>CM053583.1:358251310-358279313 GCA_028627135.1 Pseudochirops cupreus
ATAATCCCAACAGTGGTATTGCTGGGTCAAAGGGTATGCAATTATTTATAGCCCTTTGGGCATAGTTCCAGATTGCTCTCCAGAATGGTTGTATCAATTCACAACTCCACCAACAATGCATTAGTAGAACTGAGAATTTCAAGCAAATAGTTGAAAGTAGTTAATAAAATACCCTAATTAACAAAGCAGAAAATGGAGTTGCTAATTACCTCAATCTCAGAAAGAGAAATTAAGTAATCTATAAGAAGAAAAGTAAATCAAGACTAATGGGACCTCCAAGTGAATTTTCTCAACTAGTTAAAGATGAATTAATCCCAATGCAACTCAAACTGTTAATTTAGACCTCAGAGTGAAAAATAACTCAACAAAACTAGTTTTATGAGACAAAAATGTCCCAGACATCCAAATGAGGGAGAGATAAAGAAGAGGAAGAAAACTGTATTCCAACACCGCTAATGAGTATCAATGCAAACAAGAATAACAACAAAGCTTTAGCAGACATACTACTGCAACTTCTCCAAGATATATTCATATACATATTCATTATGACCAGGTTGAAATTATACCAAGGATTTAAGAATTGTCCAATATTGGGAAACAATTAGCAAGAATAATTATATAAATAAAAATAAAATCTAATTGAGCAGAAGCTTAACTTGAAGTTAACTGATTCCAGCTCAGATTGAGTGAATAAACATAGTGTCCTGAATAACTAAGGTAATGATTTTCAGCAAACCTTCATCACAGCATATATGGACTAATGTGCAGGATGTTACATTTTGAAAGGGAAATTAAGAAGCTGGAATGCCATTCAGGGAAGGGATATGAGAGAAACACAAAACTAGGCTTCACAGAATTGAAAAGCTATCAGGTAGAAGAGGGATTGGACAAGGTTATTTGGCCCTGAAGGGTAGAACAGTCTGATAGTGGAAAGAGCACTGGTTCTGGAACCCGAGACCCTAAGTTCAAGTCTCATCTCTGCCACTTAATACCTATGACGTTAGGCAATCACGACCTTGCTGAGCCTCAATTTCCTCATCTTTAAAATGAGGGAGTTGTATTAGGTGGCCCCTGTGGTCCTCTGCAGCTCTAGAACTATGATCTTGTGATAACAATGTAAAGATGAAGATCTCAACTTCACTCAAGGAATAGCTTTCTCACAGTTGCAACTTCCCCCGAAATGAAAATGGAATTAATTTCATCTCCTCCATTGTACCCTGAGCTTATTGAGAGCAAGTACTGGTTTTATTTTGTTTATTTTGTTTTATGTTATTGTGGTGTGGTTTTTTGTTTTTATTTTTGTTTTTTTGGCAAGGGAAGGAGAGAGAAGGAGCAGGACATTTCTTAGTATCCTTAGTACTTAGCACAGTTGCTAAAAATATATTGTTGTTGTTCAGTCATTTCAGTCATGTCTAACTCTTTGCAATGCCATTTGGGGTTATCTCAGCAAAGATACTGGAATGATTTGTTGTTTCCTTCTCTAACTCATTTTACAGGTGAGGAAACTGAGACAAACAGGGTTAAGTGACTTGGCCAGGGTCATAAGCTGAGGTCAGATTTGAACTCAGATGTTTTTTTACTTCAGGCCCAGTGCTTTATTCACTGTGCCATCTAGCTGTCCCTGCTAGCAAATAGTTGGTACTTAATAAATGTTTATTGACTTCCAACGATAGGTGTTTCCCATCAGTGAAACTTCAAATTGTGGCTGAATGGCTACTCATTAAGGATGTTGTTGAAGAAATTCATAATTTTCAGAGAGGTTGTGCTAGATGGATTCCAAGGCAAACCTCTAAAAATTATTGATTACATACTTTTCTGAACTTCATTTTTTTTCATCTGTTTAATGGGTATACTCACACCTTAACACCTAACTCATAGGGCAATTGTGAGGTTCAATTGAGAGGATGTATGCAAAGTGCTTTGTGATCAGAAAGTACATTGTAAATATCATCAGTTATTGTAGCAAATTAGATAACTGATTCAAGTAAATTCTTTTCCAGCATTGCTCATTTTGATAAATTAACTTTGTATCGCCAAAAGAGAAAATAGTGTCCTTCAATTTGCATGTTATTTAAATAGTGCTGCATTCTTATGTTTTATAGAGATGGCATTTTATCTGCTCATTACTGTCATAAGTATGAATATATTAATAATGTACAGTGCAGTAGCAAAGGTCACTTCTGGAAACTTGCTCCACCTTTGCTGTAATATATAAGTTCTAGGAAGTTACTTCAGTCACCTAAATATTAAGTAATTAATCCATGATCATTTAGTTAAGTCAAAGACAGGATCTGAATTCAGGTCTTCCTGATTTTAAGCTACTCAAATTCACTATTCACTACACCATACTGCTTCTAATTATATATGTAATCTGTGTAATTACCACACAACAATGAAAATAATAGCAAAGTATTTTGGAGCACTGTAATTTTTCTGTGTGACTCTGTGTTTGTTAAGAACCTTGCTTAGAGATTTCACTAGTATTTTTCTTTTTATTGTGGCTACGTTATTAGTCTTTGTATCTCTGATGCAAGCCTGGAATAGTACCCCTAATTACGGGTTGTAAAACCAGCACTTTTGTCTGTAACAGTCTGTACTGGATACTGGGGTACAAAGGGAATGAGAAAGTTTGTTGATTCTGTATGATATGCCAAAAGATCCCCCTAAAATTGAACCAATGTTGATAGCAGAGAGTACCTTGGTGCTACATTTATAACCATCAAAATATTTAAGTTCTAAAGCACAGCTTACAACAAATTCCTTAAAATTGCCCACAATTTTAAAAAAAGATATAGTCTGCATTAAATTGTTCACTAATTGCTTTGTGGGCTTATGTTTTCAAACACTGATATTTCTGCATTTTGTGTTGTAAATAGTTGTTCCCAAAAATACTTCCTTTTTAATCTAAAGAAACTTAAAAATTCAGGGTGCTAAAATATTTATAGACTCCTATTTTGCATTGATTTGTTAACTTCAAGATGGCAAAACCATCACTGAGAATGTAATCTGAGAATGTAAGAGTGAGAAGTAAGATTGTACAGGATTCATCACTTTCTGTGTCATCATGGACAAATAAATCACTTATTTTCTCTGAGCCTGTTTCCTTATGAGTAAATTTAGGATATTAATGGGGATTGATTTCAGTTATAAGTTGGACCTGATCACCACTGAAGTCCCTTCCAAATCTCAAACCTGTAATTCTATGATTTGGCAGAGTAATATTTATTACTTACAGGTTTGGGTTTTTTAGAATGAGCCTAATTAAGTGTAAGTTTCTGCTTACACTTTTATGATCCGGTTCATCTCCTTGTTTTTATACAAAGTGGGAAACTGGGGTTTAGAGAAATAATCTAGCTTGCCCAAGATCATGTCATAGGAAGAGCTATGAATAGGACCCAGGTCTTTTAATTTCCACTGCCCAGTGCCATTTTCACTGTACTACACTTATTTGTGAGAGAAAATAATAATAATAATAATAATAATAATAATAATAATAATAATAAATGTTGTCTGATACCCTGGTGAACGTATAGGGGATATTAGGTGAGAAAAGAAATATCCTAATGGCATATTGGAAAAGACACATGGATAAGTGAGTATTGGACATGGAGTCAAAGCATGTTAGAGTTGGAATACAACACAGAAAGCATCTAGTTCAAACTCCTGACTTTTCTAGATAATGAAACTCAAGTCTAGAGAAACTCAGTGACTTTTCTGAGATCAGTGGCAGACTCAATATATGAACCCAGGGGCTGAATGCAAGTTTCCCCCCTACACCACACTGCTTTCTCACCTAGGCTCAAATTTGGGCTAAATGACCTTGGAAAAAATGGTTAATCTACTTGGGCCTCAGTCTTCTCATTTATGAAGTGAAGTGATTGGACAAAACCAGGAGTTCTTAACCTTTTTTTTTGTGGACCCCTTTGATAATCTGTTGAAGTCTATGGACCCCTTCTCAAAGTAAAGTTTTTAAATACATAAAATAACATAGATTATAGAGGAAACCAACTATATTAAGAAATAGTATAAAAAAACAAGCTCATGAATTCCATTTTAGGAACCCCTAAACCATCCAATCCTTACAGTCCTTTTTGATTCTAATATTTTATGATTCTATGCTATAATTGAACCTCAGGTCTGTGAAAATAGCAAAGTCTACTTGAAAATCTTTAACTTAAAAAGAATTCAGTTGGTTTTTAGAATGTCTCTGGAGATGTAGGTCCATACTGAGGCACACCTGATTGATTTCTGTCCAGCCTAAGGCTCAGACTGAAGTTGGCAGGACCCTAGGGACCTTGATCCCAGTTATTCTAAAGGTTTTTTTCTTAAATAAGACCATACATTATCCAACTGAGTCATGAATCTTACACTGTGAGATAATCTGACTGACATTAACCATTTTCATATCTAGTTTGCTTATACTTTTAGTGCTGGGGAGAGATTGGGCTTTAATGATATCCTTACCCCATTCCGCTCCAAGTCTCTGTCATTGTCTAGAACTAACTAGAATAATCATATTTTAAGTAATACCAATCCTGGATCTCTGCCAAATCTAGTACTTCATATTTTTGTGGTTATGTAAAATACCTATTGCTGCACAACCTTTCCTAGTAATGTGTTATTGAGCTCTGTCAGTCAGGAAAAGGAAGAACTGCTCAGACTCCCACTTTAATGGTCTCTATTTCCTCATTCCAGTACACAACAAAATCTCACTGTGGAGCTTGTGCAGAATCCCAAGGGAAGATAGACATATATCATATGAGCTTCAGACTTCCTTCTCCAGAATTTAACAAATTGGGGCTACATAAAACATGTTGAGAATTTGGAAGAAAATCCCATTAAATCACAACTGTGCTATGCAAGTCTTCCTCCATGAATTAACTTAACTGGCCACTCCTGCCCCTTGCCACACACTGTACTCTGTACCTCACTAAAGAATGGCTGTTTTGATGAATGTTCATATACCAGTCAGCACTAAAGGTAGACTGAGTTATGTTTAACTTTTCTTTTCTGATTCAGGTTTTGGGAAGCCTTCAAATTTCATATCAGTCATGTTACCTCAATTGTCTTCATCAATTGTCACTTATGCTGCTAATAGCAGTAATGTCATTTTTTGGTCCAGATATATCATTTAATCAGTGAAGGAAGATCCCAATGAGGAGACATCTTCTACAATGCAGATCAATAACTGTTCTGCAACTTGTAGTTTTAGTCAGTTGTGGCACTGAGAGATTAAATTATTTGTCCAAGGTTACTCCATCAGAATGTTTTAGAAATAGAACTTGAAACTAGTCTTCTTCACTGTAGTGCAAACCCTCTATCCATGACACCATACAGCTTCTAAATGTCACTTATGGTGTAATTGTCTTCTTTTTACTGTATCCAGATATAGACTACTATTTCTTCCCACAAATTTGACAAGTTTTTAGATTTTTTTTTTGGCTAAAAATCTGTCTGACTTATAATAATTGTATCATTATAGATTATCTATTTTTTTTTGTCCGCCCAGATGAAGCAGAAGCAACAAGAACCATTGATTGACAAACATTTCCTTGGTTAATGATACTAGAGACCAGTTCCTCAAACTTGTATCAAGTGATTCACAGATAGAGTATCTGAAGGGAGGTCAGCACCATGGCCAGAGACAGTGGGCAAAACTGGAAAGTATTTTGCTATTTCAGTACTATCAATTAAAAAAACAACCACCAAACACTGAAATGCTGGCAGGTGGATTGCATCATCATCTATTTATGGCAGTGTTTAAGGCAGAGCCATGAAAAGGACATGGCAAGGGGGAATCCTAGGAATTAGTCATGGTAGTGCATAACAACTCTTCATTTTCCAACAGTAGCTCTGCTTGGTTTCAGTTCCAAGAAACATCACGCCTTCCGGTAGGATAAGCTCATCACCTGAAATCTCATCATTATAACGACTGACTCAGCTTTTGGTATGCAACACCTTCTCAACAACACAGTTGCTTCTCCATTCTGATTGGAGGGCTAGAAAGTGGAGCAATAAATTCCTCCCAAAGCCACTCTTTATAAAAGGCTCAGAACTTTCCAGGAAATTATTTTTAATCAGTGGTTCTCTGTAGTTTTAATTCTGCTTGGTTTCACCTCCACAAACACATGCTCCATACTAGACATCTCCTGATGCCCCCTTCCTGCTTCTCAATTTCCTTTTATTTATTGTATTCTCCTGTTAGATTGCAATTTGTATCCCTAGCACTTAGCACAATATCTGGAACAGACTAAGTGTTTAATAAATGTTTGTTGACTATCTAAAGCCCAACTCCTCAAAGCATATGCAGTCTGTATTGTAAATGAATCTCTACATTCCTCTTACAGATGAATTTAAACTGTTTACAGTATCAGAAGCTACACCAGGCAGTTCTGTGTTATAGAATAGAAAAATCTGCAAAGATAGAGAATTTTAAAGAATGGTGGAATTTTCAGATCTGCAACTAAGGAAATGACCTAAATACTGATTAAGAGAATGAGGAAATGGGGACAAGTGATAGGGATCCATCTGAGTTGTCCTTCTCAGTTATAAAATTCTGGTTGAGATTTTTCAACTTGAGTAATTGTTCTGTCTGTATTGGGGTAGTGATTGGTAGATTTCATTCCTTATGGTTGTGGGAAAAGATTAAATACTTGATAAGCTTAGCTTAACTTCTCCAGGGAGCCTGGATGCCAGCCCAAGCTAAGTGGGGGGGTGGGCGGCTATGAGATGGGGGTGGTACCAGGGGAGACAGAAGAAGTTTGTACTTGTTTCTTGGTTTGGAGTATCTGCCAAAACTGTGGTGCAAATGACAGAGTGGATATGGTAGGACCCAGAAAGAGGATGCTATGGACCTAAGGAAGGAATAGAGAAAAGGAGATGAGGCAAGTACCATTTATGTCATCATTACCCTGTACAGGGATCATCAAAGAGTAGAAAGAGGTGGCAAGATTTTTCTTCACTGAAATATCACTCACTGCTTCTCCCTCCCCCACTCCATTTCTTGACAAGATTAATTTTGGGATTAATATTGATGGCATATTCTTGGGGCAGAGGTAGCAGAGGTTGTGGTGAACACAGACAGAAAAATATACATCTCTGCTATTCCCTCCTTAAGTGAAATCCAGCAAGATTAAGGTTTATTCATTCCCTCTTATGTCCCCACTCTTCCCCTCCATTGCAAAAACTTTTTCTCATTTTTTATGTGAGATAATTTATACCATTCTACCCCTCCCTTTCTCCTTCTCCCAGTACATTCCTCTCTCACTCCTTAATTTTACTTTTTAGATATCACCCCTTTATATTCAATTCACTCTGGGCCCTCTGTATATTCCCTCCAACTACTCTAATAATGAGAAAGGTCTCATGAGTTACAAATATCATCTTTCCATGTAGGAATGTCAACAGTTCAACTTTAATAAATCCCTTATGATTTCTCTTTCCTGTTTACCTTTTCATGCTTCTCTTGAGTTTTGTGGTTGAAAGTCAAATTTTCTCTTCAGTTCTGGTCTTTTCATCAAAAATGCTTGAAAGTACTCTATTTCATTGAATATTTATTTCCCCCCCTGAAGGATTATACTCAGTTTTGCTGGATAGGTGATTCTTGGTTTTAATCCTAACTCCTTTGCCATCCAGAATATCATATTCCAAACCCTCTTATACCTTAATGTAGAATCTACTAAATCTTGTGTTATCCTGATTGTGTTTCTATAGTACTTGAATTGTTTCTTTCTGGCTACTTGTAATATTTTCTCCTTGACCTGAGAACTCTGAAATTTGAGTATAATTTTCCTGTGAGTTTTCCTTTTTGGGTTGTCTTTCAGGAGGTGATTGGTGGATTCTTTGGATTTCCATTTTACCCTCTGATTCTAGAATATCAGATCAGTTTTTGTTGATAATTTCTTGAAATATGATATCTAGGCTCTTTTTTTTATCATGACTTTCAGGAAGTCCAATAATTTTTAAATTATTTCTCTTGGATCTATTTTCCAGGTCAGTTATTTGTCCAATAAGATGTTTCACATTGTCTTCTATTTTTTTCATTCTTTTGATTTTATTTTATAATTTCTTGATTTCTCATAAAGTCATTCACTTCTATTTGCTCCATTCTAATTTTTAAAGAATTATTTTCTTCGGTGAACTTTTGGACCTCCTTTTACACTTGGTCAATTCTTCATTTTAAGGCATTCTTCTCCTCACTGGCTTTTTGGACCTCTTTTACCATTTTGGTTAGTCTATTTTTTTAAGGTGTTGTTTTCTTCAGTATTTTTTGGGGTCACCTTTAGCAAGCTCTTGACTCATTTTTCACATTTTTCTTGCATCACTCTCAATTCTCTTCCAAATTTTTCCTTTACTCCTTTTACTTGATTTTCAAAATCCTTTTTTGAGCTCTTCCATAGCCTGTGACCAATTCCTGTTTTTCTTAGAGGCTTTGGGTGTAGGAGCTTTGACTTTGTTGTCTTCTTCTGGTTGTATGTTTTGATCTTCTTTGTCACCAAAGTAAGATTCTATAGCCTGAGTTTTTTTTGCTGTTTGCTCATTTCCCCAACCAATTACTTGACTTTTTAACTCTTTGTTAAGGTAGAACTCTGCTTCCAGTGTGGATGGTATACTGTCCCAAGCTTCAGATAATTTGTGCAGCTATTTTCAGAGACACTTCTAGGGACCTGTATGTTTTCAGTTCTTCCAAGGTGGTAAGATCAAAGGAGAGGTTTTACTCCTTTCTTGTTCTATGCTCTGGTCTGTGAGAGACCTCAAGCACTCTTTTCTGCCTTGCAACTGTGAGAAGGATTCTCTCTCCACCACTACCACAAGTTCTGTCACATTAGTGCTCCTCCTTGCCCCAGGATGGCCACCCAGGACTGTGACCCAGATCCAAGTATGGGCAAAGCAAGAGAATCCTGCCTCAGTGCCAGCAAAGAAATCCCTGCAACTCCCTCTGATCAGCCACTCAATCCCCCCACTGTCTGTGGGCAGAGAGCTCTGGAAGCAATCACTGCTGCTGTTGCTACTGCCATTGCCACCATCCCAGGCCTAGGGCTGGACTGCGCCTCTCTCTCACCCAGGTCTGCCAGATCTTTCCTACTGACCTTCTAAGTTGTCTTTGGCATTTGTGGGTTAAGAAGTCTGGAAATTGCCACAACTGCCAGTGATTCAGTATCCTGAGTATCTGCCAGATTTGGGTTTGCTGGGGCCCAGTAAGTTTTGTGCTGGACTGTGCTCCTTTCTCAGCCTGGTGCAACAAACCTTTCCTGTTGACTTTCCAGTTGTCTTGAACTGGAAATTTGTTTCACTCTGTCTTTTTGTGGGTTCTGCTACTGTAGAATTTCTGTAGAGTCATTTTTTACAGATATTTGGAGGGGTTTGGGGGAGACCTCAAGCAAATCCCTGCTTTTTACTCAGTCATCCTGGTTCTGCCCTCTGTCCTTCATTTTCAAAGAGGGCCAATGATATTATGGGGTGATGTCTTGACTTGCACATGAATTGGATTTAAGTGAGATAGAGATGTGCAGATGTCAGCTTTACTTTCTCTTCCTGAATCATTGAAGTTCAGTGGAAGGGCAGAAGTCAAGACAAGTGGCAAGGCCTAGGATGGATGACATTTACATCCTTGATGTCTGACCAAACTCTAAGTGCCCCAGCCCCACAGCACCTGCTTCAACAACCTTCAAGGAGGTTGGAACAAATCTTTCTCATCCACCCATTCCACCAGAGGAAGACTTTGCATGCTGGGAGTAGACATCCACCTACATCACCATCAGGTTGGAGGCCTGTCAGTTACCCTTAACCAGGTTTAGCCTGTATTCCAAGATGATTTTACCAGGGTGTGACCACTGGGCATACCACAGCTTCTTGGAACCATAGGTGAGAATTGGGTCAAAAGGTGACTCCAAAGATAGATCGGCAGCTCTGAAAAGGGCTCGGCAAGTCCTCACCTCAGAGGTGCTAGTCTTCCCTAAGGACCTCATTCACCCAAGGAGAATAAAACATATACAAGGGAAATGAAAAGGAAAGTGGGATGATGGAAAAGCCACAGTGACCTGAGTTCAAGCCCTTATGATACACATTTGCTTGTGTGATCTCTTAGCCTCTCAACTCTTTCAGACTACAAGATTTAGAGAAGGTGGTAACCTGCTTTCCTAGAGTTTCCTAATTTGAGAGTTCACTAAAACAAATAAAAACACTGGTCTAGTCCATATTTCTACATTATATTTAGGACTAAGATTGAAAGTTTGGGATTTAGTATGGATTTTTATCACTACTCTCACAAGTCAGTGTTCTAATTGAACAGAAGCAATGATTCAGGAATGATATCCAACTCAAAAATTAATTGTTTCTCATCTCTCAAAGTATCATCAACTTTAGTTTTTTGTGCTATTATATATTTGCTGTCCAGTGCCTTCTGATTTTATTTTCAGATAAAATATTCTTGATGTAGAGGTGTGAAACTTCCTTGGCCTTGTATTTCCTAGCATTTTTTCTCTCTTCTCACCTACTCCCATCTTTGCATCAAAACACTGATTATCAAATGATATGAATAGACATGGAGACTAGATGAGAAATTTCATTGTTAAAAGGAAATTCCTGATGAGGAAACTCTCTACCAATGCAGATTGGTACTTTCTCTGCAACTTAGTCTTAGAGACTTGACTGGAGAACTGAGAGGTGAAGTGATTTACCCAAGGTGACAAAACCAGTATGTGGCACAGTTGGGACTTGAACCCAGATCATCCTGGTTCTGAAGTCACTTCTCTCATTTCTTCATTATGAACCATATTTTCCAGCATGTGCATAGATGACCTTAATATTCTTTGTGTTAAATTGCAAATATAAGTAAATCTTCCTGTATAATCTTTTAACTTCAATTAATGTGTATATTTGGCTGTTTAACAGTAAGACATGACCTATTTTATGTGTATCTCTGATCATTGTGATTTTTGAAATAGAGTGTTTGATGGTATAGTTCTAGGTGGCAGGATTCCACTCTGCAGTCATTAGGGCTTCTATATAACCTGTACATTTCCACTGTCCTGACTTATTCTGATCCTGTGTCAAACATATAAACAATTATGGTTCCTAATTGGACAAGGTTTCCAGTCAACTTTAGTGACTGCTATGCTAATACCTGGAGTTCCCCATTACCAACTCAGACCCTTGCCCAATTTCTTTTCCCAATTAGGAAACTCCCCCACGCAAGTCTGATATCAGTAAGTGACCTGGAGAATTTCCCCATCACATCTGGATCTGATTAGGTATGCCCCTTCCCACATCTGGCATCAATTACCTATTCTCAACCAAGCCCATCTTTCAGGTATACAGCTTCCCTGTGCAGACCTTACTCCAAGCATGTACAACCAAGATCTTTGCAATTAGACATGTAATCTCCCCCCTTCAAGCAAATGACTCTAGTCCAAATTTCTGTCTGTCTGTATTGCCATATCGGGTGTTTGTGATTTTTCCCCTTTCTCCTTGCTGTGCAGCATAGTAATAAAGCTCATGCTTATTCTAGCTTCCTGAATACCAATTTTTCTGTAAATCCCCAACCTCAGGTCTTTGATTTAATGTGAGCCATGGGACCAAATATAGACTTTGTGCACACATCTTATGTGTATTTTTTGTTATTTTTATTTGTCTGGAGGGGTTTATTCTAAGGTCACATCATATCTGGTTTCAGTGCTTATAAAATTGAAACTCCCCACCCTACCCCCAAATAAAATTATCTGGGTAGGGAAAAGGCTTTTGCTTTCATGAACTACTTGGTAATAAACTCCCCAAATTTATTTGAACAAGAATATTAAGTAGTGAGAGAATGTTAGGCAACAAAAGCCATTTTTAGATTCCTCTCCGTCTGAGTATCCATAACCAATTCTAGAAGAGAACCCAACCTCCCACAAGATAAGGTGTATGTGATGTGTCATAAACTATTTTCTTTTGTGCCTTGCCCTCCCTCCCCCACCCAAATAAACCAATTTTAAAAGAGCATCATGTTAGGGCCTGTGGAGAATATAATATTTAGATAAGACATGGTGCTTGGCCTCAAGGAACTTACCCTTTGTTGGGGGAGGGTGTGATGTGGTAAGACTCCGAAACAGGCAACTATAATGGAAAATAACGTATAAAATATTCCTTAGAGATTTGAAAATAAATTACAATAGAGAAGTCCGAGGTGGAGGTTATAACTGAGTGGAGGAAACAAAGCTTCTTGGAGAGTTGCCATTTGATTCCAGTTTCTTTCCAGATCATAGATCTAGAGTTGGAATGAATCTCAGAAGTTATCTTGTTCAATCTTGTCATTTTACAGATGAGAAAACTGAGGTACATAGAGGTTAAGTGACTTGTCCAAGATCATACAGGTAGTACGCATCAAAGATAAGATTTGAATTGAAGTTCTTTGAGTTCACAGACACTACTCTTTCCACTCTACCATGCTGCCTTCCTATGGCTAGGAAGGCAACAGGTAGATGAGAGAAGGAAGACATCCAAGACACAGAGCATAGCTTGAGCTAAAGTACAGAGACATGAAGCATATATTTGAGAACTCAGGTTCCTCACTTTGAAGCATAAAGCACATGCAAGAGAATAATGTCAAGTAAGGCTGAAAAGGTTGTAGACTGATACCAGGTTCCATGAGACTTTAAATGTCCAGCAGGGAAGTTTCAATAGGCTACAGGGAGCCACAGCAAATGTTTTAGCAGAGTTGTGACATTGTCACATCTATTCTTTTTTAAATTATATATATTTACATAATTATATGTTATAAAATTTAATTATATATAAGAATAAAGCATTTCCCTAACAGTACAATAAAATTTAAAAAATGATTGCAAATGGAACTGCATATCTACCATGCATAACATGCTATCCCTTTCAAATATACAACAAAATTATCATGTAAATTTTTTTGGAAACTATGTAAAGCCTGACTGTAAGGTGGGGCAGAGAGGGGATATGGAAAATATTACAAGGAAATTATTGCAATAGTCCATCTTGGAGGGGGAGAGGTGCTCTGTGAGTTAATAATAGCCAGTCAAAATACAGACAAGGAGATAGATTCCAGATGATTTTCAGTGGTAGAACTGACAAAATCTAGTAAATGAATGACTATGAGGTCAAGGGAAAAGATGAACCCAAGATATTCCGAAGATAAAGAGTATGGTAGATCTAATGAATGGTACCATCACCAACAGAAATAGAATCAGACACAGAAGTAGGTATCATGGAAAAGAAAATAGGTTTGAACATGTTGATTTTGAGGTTCTAGTGAGCTAACCAGGTGCAGGTGTCCGATAAGGACTTAGAGATAGAGATTAGGAGCTCCAAAGATAAATCTGAAATTCTCGTTGAAGAGGCAGTAGAACAGGATGAGGAGGAGTGGGACTGTTTGATATTAATGGCTAATTGCTTGCCAAGCATCATTTAAATTTTTTCTACTATAAACTTAGAGTTCAGAAAACTGTTCCCTATGACCCAGCTGCTATCTGGAGCTTGATGCCTACAATATCTCTATGACATGATCATCCAGACTCTTTTTTTTTTTTGGAGGGGGGAAGGCAGGGCAATTGGGGGTAAGTGATTTGCCCAAGGTCACGTGGCTAGTAAGTGTTAAATGTCTGAGGTCAGATTTGAACTCAGGTCCTCCTGACTCCAGGGCTGGGGCTCTATTCACTGTGCCACCTAGCTGCCCCTATCCAGACTCTTCTTAGATGCCTCTGTTAATAGGGAGTTTACTACTTACTTACGCAGCATATTCTACTTTGTCAGCTCTAATTATTAGGAAATATTTTATCATATTAGGCTGAAAATCATAGCTCCACATGCCTAACATTGAGTCATTTTGCTAGAGAAGAGATATCAAAGCCTGAGTCAGAGTATCAAAGGTCCATCAGGAAACTTCCATCAAGGTGAATTTTGCAGTTGATTAAATTCTTAGTTAACCTTGGCAATTTAGGCGAAGTCTATATTGCCTCTACTTTCTGTTCCCTTAAGCCCCTACCCTATCCCAAAGACACACTTTTGAAACAGCAGTGTGAATCTACTGGTCATATATAGTAGGGAAGTAAATGATACTTTACTCAGTTCACTTACTCAGTAAGCACATCTGGGTTTCTAAAAAAGCATCAGCTCAAATCTATATCTGGTAGTGTGCAATTGACTTGAATTTGCAAATATTAGAAGGGAATATAGTTCCTTTGCTTAGCGTTATCTCAAATGTGCTAATGTATGTGAAGCATTTTGCCAATTTTAAAGCACTAGATAAATGTCATTTGCTGTTGTTTTTGTTACTAGGCATAATCTTACAAGGGAACTTAATTTTCTGTGGGAGGTGACCAAGGATTCATATTTATTTTCCTGAACTATTCTTGGAGACAAACTCTTTTGGCATAAAGGACAAAATGTTGATTTCCAGTCAGCACAACAAGGTTCTAATTCCATATCAAATTGCACTTATGAGCTATGTGGCCACAGACAAGTCATCTAACCTCTCAGTTCCTCATATATGATAATAATAGTTAGCATTTATACTGCTGTATAAATTAAAATGAAATTAAAATATGAATTTAACTGAAATTAAAATTTTTCAAAGCACTTTACTTGTGTGATCTCATTTAATCCTTATGAACAACCTTATGAGGTAGGCACCATTATTATCCCTACTTTTCAGATGAGAAAACAGGCTCAGAAATGTTAAGTGATGTGTCCAGGGTCACACAATTTGTTTTTGACGTGAGGGTTCAAACCTAGATCTTTTTGACTCTAAGTCCTCACTCTATCCACATCCTCTTGGCTTACCTAGCTGCCCCTAAAAATGTGAAATAGTGGAGGTGGGAGATGGGGCTTAAGTTTGATAATCTCTAAGGTTCCTTTTAGCTCTAAAATTATCATCAATGATCCTATGTTTCTGATAGTTCCCTTCTAAATATGGTTTCATATGTTTCAAGTACCATCTCAGACTTTTATTGCAGTAATCCGGTCTCTTTAATGACTATTTTCAATACACATGTTGTTAGATACTATTGTTTCCAATACTGTATCTTCTTCCATCTCATTTGAGCTTAAGAAGTTTTATATGAAGGGAACTTTATATGAGTTGGCACTAGGGGTATGCTGGTAAATGTTTAATGATCAACTCTTTTTAAAAAAATTACATGATATACATTTGATCAGCATTATTCAGGTTTTCTTCATAGTAATAGTGCCTTAGATATAGTGTTATTAAATACTGAATACACTTGTTAATTCATTCAAATCATCTCTCTATCACTTTCTTAAGTCTAGTCAATCAATAAAACACTAATTGAGTCCTGATTTGCAGCATTTGTCAATTTCTGGGGTATAAATTTGCACCATGATGATTTAACAGTAAGCTATCATGATCCTGTTCCAGCTGTCTCCAGCACATTGGCACCACTGCACCTCATCACTCTTGCCCAAGAGGCCACGCTATCAAGGATGGAACAGAGCCCTAGGAAGGCCCTGAAGTGGTTAAGTTGATCATTAAACATTTACCAGCATACCCCTAGTGCCAACTCATATAAAGTTCCCTTCATATAAAATTTCTTAAGCTCAAATGTAAACCAACAAGATCCGCCACATTTCTCCTAATTGAAAGCTGCACTTTGCTTTAAACAACTGGAGACAAGCCTATTGATTTACTCACTCAGTGATGTCTCAATACTTGTTTTGATTGCCTCCATCCAGATTTACATGAGGATTAAAAGACTGACAACAGCCGACTCGGAAGCTTCTTGCAGTGCCCCTGCTCACTCTCACTTTTACACGTTAGTCTTTTCTAGGAAGTAGGAAACTGTTCTCATGATGTCCACAGGGTCAATCTTCTCTGAAGTGAAAATCAGTTCCTAATTCTAGTTTGATTAAAATAAAACTTCCAGCTGTATATGGTTTTTATGTACAGGATTATGATGCTTTTCTATTTAAGAAAGGTCCTTCAGTGGTTCCCTATTAGCTACTAACAAAGGCACCATCCTCTCCCTTTGGACAGAGGAGTCTCTTTTCTAATCTTTTCTCCCAAGTGCCATTCTTTCAAAGGCAAATTTAATATTTCAGATCCAATAAGATAGCTGTGGATTTCCATACTACCTTTGTTAATAGCACTTGGTTATCATTAACTTCAGAAGTTCTCATTTTGATCATCGTGAGCTTAGTGTGGTTCATATTTATCAAGTGATTGGTGATGGTTACACTAACCAGAATACCTTTGATGGTGACCCATATTTTGGAGTTTCTGCTGAGGACAATTTTGGATCAGAACCTGAATGTTCTGACATCCTGGAACTGTTAGACATCACCCTTAAATACAAGATCATACTACCTAGAGACAATCATCTCCTCTCTTTGGATCTCAGTTTACTCACCTGTTAAATGAGAGGTCTGCTAGACGATCTCTAAAATCCCACTCGGCTCTAAAAGTCTTGGATAATATGGCCCAATGTTAATCTCCAAAGATAAGTCCAAGGCTGAGTACACAACACAGATCACACAATTACCCAGGAAACTCAGGCCAAAGATCATCTCCTGGTTGAGATTGAGTGACTTAAAGATAAGATCCTTTGTGTCTTTTGAGAGGCTAGTAATTATTACCCAAATGAAGTGATTTTTTAAAGTGTATATGCAAAGAGGGAAAAAAAAGTGAGGGGGACATCTTTAACCTTTCTATCTCAGTATTACTTCCAGACTATTTGATGAATACATACTATTCAGGCTACCCATCCTAGGGCAGAGGTATCAGCATATAGACATTGATATTAATGTAATGTAAGTTATCAAACAGCCTTAGTTTTTTTTTTTACAACCATTTCTAATCAGAGTCACACTAGTTGCTTGGCAAGAGAAGAAATCATCCTGATATTTAACAACCCACAGGGACGTTTTATTCTTTACATAAAAGATAAGAAGTTGCAAATGGTGGTGGTATAGGGTTCGACAACACTGATTTGATCTGTATGAGCCTCATTTGGCAAAATGAAAAAGTCATGATCTTTCAGATTTTTTTTTCTTTATGGTACAGACTAAAATATGAGCATAATTAAAATTGTTACTGTTTTTATGATGAGGACTAAATACATGCCAATTTATTTAAATATATGAGTGTCTTTGATTTTATCTTCCCTAATAGGTTTCTGGATAAATAGAACCTGTTTTTTTTTTCTTTGTAGAAAGAAATTGATATTGACAAGCTGAAACACACCCAGAGAAACATGACTAGGATAGTTAAGGGGCTAGATGACATGACATACAAGGATTTGTTGAAGAAATGGGCGATTTTTAGCCTGGGGAGAAGATTTATGGAAGAGACTATAGAGTTTTCTTCCAGATTTGGCAGCACTGAATAATGGAAAGTATACTAGATATACAATTAAAAGATAGACATTTAAATCTCAGTGCAAACATTTATTAGTTGTGTGTGTGTGACCATGTACAAATTGCTTAAATTATCAGATTACCAAGCTACTTTCTAAGATTGTAAATGATAGAGTGCCCAATCTGCTGTTAGTGGAGTTTCCATAAGCAGGAATTCTTCACGTTGGTAAAATCTCAGGTCCAGATAAAATACATCTAATCCCCTAGGATCTTGCCCTAAAACACTGGAGAGCACCAGCTCTCACAGTGGGTCCCCCAGACAAGGCTATTCCAGAATAAAAGTATTCTGTGGGTTCACATCCACTTGAAACCATAGCACCTGGGCTCCTACCAATATGTTTACTCTTTTTATTTAGGAAAGGACACAATTAGCTCAAAGCAAAAGAATAGAGTAAGAAATTTAGCAATAAAAGATCTCACCCTTAAAACCTCAATAATTCCCAAGGCAACGTGCATCATCAGTGGGAAAAGAGAACATTTGTGGCAAGACAACACATAGTGGTCATGTGTGACCAGGATGCAAATGTGGAGGGGGCTCCAGCACATATCATCATGCCCCTGTCAATGAGCTTTTCCTCACTAATCTTGCATGGTATATTGCCTCTTCAGTGCTGTAGTCTCAGTCAGAGGTACACATGTGACATACAGTCTCTTCTAGGCTTTGCCCCTTGAGACTCTCTTATGGCTAAAGCTCAAAGCTGTCCCATTGAACCCACTGTGAATACTGACTGTTGCCAGTGGAATTACAGCAGTCATAACATTTTAGAGTCCCTCTTTGTCCTTCTAGCTTCTGATTTAATGGAATTCTCAGCTGTGGTTTTCCTTCTCCCTCAAAGTATGTGTGTGTGAGTGTATGTACATGCATACATATATACACACATACATATATTACGTGTACATGCATGTGAATATGCATATATTAAGAAACATGTATATACAGTTACATATTCACATGCATGCATACACACACAGAGTCAAACATATAACTAACGCTAGCATTTTATACCACCCCCTATGTGCCAAATATTATGCTAAGCCACTTACAAATATTATCTCATTTGATCTTCACAACAACCCTGAGAAGCAGGTGTTATCCTCCCTTTACAGGTGACAAAACTAAAAACAAATTAAGGTTAAGCAATTTGCCCAGGGTCACACATCTAGGAAGTATCTAAAACTGACTTAGAACTCAGATCTTTCTGAATCCAGGCCCAGCACTCTATTCACATACACTTTATTGTTGAAGAATAGGTTCTGTCATTTATCTTTTCACTTAAATTTCAGAGGCTTTTTTCCTCCATTTCCTACAAGTCTTTTTAGTACAAAACTGTAGAAAGTCAGAAACCTCGTGTACCTTGAAGTCTGACTAAAGGGGAAAAATCTTCTAATGGTATTCCTCTCATAAAAATGAGAGGGAAAGTTGGAGGGATGAGAAAACTGAGGCAGACAGGGTTAAGTGACTTGCCTAAGGTCACACAGCTAGTAAGTGGCTGAGACCAGATCTGAAGATGAGTCTTCCTGACTCCAGGCCTGGCTCTCTATCCACTGCGTCATGTAGCTGCCTCAAATTCTACCTACTCTCTCCAAAACCCTCATCCAACCACCACCACCGCCACTACTATCACCACCACCACCTCATAGTTGGGCTGGGAGTTATGGAAATTCTGCTGTGGACTTCTGCTTCTGGTATCACAAGTTAGAATTCTAAATGTATTTTCCCCAGAAAGGTGATTGACTTATATAGTACTTTTTATATAGTTCTGGCCTGTCCAAGTATACAGATGGTTGGTCTGAAGTAAAGGTTTGCATGTTGACCTTAGTTTAGTCTATTTCAAAAACAAGAATCCCTCCAAACCATCTCCACAAGTGACCACCCCATGGTGTCATATACATAGAAGCCTTTAAAGAACCATATGAATATGTGATCAAGTATGACAAGTCATTTCACCTGTCTGGGACTCAAATTTCTTCATCTAGAAAATGAGGGGATTTGAAGTAGACAACCCTTGAGATTATCTTTCATCTCCAAATCCATGGTCTTTGTATCAGCTATTATTGTCCAAGTACTGCTTACAGATGCCCAAAGAAGAGGAGCTTTCTACCTTGTTGCAAAAGAGCAACGGATTTGGACCTTGGTTCAGCTGCTGTCCGTGATACTACTTATGGAGTTTAGATGAGTTACTTGACTTCTATGGATCTCAGTTTCTTCAGCTGTAAAATGGATCGACTGAATCTCCTCTTAATTGTAGAAGGCAGTACATTTCACTTTGGAACAACTCTAATTGTTAGGAAATTTTATCCTGTGTCAAGCCAAAATCTACCTCCCTCTAAATCTACTATCTAGGGAAAGGTAAAACAAATCTAATACATTGTCCATATGACAGGCCTTCAAATGTCTGAAGATAGTTATATTCAGAAGTGTGCTGGAGCAAGCTTGCACTGACTTACAAGAGCTGATTGTTAAATTTTCATCATGAGTAATTATTCCTTAGAAACTGGTGAAGGATACCAATCAGGGCTCAATTTACTGTTTTGTTGATTGTCTAGACTTAAAAAAGCAATGGAAATATATATGTATAATGCACACATTTTATGACATGTTTTTTAGTGTGTGCATATATGTCCCAAAGAGCTGGTTGTTAAACATTTGCCAGCATACCTCTGCTCATGATTGAGTTGCTTCTTCACGCAGCTAATTGTGTCCTCTTCCTTCATCATATCCTTTTATGACTTGGCTTGAAGTCCCCCTTGGCATCCTTACCTACATTCTCTAGATACCTTTTGATTTGTCAATAATCTTCCTTCGCTGTAGGACCCAGAACTGAACATAACTAGTCAAATATGGCATGACTAGGACAGAGCACAGTGGGTTGATCACCTTCCTGTGCCTGGATACCATGCTTCTCTTAAGGCAGACTAAGAACTTACTACTTTTCTCTCATACATGTGTGTTTTAACCAAAGAATTCTTTGATTAAAAATGTTTGTGTTGGTATCTTTTGTTTTTGACATAGTCTAAATTTCCCCTTCCCTCCTCCAGAGGGGCATCTCACACAACAAAGAATTTTTGAAATCAACAAAACCAGTCAATACATAGAAAAATGAAATTAGCAATCTCTGAAATGTTTCTGTGAACTCCAGCCTCTGCAGGGTCATTGGTATGATGTCTTCTCAGGCTTAGTCTTTGAGCTGAGGACTGATCTTCATAATTTTGCAGCATTTGGTTTCTATTGGTGTCGATTATTTTCTTGGCTCTGCTTTCTTCACTCTTCATCAGTTCATTCCAATCTTTACAGTTGAATACTTTAAATAAATGCAGACACTTAGACTGGATAGACAGATAAGTCTAATTCTTGGGAGAATCGGAGGAATTATTCCAGATAGTTTCTAAATCCTATTTAACTCATCTCTGTTACTATGCTTTTATGAAGCCTAAAGCTCCATAAGCACTTTGAAAAGGCTACCTTAAGCCAAAATCATCAACACTCTTTCTCCAATTTCTGGACTAATACTTTTAGGTAGGAGGATTCCAATGAGTGAAGCAATAAGCCTAATTGTGTCTTACTGAGCAGGAACTTTTTATGCTTTGGGAGATAGCTTATACTAGAGAACATGGAGCAGGAGGTTGTTTTCATCACTCACTGGGATCAGTCAACTTGTCAACCCTTATTCATCCCCCCACTTAGTACTCTGAGATAGGTAAGGAAAGTTATGGTTTTCCCCATTTTATAGATAAGGAAAATTAAAAATGGGTAAACATTTGTGAAATGTTACATAACTAATACAAAGCTTTTAGAAAGGGAAGAGATGTTTATATGTAACCTACTAAGAATACAGCAGACCACTTAATTTTCTTTTAAGATCTCAGTATTCAAATAAAAATAGTTTTGAGAAATGTAGACACTTGGGACATGCTGTTAAATCTAGTTCTTGGTTAGATTTAGAAACTTTATTTAACTCACCTTTCTGACTACACTTTCGTGAATCTTAACTCCCTACCCATACTTCTCTCTTAAGCCAAAACCACTAACCCTCTTTCTTCATTTTAGGCCTCATATTATCCTTTTATCTGAGACGACCCTGGAGGGTACACACAATTTTTTAAGTATATGTCAACATTCTAGCTAAACCAAAGCAGATCCCTCAGATTGAATTAAAATTCCCAGAGGAAGAGAGACTACACATGAATCTCATTCATCCATTGGACTGAGAGACCGGGTCTAAATATTTTTTATCATAGATATGGAATATTAGCATTTGATATCTAATTGCTTTTACTTCTGGGGGTGGGGATGTCTTTCCAAAGAGAATGATGATATTGAATCCAAATCTCATTGCAACCAAAGAGATTTATCTTTTTCTCCTAACTACCTGGCTTTTCAGGAAATCTGAGTTGATTCTAGGTATTATGGTAGATTTCTGATATACTGACATTTAATCAGTAAATTAAACTTTGCATGAAACCAATGTCCCCCAGGTACCATATGGCTTATTTTTCCTTGCTCTTCCAAATCCGTTGAGACATTGATATCATAATAGCCCTGTACTTGCAGCATCAGGAGATGATAACTTCTATCCACTATAAAATGCAGAAAGCAATACCTAGTTATCAACAGTGCAACATTCATTCTAGTTACTTTGTTTTCAGTTGTGGGGGCTGTCATTTCCTTTCATTTGCTTTTCACAGCCCTCTTCCCAACAATTTTGAATTAACATGATTCAAATATCTCCTAGGTGGAGGATTAAAATATGTGATCCTGCTGAGGTCTCAAACAAAATAAATTTCTGTGAAAAATGGTCCTCTTTGCATTCATTAAGACACTGAAATGAGAATTCCTTACAGTATGGAATATTCTAGAAAACCCTGTGGTTGAGGGGGACCTACTCTTTCTCCATCCAAAAGGCCATCTGTACCCTAGCTATGTCCCCTCTCCCTGCTCCCCGTTCTGCAACATCCCTGGGACCCATCAGTATCTGACATATTTTATGCCCAGGGTCTTCCAGACTAGAAACTTCATGTTCCCTAATTGATCAGCTTCCCTACCTGGAACCTAAGTGAGAAATTAGCCAGTCTCACACCAGTGGGTCCTAATTTCTCCTTATGAAACACTAGTTGCTCTATTTCCTAAGCTGCTCTCATGCAGAGGTTGACTGACTTGTCCAAGGTTCCTCAGTAATAAACAACAGAGCCAGGAATCAAACCCAGCTGACTGTCTCCAAATCCTGGACTCTTTTCCATTGTCACAATGATATGTCCAAGGTTATGCAGCTAGTTAGTGGTAGGGCCATGCCTCTTAATCCCATTGAAGGGCAACTCACTGCCTTACCACCAATTCCTGACACCATCTAACCCAGCAGAGCTTTTGCAATAGGACTTCCATTGCTACTGAAGTAAATCCATCAAAACAAATCATGAAGGCAGACTGTATTTGCTGAAGAGCCAGGTGCAGACCTGTTTTTAGTTCCCAAGTGCTGATATTTGGCACTTTCTGCTGAGTCAGTAAAACTGGGCAAAAACAAAGCTTGCCTTCATCCTCATTTTTCTTACTGTCTCACCAAATGGTGTCTCTTTCCTCCTTTTAATTTTTTAGGGGAAAAAAAACCTGACAATAAGATTGATTCTTCATGAAAAAATGTGGAAGCTCCCAGAAGCACATGGAATCAGACTAAGTTGGAGTTTTTTTTGACAATGTTAATAAACTCAAGCAGTGGAGTCCAATTCTCACACACAGCAGGACAGCACTTCCAGGCTTGGGTATTTGTAAATAAATGGTGTCTTTCTTTATAGAACATCCATAAAATTACTTTCAATATATTGTAGGTATCAGTGTGGTATAATGGAACAAGAAATGGATTTAGGGCTGGAGGAAGACATGCATTTGACATATGCCAGTTTAGACTGCATTAAGAGAGATATTCCTTAGAACTAAGGAGTTAACATTCCTGTACTCATATGCCCTGACCAGCTCACATCTAGAGGATTGAATCAGTTCTGTCTCACATTTTAGGATGGACTTTGGCAAGGTGGGGTGGATTTAGAATAGAATAATTAGGACAATGAGCAAAATAGAAACCATGCCATCTGAGGACTGCTTAGAAGAGCTAAGGAATAAATAGGCTAGAAAAGAGTAGACTTAGGGGAGACATGATAGCTGTCTTCAAGTATTTGGAGAGCTGATGTATGAGGGGAGGGTTGATTTTTTTCTACTTGGCTTCAGGGGGCAGAACAAGGAACAGTGAGTGATAGTGGCAGAGAGGGAGATGTAAGCTTGAAATAAATCAATTTTTTAATGAATCAACACCATTTATTAAGTGACTTCTATTTGCCAGGGACTATACTAGAAGGTAGGGGATAAAAGTACAAAGAATGATACAATTGCTACCCCCAAGGAGCTTTGTAAAGGGAGAGACAAGAAGTACAAAAATAAATGTAGGTAGAACAAACATAAAGGGAACAAATACAAAATAGTTCAATAAAGAGAGTTTTGGAGGAAGGACAGTGGCCTTTGGGAGTGGGGTGGTGAGTCAGGAAAGGCATCATGTAGAAGGTGGTTCTTGACCTGAGGTTTGAAGGCAAGGAGGAAGTCTATGAGCCAGACATGAGGAGAAAGTACATTTCTACTTAGGGAGAATGGTTAGTACCAAGGCATGAGGGAGAGGAGTTGGAATCAGATGAGTGAAGAATGGAGAGAAGGCCACTGGCTGAGCTGGAGAGTGAGGAAGGGGTCATATTGTCCAGTGAAGATGAAAACACAGCCTGGAACCAGGTTGGGAAGGGCTTTAAAAACTTAACAGGAGTTCATGTTTTATCCTAGAGACTAGAGGAAGCCATTAGAGCAGTGGTTCTCAACCTTCCTAATGCCTTGACCCTTCAATACTGCATGTGGGAGGACCTGCCTGGAGATGGATAGAGGAGCGATGTCTCAGTTCCTAAGACCATCAGAAATATGTGTTTTCCAATGGTCTTACATGACCCCATTTGATCCCCAAAGGAGTCGCAACCCACGGGTTGAGAACCACTGCATTAGAGTTTAATGAGTAAAGGAGAGACATTGTTGGATCTGTCCTTAGAGAAAATTCCTTTTGTAGCAATTTGGAGGAATGAACAGAGTCTCTCCTCTGCTGGGAGCAAGCAGAAGTTTGCAATCATGTAACTGAGAGGTGATACAGGCTTGAACTAAGATAGTCGCTGCATAAGCAGAGAAAATTTGAGAAGTCTGGGGTTGGAAAGATTTGGCAACTATCTATGTGGGCTGAGGGTAAATGAGAAATAGAGGATAAATATTCACCTGGGCCACTGGAATGATAGTGGTACCTTTGACAGAAAGGAATATTTGGAAGAGGGGAGCTTTTTAGTGGAAAGATGAGTTCAGTTTTATAAATCTTGAGTTTGAGATGTCTCTTGGATAAATCTTTTGATCTATCCCCAGTAGGACTGATGCTCAGGGGGGAGGCTCAGGCTTGACACATATAACTGGGAACTATCTTCATAGAAAAGATCATTTAACCAACATGAACTGATAAGGTTACCAACAGAGAAAGAATCTGTAAGGGAGAGAAGAGGTCCTAGGGAAGAAGCTTAAGGAAGACCCATGGTTAAGGGACATGATAGCCAACAAAGGGGATGAAGGAGGAAGCTAGAAGAAAACTTCCTAATAGTCTTGTCCCAAAGTACACTTCCTTGCATCACAGCAGCTTCTTCCTCATTGGAGGTCTTCCATCCAAGGCTGGATAACTACTTGTTGGGAATATCAGAGTTGATTCCTGTTTAGATATTTAGTGGATTTGATGACCTTTGAGATTTCTTAAACCCCTAAACTTCTGTGATTCTGTAAGTTCTTATTCTTCCATTTACAATGACTTTGCCCATTTTACTTTGGGCAAATCAATCAATCCACAAACATTTATTAAGCATTGTACCAGGTGCTTGCTAGGCCCTTGGGATACAAAAAAAAAATGAAACCATCTCTGCCCTCAAGGAGTTTATGTTCTATTAGAAAAATCACTTAACCTTTTTTTTGAGTCTCATTCTCTTCATCTGTAAAATAATAATACATTATCTAACTTCCTGAGTTATTGTGAAGCTTAAATTTGATGTAGCATAAAAAGTGCTATTTAAACTTAAGTTATGATCATCAATTTTCTCTCTTGCTGAACATGAAAAATCACTTTTTTCTTCATGACACCTGACTACACATAGTCTAGGGAATTAGCGGGAGGAACAAACAGAAGGGTATTAGACAGCTAAGGCAGTGAGTGACTGAGAATCAAAGAGAACCTTGAAAAGAGAGAAGAAAAAGGTGAGCTTGATTTGCCTGATAAAATCCAGAAAGCCCCAAACATGCTGTAACTCACTACTGAATCAATATCAGATTTATGTGTTGATAAATTATTAACCATATCAGTTCTCAAAGATCTTCTGTTTGTTCATATAGTCACAGCCATATTTTTACAGTGAAAACCCACATAAGTAAAATATCACTGATCATTGAAGTAATTTGATCATTTGTTTTCCATTAGAAAAGGTTCTTGTGGGAAGACCCAGCTATATTGGCGCAGAAAAAAAAGCATACTGGGTTGGAATTCAAAAGTTTGATGTTAATTTCCAGCATGACCATTTAATAGCTGTGTGATCTTGGGCAAGATCTTTATTATCTCTGAGCACTGGTTTCCTTAACTTTTAACATGGGAATGCCACAGAGGCTTTTGTCAGGATCAAGTGAGATAATGTCATGAGATGTCAGATACCTCCCAGTCAAGGGGTTGTCAAATTATTTTGTGTTTTGGACCTCTTTGAAAATCTGGCAAAGCCCATGCAACCTTTCTCAGGATGTTTTTAAATATAAAAAATAATTTGAAGAAAATACTAAATTTCATTTAAAAGTTAGTGAAAATAAAGATGTAATATTTTCCATCAAAGTTCACAGATCCCCTGAAATCTATCCACGGACCCTTTGGTAGAATATGGGTCCCAAATTCACAGCCTCTGCCTTAGCAGGTGATTCTATAAGTAATCATAGTAAAAACCATTTACCACCTGGAGGTTTACCTTTAGGTCATTTAACTAGGTTGACCCTTAGATGACAAACACATATATGCAAGTTTAGACTTAAAGTCTTTCCCATTTGCATGTTAGAACTTAAGTTCTGTTGATCTAGCTTTTAAGAACTCAAGGACACTCCCATACCTCTATCAGACAAGAAGAAGGCTTTAGGAGAGAAACATGCTACACAAAATGTAATTGGTTATTATTGTTATTATCACTAGCAGTACAGTACCTCGTGCAAAATAGGTGCCTAGAGATGTTTGACTGAGGAATTGATAAGAACACAAGCCAAAACTGGTTGAAATTCACCTTGATATGGAAAATACAGAATAATTTTAGTTTTGTAAATTAAAACTTGCTGATTGAAAACCTTAGGAGAATTGTCCTTTATATTCTCTCCTTCATCTTTTAAAGGATTTTAAGAGTTAATGAAATTAGTCTTAAGTAAGAATAAATACTGGAATCTTGCTCATTAATGTCTATCTCACCATCCACTCAAAGGACTCTGGTATTATACAACTTGTGGCAGGAAATGCAAGTCAAGAGAGGCTGACCTGGCATTGTTACATAATGAAACTGCAGCTCCATTAGTCTTTGTCTAGAGAGGGCTAGGATGAGGCTGTACACATCTCAAAGAAGTGAAATACAGATTCAGGGCAAACATTTTACTGAATCAAAGTTAAACATCTCATCTGACTCAATGAATTAAATAGAACACCAAGCACACAAAACAAGCAACCTCATGGTCCCAATTTGAGGCCATTCATGTTTCTTTATGGCTATTCTTGGCAGAGGTAGTTGAGCTAATCTGTATCCAAACCTTATTCTGGTCTGGATTCTTGGCTCTGTTCCACCCCCTTGCAATTTGAAAAATTAGGGATAAAGAGGGCCAGAGTAGATCTTTTTAGAGTGACAGAGCTGACTGAAGGAAAAGCAAGGGCCATGCGAACTTGCCCAGAATGACTGATTATGCTCAAGACAGTCCTGTTCTTCAGGGTACTCAGGAGCTAAAGGTGAGAACAAATCAAAGACAAAGCAGCTAAGATTTATGTTGAGAAACTATACGTTTATATGATTCAATTAATAGAAACAACTACTTTTTCACCTCTTCTCTCTCATTCTGACATAGAGGTCGATAAATTAATCCATCAAAAAGCATTTATTAAACACTTAACTAATTGCCAAGGACTTTGTTGGTCATAGTGCCCCAAAATCTAAAGCTAGATGTGACCTTGCAGATAATTTAGTCCAACCCCCTCATTTTATGGCGAAAGAAATTGGAATACAGAGAAAGAAAGTAACCTTCTCAAAGTCACTCTAGTTCTAAGTGAAGGAGCTGGGATTACAACCCAGTGAGAGACCTCTCAGGTTTCTGAAGATTATTAATGGAGCTTGAGTTTTGGCAGGAAAGGCTTCTATTCTGGTTCTAGTGATAGACTGGTCTGTCTTCAGAGGATTAGCCTAGCTAAGAGTGCAGAAGATTGGCAAAAGATGAATTTTTTTCCTCCACCTCAAAAAGACCATCTACTCAAGCATAAAAGAGGCAAAAGATCCGCATGGGGCGGGGGGGGGGGGGGGG
>CM053583.1:358279413-358318138 GCA_028627135.1 Pseudochirops cupreus
GAAGACATATTCATCTGCCTTTAGTCCTCTGATGCACAAAATGAGAGGAAAGGAGGGAGAAGGAAACTTAATATATAGGCAGTCTAAGGCAGAGGATTAGGTAAATCCATTGAAAAACACTTAGGAATATTGCCAAAGTATGAGCAGAATATTACGCACTTACCAGTAGTAAACTACAGATTAATATAGTTGCCCTAACTCTACTAGGATCATTGAATGCTAGAGGTAGACAGGATTTTGAGGTCACCAGTTTGTCTGCCATCAGTGTTATATGGATGCCAAAAAAAAAGTTAATGCAGTTTTGGATGGCATTAAGAGAGGGATAGCTTCTAGGAAGGGGGAAGTGATAGCCCTGCTGTATTTTACTCTATCCTGATGACATGTGGAGTATTATGTTCAGTTATGGAATGTACATTATTGGAAAGACACTACTAACCTGGAGAAGTTCCAGAAGAGGACAACCAGGATGGTGAAGGGCCTTGAGCTAACCTCTTATGAATGTCACTGGAAGAAATTAAGTTTCTTTAGCCTGGAAACAAGAAGACTCAGGAAGGGACATGAGACCTGCCTTCAAGGGGTTGAAGGAATGACATGTAGAAAAAAACTCCAACTTGTTCTGCTTGGGTCCAGGGGCCAGAACTAGAAGAAATGGACAGAGGTTACAAAGAGACAATTTAGGCTTATTGGAAAGAAGGCAGGGGGGAAGCTTCCTAAACTATTAGAGCTATCCAAAAATGGATTATATTGCCTTTGGAAATTGTGGATTTTCCCTCATCCCCCAACTGGTAGTTGTCAAATAGAAGTTGGATTATAATGAAACACGTATGTTGTAGAAGAGATCCCGATTTAGGATCAGACTAAATGGTCTCTGTGTACCCTTCTGATCCTGAGATTCTATGATTTTAATCTAGTTTAAGGCTCTCATTTGGCAAATGAGGAAACTAACTTTCAGGGAGTTTGAATTACCTAGGGTCATACACCTAATAAATGACAGGGCTGCAACTTGTACATGAACTTCTAAAATTTGTTATAATCAATTATACTGTTACTCTTCTGATGATAATTTATCTTTGTCCATTCTGGTGTCTAAAACAAAAGCATGACCTTAATGACAAGAGTTTAAGTCAAGAGGCAGGGCCATCTCCAGTCATCCTGATCTATTTCTTGCCACTGGACCCACATTGGAGGAAAAGCGAGGAGGTTGGTGACCCTGCGCAGTCCTCCCTCACTTAAATCCAATTCCCTTGCAAGGCATGTCATCATCTTCCTGATGTCATGGTCCTCTTCAAGAATGAAAGACAAATGACAAGCAACAAGTCATGGTAGCATGTGTATGTGTGTGGGGGGCTTTGTTTTTGAAAAGGACCAATGACATCACAGGGTGATACGTTGACTTGCACATGAACTGGATTTGAGTGAGGCAGAGTTGCACAAAGCTGGCCAGCCTTACTCTCTCTTCCAGAGTCATTGAAGTCCCATGGCAAGACAAAAATCAGGATGATTGGTGATGGCCTGAGATGCAGTGGATAACCTTGGCATCTTTGATGGCTAAGCAGGCTCCAAGGACCCCACAGTGCCTGCTTCAGCTGCCTTCATGGCCATTGGAACAAATTGTTCTTATCTGTCCATTCTGCTGGGGGAAGTCTTCACATGCTTAACGTAGACATCTCTGTAACTTATCAATGGGATTGAAGCCTGTCAGTTCCCCTCAACTTGGTTTAGTTGGTCTTCTAGGACGTTTCTTTCTTCCTTTTTTTATCCAAGGTGTGGCTGCTGTGCATGCTACAGCTTTTCAGAACCATGGTGAGAGAGAGAGAGAGAGAGAGAGAGAGAGAGAGAGAGAGAGAGAGAGAGAGAGAGAGAGACAGAGTGTGTGTGTGTGTGTGTGTGTGTGTGTGTGTGTGTGTGTAGTCATGTTTTGTCAGTTCCTTAAAAGAGCTATGGTGGGGAAGATATGCACTTTCTATTCTCTTTAACTTTTGTTGGATAGATATCCATCTATTCTGCTTACATATTTGGCCAGCCTTGTCAATATTTCTTTGGATAAAGAACAAAGTTCACTGGAGTCAAGGGGGACTAGAAAATTCTATGTGAGAACTCTACAAACCACATTGCAATTCTTCTCCCACTTCTCTTTGCCCATTTCTTCTCAGAAAGTGAACTTTTGGGGTTGATTGGATTCTAATCTAAAAAGACGATAATTACTATGGAAAGATGAAGTTAAACAGTTTCTTTTTATGTTTAAAACAATACAATTTGTAAGCCATTCAACACTAATCATTGAAATGGTTGTAAAAGCTTTTTTAAAGGAAGGATGACTTAAATAGCCCACATTAGACAAGATGAACATTGCCAGAGATCATGAATCAAAAATAAAGCCCTGCCTATTATGGTGAGAAACATCTATGTGTTAACAGAATTTTAAGCTATGGTGGCTTTGAAAACAAAACCTAGCACAAACCTGCTTCAAATTTAATAAAATATTTCATTTTGAATGCAAAGCATAAGGAAAATCATACTGATATACTTGAGAGATCTAGGTTCTAATCCTTTCCCTCAAACTAGCCTAACAGCATGATGTGGGACAAATTTCTTAATTTATTCTAGCCTCAGATTTCTTATCCACTGGACTAAGTGATTTCGAAGTTCCCTTCCACCTCTTTATTTCTATTATCCTAAAAGCTACAATTAATTTGTTTCATTAGGACACCAATTGCCAAGTTATGAGCAGTCAGCAAAGCCACAAGGCATCCCAATGTAAACTACAAGAGAAAGATATAATTTAATAATTGACGTTTATATAATAGTGTGTCCCTTTTAGACTTTTGCAGATTTGTGGGATGTAAGGGGCAATTAGGGATGAGATATAAAGGTGATATCTCTTCATATTTGAATGGATCTTCTTTTTCTTATCTTATAAACAATACAACTTGCAGTAGCCTCTTTTGTGCCTTATAAAAGATATGAATCTTTGAGCAAGTCATTTACATATGAACACATCAGCAGAAACAATGAACTTGCCTCTAAGACATAACTGCGTTTTCCCCAAATATTCATCTGTGCAGACCAATAGGAGAAACATCATCTTTTTTTTTTTAAACAAGAAACACTGAACCGTAGAGCTGTTCACTGATTATTTATTGCCTAAGTATTATCTAGTCTGAAGAGGTAACAAATTTGGGAAATATATTTAATAGTTATGTTGAGGTTTCTCACAAATGGTGTCCATTTGAAACAAAGAAGAGTGATTGTAAGCAGAGGCTAAACTTGTGCTCTCTGACTAGCTGGGAACTAGCAAACCTTAAAATTAAGACCATAATGGGACCGTACTCTTTTTCCATTCCTAGGGTCTTGACTCTTTCTAAGAGAGCAGCACTTTTCTCGGTATGGTTTGCTGTTGAAGTAGAGTTTGTAGAGACTAAAACAAGCCCACAGATTTTAGTTAAGCAACCCACCCACTAGAGACACTACTCCATCTGAGAACCCATCAACCACAGAAATAATGATTTTCTTCAGAATTTTGTAAAGGGATAAAGTATACGAAGAGCTTATATTTCCAGAATTGTGACTTGCCTTGGTCACATGTGTTTTCTATACATATACTTCACTGTTTTTATACTCTAACCTTGAGTCTACTCTTCCCATAGACATTACAGATATGTGTGGAAGATGCACCTTAGGTTCATGGAAGGAAATACTGTTTTGTTTTCTTTTGTTTTTTCTCTTAAGTAAATGCCTTTGCTAAGAGCTCATTGAATCTACCAGCAAACTGTTAATTATGAGCATACCAGTGGGGGCTCATTAACTATAGTAGTAAGAATAATCACCCACATAAAATCTGAGGTTCTATTCATCCATCTGAGGACATAATTTCTGAGTATGAGTATAATTTGAGGAGGTAACCTAGATAGGATATTGTGTGTGTATGTATGTGTCTATATGTATATATATGTATATATACAATGTAATTCTTAAATTTTTGTGAATTGCCTTGTATACATTATCTCATTTGATCATCATAAACATCTTTATGATGTTTATGTGTAGGTTTTATGTGTAGGTTTATGCTATTATCTTCCCTCTAGATGAGGAAGCTGAAGGTTAAAGTTAAATGGTTTGCCTTTGGTCACACAACTAGCAAATGTAGAGGTCTGATTTGAATTTGGGTCTCTTCCAACTCCCAAACCTGAGCCTTCTGTGCTACCTACATGTTGTTGCTTAATGCAGAACTTTAGGGCTATTGGGGGCTACCCCATAGGTAGGGTCAAACCCCTAGGTAGGGCTACCCCATAGGCAGCCCCCAATAGTCCTAAAGTTCTGAGAAACAGATTAAAATGGAATTGTGAAATGTTTAACAATTCAAAATAATAATACAACATAGATAATGTTAATGTGTGGTTTTCTTTTTTTATAATAATTAACTTTTGTTTATTTTTAGTTTACATCATTCATTTCCACAAGATTTTGAGTTACAAATTTTCTCCCCATCTTTCCCCTACCCACCACCCCAAAACAGCAATCCCATTGTATACTCCCTCCCCCAATCTGCCCTCTCCTATATCCTCCCCCATTACCCCTCTGACTTTCTGTTAGGGTAAAATGGATCTCTCTGTCCCAGTGCCTATATATCATATTTCCCAGATGCATGTACATCATCATCATCAATACATATAAATATAATATTTTTTTAAACATTTGATTTTAAAACTTTAAATTCTAGAGTCTTTCCCTTCCTCCCTCGTCCCCCACCCCCACTGGGAAGACACGCAATTCAATACAGGCCGTATATGTGTAGTTATGCAAAACATCTCCACAATAGACACAGTGTGAAAGACTGACTATATTTCCTTCCATCCTATCCCACCCCCCCACTTGTTCTATTCTCTATTTTGTCCCTGTCCCCTTACAAAAGTGTGTGTTTCTAACAACCCTCCCCCCCAACCTGCCCTCCCTTCTATCATCCCCCTCTCATCCCCTTCCCCCCTACTCTTCTATAAGGCAAGATACCCAATTTAGAGTGTATGTCCTTCCCTCCCTAAGCCAAATTCAATGAGAGTAAGGTTGACCCATTCCCTTTTGCCTTCCTGTTCTTCCCCTCCATTGTAACAGTTATCCCTTGCCTCTTCTATATGAGATAATTAACCCCATTCTGTCTCTCCCTGTCTCCTCTCATTATATTCCTCTCCCACCTCTCAATTTTACCTTTTAAATACCATCTCTTCCTATTCAATTGATTCTGTGCCCTCTGTCTATATATACCTGTACACACATATATATATATATATACATATTCACATATGTATTCATACACATATATATCCTCCTATATAAACATATGTGTATGTATACATGTATATACATTTATATTCCCTTCAACTATCCTCATACTGAGAACAGTTTGATAAGTTACAATTATCATTTTTCCATGTAGGCATGTAACTAGTCCAACTTTGATAAGTTGCTTATAATTTCTTTTCTCTGTTTACCTTCTCATGCTTCTTGTATCTGAATGTCAAATTTTCTATTCAACTCTGTTTTTTTCATCAAGAATGCTTGAAAGTAATCAATCTCATTGAATGACCATATTTTCCCCTGGAACATTATACTCAATTTTGCTGGGTAGGAGATTCTCGGTTTTAATCTTAGCTCCTTAGATCTCTGGAATATCATATTCCAGGCCCTTCAGTCCCTTAATGTAGAAGCTGCTAGATTCTGGGTTATCCTGATTGTGTTTCCACAATATTCAAATTGTTTCTTCTTGGTTGCTTGTAATATTTTCTCCTTGATCTGGAAACTCCAGAACCTGGCTATAACATTCCTAAATTTGTGGTTTTCTAAGACAATATGCATAAGGGATATGTTTGTATTTGAATTTGACACCACTGAATGCAAGCAGCCACAGCATGTCCATATTCCTTGTTATTTCTGCTACTTACAGCTCCTTGGGACTTACCACATATGGAGACTGAATGAGAGCAGAAGGGCCATATGTTTATTGTTATGGGGAAATGAAGTGGACTGGCTACCAAAAGGAAACTGAATGAATTAAGAAATGATTTAGGAGGCATCTTTTTTGTTCCTTCTTAGTTAAAATTTTATAACTTCATTGGTTTATGGTATTTCTTGTGATGAAACTCCCTCTACCAATGCAAACCATCACTTGTTCTACAATGTGTAATCCTAAAGAGTTGCCTTGTGGTATTATAAAATTAAATAACTTGGTCACAAAGAATGTTATGTGTCAGGGGTAAAGCCTGAACCCAGACCTTCTGCTATTTGAGGCCAGTTCTCTATCCATGCTCTATTGTTGAAAGGAATTTATCTAGCCTCAACTGTTCAGTAGGTTGCCATATAGAAGAAAGCCTAAAATTTTGCTTGGTTCCAAAGGGGAAGAACTAGAGTAATGGGGTAGAATCTATAGGGAAGTGGATTTTGGATCAATATGTGGAAGGTCTCCCTAATAATTAAAATTTGCCAGAAATGCAATAGACTGTTTTGTGTGATGATGAGTTCTCTAATAGGGGATGTTCAAAGAAAAGCTAAAGACAAATTGTCAATGACATCATAGAGAAGATTCATTCATTTAGCAAGGGATTGACTTGCTGAACTCTCAAGTCCCATCCAATTCTAAGATTTCAAAATTCTAAAGAATACTCTAAGCAAGAGATCTTTAAGCATATGATATAGTAAGAACAGTTGGCATGAAAATATCCTCCTAATGTCTGGTACACATTCTTCTACAAGTTTATACAGAATTCAGAAGAAAGCAGGCCTACCTAAAGAGTACATGAACCCGAGAGTTACCTGATAACTCTTGTTTGGATGGAAGTACTTTTCTGTCTTCCTGGAGTCCTCACAAAGTTTCCCTAAGGCATGTATAGTTTTTGTTGTACCCAGAGATTCAAGGATCAGAGCTGCTGTACAGAGCAGAATGTAATTCTTTCTACCAATTCCAGTACATTTTGTCACCTGATATCATCCAGCAGCTCAACAGATACTTCACTCCTTCCCAACTTTATTAACTTGGTTTTCTGTCTTATATATGCCTTTAATCGATTCATTATGCAATTCAATCAAAGACATGTCTTACCTAATAAAAGTTATCAGAGTGTAAAGCCTGAGGGCATAGAGCATTTTGCTCTTTACATTAAAATACTGCAAAATATTCCTCTTATGAAATGGGAATATCTTTTCAAAGTCAGTTTGTGTTGTATCTAATTCTCTGAAATCAGAAGTCAGGGTATCATTTATGTGAGAAAATTGTCCACTGCTTTATATGATGGTGAGATGACTCAGCTTCCTCTATATCAGGAGCAATCAATCAAAGATTTTCTTCCCTCCGCACTTTTGTGTTGTTTGTACTCTGTAGATTTCTGCTCTTTTGGCCCCTTCTTTCTAATGAAGGAGAGATTGAAGGTCAAAGACTGTAAAAATGGCACCCCAGGAAATAAAATGAAACAGTTCATTAAAGGAATCAGGAATATTTCATAGGGTTGTAGGTTAAAACAATAAAGTCCATCAAATCTAATTCTCATTTACAGAGGAAAAAACTGAGACCCAGAAAAAGGAAATGACTACCCAAGTAATAAATAGCAAAGCCAGGATTCAAACTCAGATTGCAGGCCCCCAGATTCATTACTCATTCTCCTAAAATTCTTCCAAGCATTTTTACTTGCTACATAACAAACAAGGGAAGATGTTGTTAGTATGCCCTAGGTAAAAACAGACAAACACAAAGCCTCCCAATGATATGGGATATATGGGGAAATGATTTCTAATTAGGGTACTGGGACCAAGGTACAAGAATTTAGTGTCAGGAGAAAACTAGTAATCAGGAATGTGATAACGGGATGTGAATCTAAATCAGCACAGTTTTCTAAGCAAATTCTCTGAGGAATATGACAAGACAACATTTACTTTAAATCAAAAGGGTAACCTTTCTGCATATTCACAGAAGAGCATTTGTAACACCTTGAGAAGGGAGGGCAGGTTTCTTTTCCCCTCACTGTCCATCACTTCCCCCAAATCTAGGCATCAGCATGTAAGAAGGTTCTTATCAACAGTGACTGACTGGGATAGAGATTTCCATGGAAGCTGGGGCCCAAGAAGAGCTGTGACTAGCCATTTGGGAATCCTTGGTGATTTGTTTGATTTTCCAAGATAAAAACCAGGGTACTATCCCACACTGGGGCCAGAGAGGAGACAGAGACTCAATAATAGTACTAGGTCCTTTCTGGGGAGGCCATTGCCAGGGTCAGTATGGTTGGAATGGGAAAGGGTGAGCCTCAGTGAAAAAGAAAGCAAGCCATCTATTAGCTTCTCATTTTAACAAGTTATTCTTGCTAAGTATGTGTCAAATTTAGTTGTTTGTACACTGCAAAAGGAGTTTAAGTGCTACTGGCACCTTATAAATTTCATTTCACTGGAGCACAACCTCAGTAACCCTATTTACAATTATTAGACCTATTTACAACTCTGAAACACTGAGGCTGGTAGACCCAATTCCCTAGTATTTTATGGGAATCTGTCTCTGTGTCACACCTGCTATCTCCTTCATCTTCCTTCTCTGCCCCTCACCCAAAGCTGCTAACACCATCAAAATCACTGAAGTATCCCTAGGGAAACATTTTCTGGGCATAGTGACTTTCTCTCATTGTTGGAGATCTTTAATTACGTCGATAGTCACTACCTTAGTGATGTTCAAAGGATCTCAAAAACTAAAACTTATTATGGGACCTCAGAAGCCATTGAGCCTAACCTGTAACTGACCCAGAATTGACAGCAAAAGACCATAGAGACTATGCTTGATGGCCTCTCATGAGTGGGCAATGTGTGATCTCCATTCTGTTCTAGGGCAATTCTCATCATGTTGAAAGTTTTCTTCACATTCAATAAAAAATGTGCCTCCTTGTAACTGAACCCATTAATACTCATTCTCTTCTAAGGGCTAAAGAGAACAAATCTGCTTCCTTTCCCATCTACTTGATGGTACCTTCTCCACTTCATTTGACATCATACTCCATGGTCCATCCCAAATGAACTAGCACAGGGTCAGAGAACCTGCATCCTAAAGGCCACATGTAGCCCTCTAGGTTCTCAAGTGGCACCCTTTGACTAAATCTAAACTTCACAGACCAGATCCCCTTAATAAAATGATTTGTTCTGTAAAACTTGGACTCAGTCAAAAGGTTGAGCCTAAAGACCTAGAAGGCCACATGTGGCCTTGAGGATGCAGGTTCCCTACCCCTGTCCTAGCTCTTCCCCAAATGCAACACCCCATCTCCCACTCCTATGCATTCACTCAAGTCTGGAATTCACTACCTTCTCATCCTCAACTTTCAGAATTTGTATTTGTGTAAAGGATTGACTCAGGTGCCACCTCTTCTGTGAAACCTTACTTTTTTTCCACCCCCCTCCACCCCAGTAGTTACTGTTCTCTCTCCTCAAATTACCTTATATTGTAGTTATTTGTTTACATGGTTTATGTGGTTTATCTGTAAATTAGGAAAAAATATCCTTTAACTGCAGGGACTGTTTTGTTTTTGCTTTAAGATGTACTTTTATTCATTCATTCATTCCTTTGTTTGTTTTATGTTTTTACCATTCACATCCACAAGATTTAGAGTTCCAAATTTTCTTCCCATTCCTCCCCTCCCTCCACCTGAAGACAGTGTGCAATCTGATACAGATTCGTATATGTTCATATTAAACATATTTTCACATTAGTCATTTTGTAAAGAAGAATTAGAACCAAAGGGAGAAACCACGAGAAGGAAGAAACAAAAAGAGAGAGAGAAATAGAGAGAGAGAAAGAGAGAGAGAGAGAGAGAGAGAGAACAGATAGTATGCTTTGATATGCATTCAGACTCCATAGTTCTATTTCTGAATGTGGACAACATTTTCCATCATAAGCCACTTGAAGTTGTCTTAGATACTTGCATTGCTAAGCAGAAATAAGTCTATCATAAAGTAATTTTTAAATTTTAGAATATACCATAAATGTTAGTTACTATTATAATTATTACTAAATTTCACACAAGAATCTTTCAAATACTTGAAATAAATTATTATGTCCTAATTTTTCTCTTCTCTGAATGAAAAATACCCCATTCCTTCAATAAATCTTCATATGTCATGGTCTCCAGTCTCCTTACCAGGCTGTTCACTATCTTGTGGACACATTTCAGCTTTTGAATGTCTTCACGTAACCTGGTCAGAATACCAGTCGCCTCCTTGGTTCTAGTCACTATGCCTTTTAAATGAAATTTCTGATAGCTTTACTTGAGTGCTATTTCACTGGTAGAGAACACTAATAACTAGGGGGAGAGGAGAATCAGAGAAGACTTCTTGGAGGAGGTTAAGTCTTGAAAGAAGATAAGGGTTATGAGAAGCAGAGGTCAAAAGAGACTACTTTACAAACATTGCTTGTTTTAATGCCCAGAGGCTTGGCAAAGAGCTAAAGTATTAGCCAGTCAGGGCAGTGTTTAGGCTCTTTTGACCTCCTCCCTGTGTCAGCATTATATTGATGAAATATTTTTTGGGATTGTTGATAATTCAAGTCAATGCCTTTACACTTTTCAGTTTCCCATTTTTTAATCAAAAGTTTATTCAACTTATGTTGTCACTATTACAATATTACATAGTACCTTCTCTTCTTTATCCCTTCTAATCTGGTGATAATTTTAACTTTTATTGTAACCAAGTGATGAGATCTGTCTACACATAGAAAGCTGATGTTGAAATTATTTCTACACCAGTAACCAGTCGTTTCTTGTCTATTAGGACATAGGAAAGCCATGAAAAAGATGGAAAATATCAAAGACATCAGCAAATAAGTTGGTAAAGGACCTTCAGTTCATGCCCTGTGAGGGTAGGTTAGAGAAACTGGAGATATTTCACCTGGGAGAAGAAAAGGCTTAGGAAATACTGACTAGTTCTCTTCAAGTATTTAAAGAACTGTCATATGAAAACGGGAATAGATTGATTCTGTCTGGTCCCAGAGAGCAGAACTAGGAATGATGAGTAGAAATTTCGAAGAAACAAATGTAGGCTTTATGTAAAGATCAACTTCCTGACTAGAATGATTCAAAGATGGAATAGACTGCCTCAGGATTTATTATTACACCTTCCTTCTCACTGGTGGTCTTCAAGATAAGGCTGAATGACCACTTGACAGATGTTTTAGAGTATTTTTATATAGGAATGTGTTGGAATGGATGGCTACTGGGGTCCCTTCCAACTCTTATATTGGATCTTTTTGATGTGCAGTTTCAACTTTTGTACTTAGTTACAGTGCCTGGCACATAGCAGGATCTTAATAAATGCTTATTGGTTGATTGATGGTCAGTCCTCCCCTATATCTAGCACCTTTGGTTCTCTTCTTGAAAAGAACATAATCATGATATAAATTATCAGTGGCAAGCCTGAGAATTCAAAGTGTTGAGCAGGGGATAGGCACTAGAATTATAAAGAAGGTGTTCTTAACATGGAGTCCCTGAACTTGTTTTTATTTTAATATTTTGATAACTATTTCAATATAATTGGTCTTACTTTATACATTTAAAAGCATAATTCTGAGAAGGGGTCCATAGGTTTCACCAGACTGCCAAGGAGATCCATGATATTCAAAAAAGGTTAAGAACTTTTATATTTATGTGAGCAATGAAGATAGGACAGAGCATGTCAACTGGAACCTGATCATCATAGATCCAGATATTTAGGCCACCTGTACCCTATGTTAGACTTGTGTTGCCTGGCCAAACCAGTCTCAAACTTTGTATGAATTACATTTTAGTCTATGAGAGTAGGAGATAATAGACCCCCGACCAGGCTCTCACTTGCTTGTAGTATGGTGCTCATCTAAGGCGGGCTAAGGTTTTCTTCTCCTGTCTTATTAGATATTTTCACAATGACCATCATTTCTATTTCATTCAGGAGGGAAGGCATTAAAAATCTCTTGGGGCCTACTCATGGATTTAAGTGGGGGAGAACAGTTAAGTATGATTCATAGTTTAATTTATAATCTGTCCTCCCCAGTATCCAGGCACCCACATTGAACGGTAACCAAAATATTTAAAAAAAAACAACACAAAAAACAAAATTTTCATAATAAGCAGGCATAGTCTATAAAAGCAAATTCCCACATTGGCCATACCCCAAAATATGTTTCTCTTTATGTTTTAAGTTTATCATCTCTCATGGCATGTTTCATCTTAAAGCCCCTGGATTTGCGATTTATTATTGCATTGACCAGAGTTTTAGAGTCTGTGAAGCTGCTTTTCTCTACAAAATTGTTATCGTTGTATAGATTGTTCTCCTAGTTATGCTCACTTCACTTTGCATCAGTTTGTAAATTTCTTCCCAGTTTCCTTTTTATGGCACAATAATATTATATTATATTCATGTCTCTTAATCTGTGGTCCATTCCCCGATAGGAGGACAGCCCCTTCCTTTCCAACTTTTGGCTATTACAAAAAGAATTGATACAAACATTTTGGGGCCAATAGATCCTTTCCCTCTTTCTTTGATCTTATTGGTAGCATTCCAACTTGGTTTCCAAAATGACTAGGCCAATTTACATCTCCACTAAGTGTGTTAGTGCGTCTGTTTTCCCTACAGCCTTTGTCATTTTCTTTTTTTGTCATCTTTGCAAGCCTGATGTGTATCAAGCAAAACCTCCATATTTGCATTTCTCTATTTATTAGTACTTTAGAGCTATTTTTCATATGGCTCTTGATAGTTTAGTGAATCACATTTCCTAATGCAGTTTTTAAAATCCTCCTTTGTGCCCACCTTTGCATCCAAATATCCAAGTTTCTGTGTGTAGCTTGACTTATTTTGGAGTTATCTTGCCACGTTTTTCAAAGAATGGCCCTACTTCATCCTCTTCAACAGATGTTGGTACAAGAACTGCAGTTATCTTCATTGTGGTCTGTTTGGCCATACTTATGTTGTATAAGGCAAGAAGGCCAAGTATTCCATAAAATTATTGTTCTTTCTGCCTTCAGGGTACTTGATGAATCGTATTCACTAAGCTCTTTATAGTCACCTCTCTATTAAGGACCTATGAGGTACTTTTCCCATTAGCTACAAATTCTTTATGTCTTCTGGTTTCATTTATGGTGAGAATGGCAGTAAGGATGTGGTTTAGTTCCTCTAGTAATATGTCATCTTGTTAGTTTTTGGAGAAAAAAAACTTTGACTTTTAGAGCAATAAAAATTAAATTGATGTTCATAAGCAGTCTAAAAATGTTGTAATTCTTAATATATACGCTCTCCGTTTTTGTCTTTTTGCTCCCATTGCTGTGAGAGCTATGTGGGCTCACACAGGCTCTCTAATTGTTTTATATTTCTGTGTGTCTTATGGGGCACCAAAACTGAACAGCTGACCACCTAGTGGACCGACTACTAGTGGTGAGCATCTTTATACATACTTCAGCAGATACAGTCTGTCACTAGATAGGAACTGGACCTGTGATTTCATTGGTATAAAGACCTCTTATGTGAGAAAGCTTTTTCTGCCAGTGCAGTTCAATGCCTTCTCTGAAATTTATAGTCTTAAAGATTTTCCCAGGGAGCTGAGAAGTTAGGCAGTTTGCCCAGGATCATATAGCTAGTAGGTGTCAGAGGCAGGACTTTAACCCAGGTCTGCCTGACTTCAAGGTCAGTTTTCTAGTCACTGGGTCACACTTCCTCTCTGTTACTAGAATGGTACTCAAAGAATTTCCACTGAAGGAAGAAACATGCAGAGCTTATACTCCCCTTTAATATTCTTTAAGAACCAAGGGTCCTCTTTCTGCTATGGTAAAGTACAGGAGGCTATTATAAAGGAATACATATTCACACAAGCATGCATGCACACACACACATACACAGAAGTATATATAATTACATATAACTTTATACATAATTATATCACTAAATAATAAATACACTAGAGAGATAAAAACAAAATATTATGAGTCCAAGGGGTGAAATGTCATTAATGACTAAAGGCATTAAGGAAGACTTCTTGGAGAAGTCTACATTTGATTTGGGCTTAAAGTTGAACTAAAATTTCAACAAAGAGGGAGAGGGAAGACAATTTAGGTCTAGGGATCATCATGAACATCACTACAGAAGTCAAAAGTACAAATAGGGTTGAGTTAACATAAAATCATCAAATTTTCCTGCATAGTAGTAAACCTCTGTTTTCCTTGTTACACCTGGAAAAGCTGATAATTGCTATAATCTGAGAGTTGTATAATCTAAAAGTTGCCAGTCTATGTCGTGAGGGATTAAGCCATAGTGACATATCAAGTAGGCTCGTCCCCAAAGAGGCAGGAAACAAGGCAACGTTGAAGAGGTGTGAGGCTGGAGTTAAAGAATCTTAGAGTCTTTGTCAGATTTGGAAAGGATCTTAGAGGTCGTAAAACCCAACTCTGTTTAAATTATAAATTCTTTTCTAATGTATTATTATTAGCAAATAAATGTAATAGAGCCCCTTTTGAAGGCCAATGAGTTGGATCTCACTACCTCATGATGCAGCCCACTCTAATTCTAGACAATCTTATGATCTGAGGCAGTAGGTATGAATTCTATGGAGCATCAGGAACTGGGGATGAAGGATAATGTAGGGGTTCCTAGTGCCTGTATTTACACAGCTCCTTGCTGTATCATGCCACCCCTTCTGGAATCATCATCTGCATCTCCTCCCCATCATTAACCTGGGCTCCCTCAACCTACACCAGTCAGCCTTCTCCTTACGTTGATGGGTCTCAGGCCCTAACCGCTCCATGTCATAGTTCCTTCTCCTCCTTCCTCTTTATGATTTTTCCTTCTGCCATTAGAATGCAAGCTTCCTTAGGGCAGAAATGATCATTCTTGCTTGTATTTGAATCTCCTTCACTCAGCAAACTGTCAGTCATGTAGTAATCAATAAATCTTCTATCAGTCAGTTAGGAAACATCTTTGGGGGTATCTGCTCTGACTGCTTAAAATGTCTTTTTTAAATAAAGTCATTCAACTGACATTTATATAGTGTTCTATAGTCTAAAAATCACTTTATAAACATTGTATTTTAACTTTACAACAGCCGTTTAGGGTCAAGAATACAGGTATTATTGTTCCTGTTTTATGGATGATGAAACTGCAGTTCAGAGTGGTTATGTGATTTACCTCCAGTCACACAGCTAATGAGTATGAGAAATGAGACCTGAACCCAGGGGTCTGGTTGGGAGGCACCCTGATGCCTGTTTAATCGTCTTGTTGGTACTTGCTCCAAAAATCTTCACCAATGAACACTAACACCTTAAGATTGCTCATTAAAACTCTCCTTTGGCATTCAATAGCTCTTCACAACACATTCAGCTTCCTGATTCTAGCTTTCAAGCAAGCACCTTTGCAAGTTTACAGCTTGCTAATCTGCCTCTTCTTTCTTCCTCCTTTCTCCATCTCTTTGTGTATTAGTTATATAAAATTCTCTGCCCACTCAATTTTATTCTCCAGTTTACAAGAATTGCCACCTGTTTCAATCAAAGCTCTAACTACCAATTTTGGTACCCATGAAGCAATTCATTTTGTGGTAGGGGGACATGGGACAGACCAATCATAGGGAAGTACCCCCTACTGAGGCAGGCAAAGACTCAAGGATATTAGGTCCTATGGGTAGACAGCCTGGGAGTCTATGAGACTACTGGCAATAATGACACTGAGGGGGAAGATAAGGTTGATTGGTAGAACAGCTCACCTGGGGTGTGGCCATGGGGTGGAGAGCAAGGCATCTGGTAGTGTCCAATTTTAACTAATAATTCTCTGTGAGCTAAGTGCTAAATTCAGTTGTTTCTTTCCTGTATTGGAAGAATGCCAAATGTTCTCAATAGTCAATCAAAAACTCTTATTAAGCACCAGCTAAAATGTTAGTGTCAAGGGGAGAGTCCTTGATTTCCCCAACCTAGTTATGACTCTGTAAGATTTCTTTAGTCAGACTGAAAGGTTCCATTAAGACCCAGTATGACTTTTCTCTCAGAAACTGTGTTCTTTGATTACATGAGGAAAGCCCACATTGACAACACATCACGCTGTTTTCCCTAACTACATCCTCTGTACTAGCTGCCCAAAACAACTAAGATCAAAGAAGACAACTCTCTTGGCTTTTTCCAGATGGCTTCCCCATTCTGAACAGAGATTCATTCATTTCTGATTCACTACTTGTCTTTCTGACATGCATGGAAATCCTTCTGATGTTTTTCTTTTACCCAGGTAGTCATCCTTAAAAGATTGGACTGAAATATTTCCTCTACCACCAGCATCAGTAGTGTCTTTGATCATACTATCTACATGAAGGCTGCCAAATTAAAAAATAATTGTGATAACCAAAATAAATTAAAAATATAAACTTGAGAAAGAAGAGTATGCCCCCTGCCCCAGGATCCAGTCTAGTCTATTCAGCTCAGGGTTATGCCTCCAGTAGACTCATCAAGAAACATGTTGTGATATAGCATTGTTGTCAGAAAATGAGGCCCAGATCTCTCCCAAATCCCCATTTCAATCACACCCCATCACTGTAACAGTAGCTCTCATTTATATGGTCCTTTGAGATTTATGAAAAGTTCTCTTCACCTTTAAGGCAGTGGCTTTGTTGAGAGTCACCTTTGTAGCTCTGGTGCCTAAATATAGTGGATACTCTATAAATGTGTGTGAACTGGAATTAAATGTACTGGGAGGTAAGTAGTACCTGCATTATTATACCCATTTTGTGGATAACGAAATTGAGATTCATAGAAGTTATAACAATTCTTATTAGAATAATATGAGTACCCTAGATACCTGGCTTTAGGTCTTGTGTTATATCCTGTAGCTCACTGTAGATTTATTACTCCTATAGAGGAGAAGAGGTTATTGTTACCAAAGTTAACTACATTTTTATGTTTCATAATGCCTTATGTCCTCCTGAAACTCTATGAAGTACTAGCTCTATAACATCACTCTCATCTTCCCTATCCTGATGACTTTAGTGTGGTGTAGAAATTTAGATATTTCTCAGTGTTTTCTCTTCAAGGATATTGGAGGGGAAGTGTACTCATACAAACATATGTACATATGTATAGAGGGAGACATGATATATACATATATGCACACATGTGTATTTTATTGTGAATAATGAAGATATTCAAACATTTCAAAATAAAGAGAACAAGAGGATACTATATGAAACTGTGACCTGTATAATCTCTCTTTCTCTTTCTTTCTTCTTTCTTTCTTTTTTAATAAACATACATAATTAGCAATGTACCAGTGTACTTGGAAAATGCAAAATTGTGGTATGAAAGTTATAGGCACAATCTAGTACATTGCTCAGAGACTCCCTACCCAGGAATGCCACCCTTCAATGGAGATGTGATACTGAGTCCAGAGAACAGCAAATAAACCAGTTGGCTGGAATGCGGAGCTCCATTTTTTAAAATCAGAACTGCATAGTGATTGATAGAGCTACTAGTTGGCACCTGTCCTCATTACCATGTCATGGTGTGGGTATGGGATTTCTTCATGGCTTAGTGCAGTCCGTACTCAAGCACTGGAGTGCTAGGTGTAAACCATGTCCTCAGATGTCCTTGTCTCTCTATGTTGACCTGTCGCTGTGACTTTTCCTGGATTTCCCTATCAGATTTCAGTCTGGTACATTTTCTAGATTTATTTGGAGGAGTTTTATGGAGGGGAACTTTTCGCCAGCTAGTGGGGCTTTTAGTAAAAGCTCATTGAATGAATGAGCCTGAGGTCTAGAAAGGCTAAGTGCTTAAAATCAGGGTAAAAAAACCTGATTCCTGACTCCTAAATTTGTGCTCTTTCCATGATACCACATGGCTTTCCTTCCTCTGATTATATTTCATACTAGTCAGATCTCTTTATTTTATAAAGAAGCATTTTTTTTTCTTTACTGATAATTCCCTTGATTATTCACTGGCACTAAGAAGGAAGGCAGTGGGCTGGTAACTCTAGTATAACTAACAATGAATCATTACTTACCTTTTACCATATGTTATTTCAAAAGCAATCCATCAAATGCAGGTAACGCAATTAGCGTGCTTCCACATGGGAGGCATATTATCATTTATTTATATTAAGATATAGTCAGCTTTCTCTGTGTATATATGTATATAAAAAATACCCACATATGGACTTAGTGCCACACTGAAGTTCAAACATACAAGTACAGGCATGGGGAGAATTGGCAGCAGTTTCCATGGGATATAAAAAGCAAACTTAATATGAGGTAGCCATGTGACAGACATGTTAAAAAACAAGTCAGTGTCGTGAGAAAGAGAAATCTCTGTCCTCTGCCCTAGGTGGACCACATCTAGATTGTTGTGTTTAGTTCTGCATACCACATTTCCAAATGACTACCAGTAAATTAAAGGATAAGGAAGATTGTGAGAAAAGAACATAAGCATTTAATGATAATACCTAGCATTTACACAGGGCTTTAAGGTTTATAGAGCATTTACAAATATTTTCTAATTTATCTTCACAACAACTCTGGGAAGTAGATGCTACTATTAGCCCCATTTTACAAATGAGGAAACTGAGATTGACAGAGGTCAAATGACTTGCCCAAGGTCACACGGCTAGTAAGTGTCTAAGGTCAGATTTGAACTCAACTCTTCCTGACTCCAGGTCCAACTCTCTCCATAGAACATCACCTAATTGTGATAACTATCTTCACGTAAATTTGTGGCTAATGGCATCATTAGTTTTTCTTCTCTTTCTCCTATTCCTGCCAGAATTATAGGATCACAGATTGAGAACTAGAAAGGGAGCACTGAGATGATCTAGTTTATCCCTTCTCCCATCCAATGCGCAGATTTGGAAACAACCTAGAAAGGTTAAATGCCTTACCCAAGGTCATCCCCTTAACAAGGCACAGGTCTGAGAATTACATCACAGCCCTCTGACTTCAGAGTTACTTCCTCTATTCTAATTACTTATGTTCTACAGTTTTCCCCATCTGTATGTATGACTGCAACTACAAACAAGCTGTCTTCTGTCAACATGACCCCCCTACCCAAGAAACAACAACAACAACAATATATGAGCAAAAATTGATCCAGGTGCAAGAATTTCTAGTTAAGGCTCTTCCATTTTTAATGGTATTATAAAAGAACTTTTTTTTTGCTATTCATCCCCCCACTCCCTTTTGCCAATTTCATAATATTTGCCAATTGCCTGAAATAAACTAATTCTACTAACTATACAGAGACCAGATTTCGCTAAGCTATTTTCTTTCATTCACTTAAAGAAAGTGAATTAAGTACTTCGAGAATATGTAGAGTGTAGACTCTAGGGAAGGTACAACATTTAGACAAGACCTAGTTGCTGCCCTCATGGAGGTTATATTCCAAATACAGATAGGTCTAATAAATGATATATACTTTAATACTGCCAGTACCCCGAGGAAGACAGATTAATAAAGTCTACATTGAGCGGGTGGCATCTCAGTTGGTCCTTAAGGAATGGATGGAGGTCAGTGCAGTAATAAAAGGAAGACCATCCTAGGTACAGATTACGATGAGAACAAAGGCATGAAATTTGGAAACTTCAGTGCACATTTGGGGGAAAGTGAATAGTTCAGTTTGTTTAAATCCCAGAAGGAATAATATATACCTTTTCCCCCCATGCACATATATTTTTTTCTGTTCCAAAATTTCATATTAACTTTAATCAGTAGTTTATTATATAAAACATTCCACATGACAAATGTCTTGCCCTAGACCTTCCATTTCTTGCAAATTTGAAACTGCATCTATAATGTCAAGTGCATGGTTTCTTATTCTTTTTTTATGTCATGAACTCCTTAGGTAATCAAGTGAAACTTGTGCACCCATTCTCGGAATAATGCTTTGAAGTACATAAAATCAAATGCATAATATTGCAAAAGGAAATCAATTATTTTAAGTTACAGTTACCAAATTTTTAAACAAGTTCACAAACTTCAGGTTAAGGATCCCTGTTCTAGTGCACCATATTTTCTTTCATAAGGCTAGCCTTCCTTTGATAGATGCTTTCTTGGTTTCCTAAATAATTTATTTTTATATTTGAAATTCTCTGACATACTTTATAATATCTTAAACCCAGCCATGTTTTGTTGGGGGTTTTGGTCATGGAGCCATCTAAGCTATACCTAGGGCAGGTAGGTGGGTGCATTGGAAGGGGTACCCATCCTGGAGTCAAAAGGATCTGAGTTCAAATTTGGCCTTAGACACCTATTAGCTGTGTGACCCTGGGAAAGTCATTTAACCCTGTTTGCCTCAGTTGCCTCATCTATAAAATGAGCTGGAGAAGGAAATAGCAAACAACTCCAGTATCTTTGCCAAGAGAACCCCAAATGGGGTCATAGTCAGATATGACTCATTGTACAAATAACAACAGAAGCTATACCTGGTATTATATTCTGCACCAGGTCAGAATGTATGACTTTCAACAAAAAGGAAAGGATTAAGAAGAAAAAGTTAGAAATTATATAAAATTTAAAATCATTCATGAAGATCAAAACAGAACAAATTAGAATGCACTTCAGTGTGCCCAGAGAGAGTGGAATTATCAAAAGGAATCATCAGAAAAATATAGTTAAAATTCTGTTGCCTGAAATAGCTTTGGTTTTGATTTTTGAAACATCTAATATAAACAGATTCTAATAGTTATGTATGTAATTCATAGCTCCAGAGATCATACAAATGGAATTCAGTCTTTTGGACCCCTTTCTAATAATTATTCTTTAATTCATGCCTTTACTCATGTTTCCCCTAGAAACATCTGAAATTGATTTATTTCTAGGTTTTACTTAGGTATATTCAGTATCCCTGAAAGTGTAATGTTAGCAAGACATGGTCTTTAAAAGTAGGTAAAGAATAAGAAGAAATTAATATCCTATCCTATTTAGTGAAGCAATAACTATATCCTGTCTTCAGAGGAGTGTTTTTTTTCCCTACCCTCTTACCCTAGAGATTCAGTTAAAAAGATATACTACCAATAAGTGAAGTTATAAAGAGATAAGCCTTGGGGCGGCTAGGTGGCACAGTGAATAGAGCACCAGCCCTGGAGTAAGGACCTGAGTTCAAATCTGTCCTCAGACACTTGACACACTTACTAGCTGTGTGACCTTGGGCAAATCACTTAACACCAATTGCCCTGCCCTCCAAAAAGTAAAGAGATAAGCATATTGTATTGAACTGCGTGCTGAATTTGGATTCAAAAAGACCTGGTTCGTGATTATGGCTTCTGATACTTAACTGACTGTGTAACCCTGGGCAAGTCACTTGTTAGCATTCCCCTACAACCCAGAAAGTACTTTGTCTATATTCTGTATATGTCATGTTTCTGTTTGGTAATAAAGCCCTGGAAGATAGGAGCAGGTTTGTTTTTCTCTTTGCATCTCCAGCACCAAGCATAAGCTTTTTACATAGTTGTTCAGTCATTTTTCAGTCATATCTGACTCTGTGACCCTATCTGGGGTTCTTGGCAAAGATACTGCACTTCCTTCTCCAGCTCATTTTACAGATAAGGAAACTGAGACAAACAGGGTTAAGTGACTTGCCCAGAGTCATACAGCTAGTAAAGGTCTGAGGCTGCATTTGAACTCAGGTCTTCCTGATTCCAGGCATGGCTCTGTATTCTCTGTGCCACCTAGTTGCCCCTTTTGTATATAGTTTACTTAGATATATAGATATATGTAAAATATATTATATATATATATATTATATATATATATATTACTTAATAAATGTCTATTAATTTGCACCGAACTAAACCCTTGATCAATTTCAATCTGAATTTTGACCTTTTAAATCCCAGTTCACAGGCCCCTTCCTTCGTAACTAGTTCCCTCTTTCTCCTGGTGTAATGACCCTGATCCTCAAACCTTTACAACTTTCATTTCTCTGCTGCATTTACTTTGTAATGTAATTATAATTATACGAGCTGGTGCCTTCTTTCTTTATTATGAGGACAAGGACTCTCTTATCTAAACCCTCTTTCTTCTCCCAGTGTCTAGCACAGAGCCCTGCACACTTTTGGTGTTAAAAAATGTTTTCTAAACGTTGTTGACGAAAGTTAGCCTGTTGGATATAGTATTTCTATATTCAAGCTCTTATCATGTAGATTATCACCTGCTTAAGAAATCATCTATCTGGGAGTCTTCAAGGATGGGGTGAAACCGATGCCACCCGTTCTATTTATATACCCATTTCTCATAGTTCTGTTGCTGGCCACTGAATTACTTGTGTAGGTGATTCTCATGGGAAACTCCTTTTGGGAAATATTGTTTTACTTTCAGTCTTTGCCTCCCCAGAATTTTGCACTGTGCCTGCCACATAGTAAATAATAAATACTTATTGGTCACTTCTAGGATGGGATATTTAGCCCTCAGTGTGGCATGTAAGCTCTTCATAGCTTTACCTCTTCCTACATTTCTAGGCTTTTTAATACCTCTCTCCTCTCTCAATACTCTGCAATCTAGCTTAATTGACCTTTTGTTGTTAGTTCAGCCATTCAGTCTTGTCTGACTCTTTGTGACTTCATTTGGGGTTTTCTTGGCAAAGATACTGGAGTGATTTTGTCATTTCCTTTTCCAGCTAATTTTTTTTAACAGATGAAGAACTGAGGCAAAGGGTTAAGTGACTTGCCCAGGGTCACACAGTTGTTAAATTTCTGAGTCTAATATCTGTAATTTCTTGAACAGGATATTCTATCACCCATCTCCATGCCTTTTCATTGACTCTTTAATGCCTGGAATGTTGCCTAGTCACTTCTACTTTTTCATTTTCTAGGCTTCCCTCAAGACTCAGTTTATAACACCTTTCTCAGGAGGCCTTTCTTGTGTAGTTTCTTGTTGTTGTTATTTTTTGGTTTGGAGGTTTTTTTTTTTGCCTTTTTGGAGGGGGGAAGGTAGGGCAATTGGAGTAAGTGACTTGCCCAAGGTCACACAGCTAGTAAGTGTTAAGTGTCTGAGGCTGGATTTGAACTCAGGTCCTCCTGACTCCAGGGCCAGTGCTCTATTCACTGTGCCACCTAGCTGCCCCCTCTACATAGCTTCTTATGCCTTTCAAATGATCTCATAATTACTTTATCGATATCTTAGATGTACCTCGTTATTTGCATGTTGTCTCCTCCATTAGAATTAACTCTGTTTGAGAATGGAGAATGTTTTCTGCCTGTCTTTATATTCCCAATACCAAATACACTTAATAAATACTTGGTGACTGACTAATTATGGTTAATAGAGTATGAGTTTGAATTGAAAATATTCCAGTCTCTTCCTGGATTAGGGTTGACAAAGTACTGGGGGACAAACGAAAAGGGTTTGGGCGAAGTCAATCTGGAAAATGGTCAGATTTAGGATCTAATATTGCTTTTCCCAGTATGCTTCCATTTCATAAAGAATTTCAGTGATGTTTTATCATGGAATAAGCTTAGTACTACAGCAAATGTTCACTTCTGGTATGACAGAAAAAGGGGCAGCTTAGTCTTGTGTACTAAGATCTAGTCTTTGAAGAAGAAAGACTTGGATTCAGGTTCTGCCTCTGACACAAGCTAGCTGTGAGAAAAATCTCTTAATTCTCCAGGCAGTTCTCTAAAACGAAAGTGGTGAAAGTCATTGCTAAACAACTAAGATTAACTCTTAGTTTCAAATCAAAGTTGGCTAGAATATTACATAACTTTTATAGTTTTAGTCATTTTTATCCTTATTAATTTGATGATTTCCTGGAAAGCATTTCATTGAAATAGGCACATAGCTCTTTAAATAAATGGCATTGATTGGATAATTATTTATAGCCCGTGAAAAGCTACTGGGATCATAACCAAAATACATACATTTGTTTTTTGAATAATTAATATTTAAAGATCCATTTCTACAAGAGTTACCAATCATAGATCTAGACTGAGAAACAGCCTCACAGATCATTGAGTCCAGCCCCCTACTTTTACAGATGAAGTAATTGAAACCCAAGAAAATTAAGTGACTAGCTCAAGATTACAGGTAAAAAGCATCAGAGTTAGGCTTTGAACTCAGATCCTTTGACTCCAGAGTCAGTGTGCTTTCCATTGTATCACGATGCCTATGGAGACATATATGAGTAAAGGGTGAAGACCAGAAGAAATAAAAAAGGGCGAGGGGTGACTTTTAATTCTTCTCCAGTTGTCATATGTAAGGATTGATTTTTTAAAAAGCACTTATTAAACACATGCGATCTGGGAGATTCTGTGCCAAGTGCTGAGGACACAAACAAACAACAAAAAAAGATGGTACCTATTCTGAAGGAGCAGAGAAAGCCAGAGGGTATGCACACTGCAGGAAGATTATAAAATGGCTTGGGTAGAAGGTTAGATAGCCGAATGGGGTATTAAGGTGAAGCATGGTCTGGTGTCTAGGGCTAGCTAGTACATATGGTAGACAAATAGGGATTTTTTTATACTCTGTCACCAATAAACTGGGTTGAGTTTTAGTACAGGAACTCCAAAGAAGAGTGGATGAATTTCTTGAGGAGTGGAATAGTGAAGCGCCAATGCAATATTTACAGCACCCACAATCATGATAAAGTTCCCATCTTCAAATTCCCATTCCCATTCCAGATAGTCCAGACAAAGGCCCAAGAATGACAGTCATAGAATCTCACCTTCTCTGTCAGCCAATGTCAGATTTGCCCTAGTCTAGAGCCAGGATTTGTTGAGTACAACTTTTCAATTCAAATAGTGTTTATCAAGCACCTGCTTTGAGGCCAGGTACTATACTAGGTCTGGGGAACACAAGGACAAAAATAAAATAGTTCCAGACCTCAGGGAGCTTATGTTTTAATGCAAGGACAAAATTTGTACACAGGTAAATTACCACAGAGCAATGACAGCTAACATTTCCATAGCTCCATAAAGTTCACCAAGCACTTTACATATGTTATCTCCTTACAATAACCTCGAATTACAGATGAGAAAACAGAGGCTGAGAGAGGTTATGTGACTGACCTAGAGTTACACAGCTAGCAAGAGTCTGAGGCAAGTCTTGAATCCAGATCCCTGGCTCCCAAGTCCAGTACTGTCCACTGTGCTTACATGGTTACTTTGAAAGGAAGAGAATGTTAATAACTAGCCCCATGGAGACTATCCCTTGCCTGCAGATTCTAAAGATACAGACTGAGCCTACTCAGAAAAGTCTCCATTCTTCAGGGAATACACCAATATGGCCCAGCTTCTCAGACCCAAAGTTGAAAGAGCCAGCTCCCCAGAAGCCACAATGGCCTACGTCCATGAATAATGGCAGCTAGCAAGTATTGCCAGGCTTTAGAGAGGGAGTTGTCAGGTTCCCACAGTCAGACAATCAGACCAGCTATATCAGAGAAGGTGATATGGCAGAAATTACTTTTTCTTTACGATTGTTTGCCATACAACTTGAAAGATTATCTATCTACCTACCTATATATATATATATATATGTATATATACACACATATATATGTGTATGACCATGAACACATATATAGTCAGTATTTATTTGGATCCTTGTTACCTTCAATATTTCAAGGAACCATAATGTTATTAACATGCATATAACACTGCTCCCCGAAATGATGTTTGAGAATTGATGAGGCCAACCTATCTCACTAAACTTACTTAACTAGGTTGGTTGTTGAACAGTAGACATAGAATGCCATGAGACCTATAAAGGAAGCCTTTCCAACTCAATAGGACCTGCCCCATCTTCCAAAACACAGGCATAGGGTCTGGAACTAAAGTGGCTTCCATACCACAGTAGGATTTTAGTGAGGTTCCAGTCTCTTACCTTTAAAAATATTATGGAATAATACCCCTTTCTCAGCAATAGGAAACCCCTCACTCTGTTAATGTGTGTGAACAATTAAGTGAATATCAGAGACCACTGGGCAGGAAATAGTTTTAATGTATTTGGTGGCAACACAGTCCTTTCCAGTTATTTGCCTGAGGGCTTTAATTTCCATGGTGGGAAATGGGGGTCACTGAGGTAAGCTGGTTATAGCCACTAAAGAAATGCTGTTTGCATGCTTAAGACATAGTTTTCAAAATCTTACTGTAATTAGGTGATAAAAAGCTGGGCTAATTGACTGGAACTAGGCTTGAAGTTCAGTTCTGTTCCTGATTACTTGGCACTTTTTGTCTGTCCTATTTGAGGATGGGTGGTTTTACTATGTAAGCAGCCTTCTAAGGAGGAAAAGGGATAGGATTGTCTCACAGTGCCTGGATTTAGCCTGAATACGTGTTTCTTTTTCACATTCACCCTCCATTTCTTCTAAATTTTACCTAGATTTTCCCAAGAAAGTGGTCCCAGCCTCCATGTAAAGTAAGGGACTCTTTGAATAGCCTTGTTTCACTCTCCTTTTCATTTTAACTTTTTCCCCATCAATTGTTTAAATGGCAGAGGGGAGGATAGATAGCGTTCATGTGGGTTTTTCACGTCCTCACTTATTTTAGCACCTTAATACTAATAGTATCTCTACCTACATGGTTTCAGAGGAAAAAAACCAAAGGTTTTTGGTTTGTTCGTTTTTTTTCATGATCAGAGCTTGTTGCTCCATGCCACCACCCTCTGGGATATTGTATGAGTTCTCTAAAGTTCTCCAAACAGCTCTCTGTGGGCTAGGCCCTAGTAGCTCTCTACCTCTCTTTGTGTATCCCACAAGCCCTTTGCTCTTCTCACCAGCTTTTCCAATAGAAGTTCTACAAAAGCCTTATAATCAGCATTGCCAGTGACCAATTCCAATTTTCGATATGTTCCTTCTCTCCTCTTGTACCTGCCATCTTTTTTGTTCACTGCTTATTCTTCTGTACTAGTCCAGTCACCTTTAACCTGTGTTTCCTTCAAAATAGTTCATCAAAAGTTTGTTCAGGTCACCCTCAAAACCTTGGAAACAGGAAGTCCCTTAGTCCCATGAGTTGTTTTCTCTTCGACAACACGACCCTGCTGCTCTTGCTTTGCAAAGCGGTAATATCTTCTGTTGCATCATGTGTTTATCCATTGATGAGGACCTGGCGTGAGGCCATGTTGTTTCCCCTCTTTTTGTACCTTCTCTGATTCCTGAAACTGTTCTAAGAAGACTTCCTCAGTCATACACTATTTCTACCTTTTCATCAGTCTATTGTTAATTTCTGTAGCTCATCATGAACAAGAGACATTTATTAAGCACCTGATAGATGTTCAGGATATGAAGACAGAAATGAAAAATAATGCCCGTCTTAAAGGAACTCCCATTCCACCAACGGGATGCTACATGTTCGCTGTTAAGTAAATACGTGACGATTTGAGGGTAAGGTGTGTGTTGACAACCCGGGAAATGAGAAAACACTTTCACTGACAGTAGCATTTGAAATAAGCATTGATGGAACCTACATATTCTGAGAGGTCAAGAGGAAGAGGGAGAGTACGCCAGCTACAAGCGCCAGCTTAGTCAAGGCATCAAGGCTGGGGATGAATTACCTAGCTCAAGAAGTAGCAGTCACTACAGTTTGACTGGAGCATGGTGTTTAAGAGATATCAGATGAATTAAACCTGGAAAATGATGCTGGAGCCAAATTGTGAAGCCCCATAAAAACCAAAATGAGGAGTTTATTCCATGTTATTCCATGAGCAATAGGATGTCACTGAAGATGATTTAGGAAGGTAACATCAGGATAATTAAATATATGCTTTTGGAAGATAATTAGAGATGAAAGACTAGAAGCAAGGAGATAAAAGAAGTGAGTGGGTATTATAACAATCCAAGTGAGAGGAGAGCCTGACTGAGAATGGTGAGTGGGAATAAGGAGAGGATGAGAGAAGACTGGGGAAGAAGGATAAAGAGAGAAGAGGTCAGAAAAGTAAAAGAATGAAGATGGGTGAAGAGAGTATAGGAAAGAAAAAAGAAGAAAAGAATAAGAAGATAAAAGAACTAGAAGAACAAGAAGAAGAGAAGGAGGAGGGAGAAGAGAAGAAGTTGGAACAGGGGTCATCTTTTGGAAGAAATAGATCAGATACGGGAAAGAAGGAAGGGGAAAGAAATGGAAATGAGGAAGCACAGCAGCAAAGCCTTTGAGTCAAATTTCTATAATTACTTCCCTCCTGAAGATGTTGGATGGTTCTTCAGCTCAGGGAATGGTCCAGAAACAGGGTGCCTGATTTAATGAGTCTGGACCACAGACTCCTCCACCCCCTTTAAAGACTCACAGTAGGAAAACAGAAGGAAGGTTAAGAAAGTTTCATAAATGTGGGCTCAGACTCAGCCCCTGCCACATACCTCAATCTCTTTTTTTGAGGGTCTTTCTTTTTCACTCCCCCACCTCATCTCTTCCCTGTAGACCACAGTCTGATGAGGATATAATGGACCTGAGGTCCATTTGACGATAACCATAGGTACTATTTAGGGAATGGGTTGCTTTGGTAAGGAGTGAGTTCCCCATTACTGGAGGTCTCCAAAGCAGAAGCTTTGTTTGGGTACTAAAGAGTCTTATGCTCAGTTAAAGGTTAGATCAAATTGTCTCCAAGCATCTGATAGTCTGTAAATCCGTGACTAGGACTCAGTTTTAGGTCTTTTAAACCCCCATCCAATGTGGCAAAAGCATGCTATTTGTAATGTTAGTGGGAAAGTTATGGAGAAGACCCAAACCTCCTGACATTTGCCTTATTTCACATTACTTCCACTCAACAGTCTCTCACGTCATATTTCATTGAAAAAAAAATGAAACTTTTTGTTTGGAGCTCCCTCTTAACACCTAGTCTATACTTCATATCACACTAACATCAATAACTGTCCATGCCAATTCACTGCCTTTTTCCAGTCTTGAATAACTCTCTCCTTGCCAACAGCAACTTTTTCATTTGTGCCCTTGAACCAATCCCTTCCCATATCCTCCAGGATCTTGCTTCTGTGATCATCCTCTCTCTCTCTCCCTGCTTTTCAATCTCACCTAATCACTGACTCCTTCTTTCCTATCTCCAAACACATGCAAACAACAATAACTCTCCACTTTAATTATATTCCTTGACTTCACTTTCTTGCTTCTTACTTCTCAATCTATATTGTCTTAGAGACAAAACCCAAATCCTCTGCTTAGTATTTAGATCCTGTTAAAACCTGACTGCAAAACATCATTCCAGGTTGATTATTTATTGCTACCCCCATATACTCTGTTTCAGCCAAATTGACTGTTAAAGCACAAATGTACTGACATAAGATAATTGAAGCCTACAATACCCCATTGTCACATAGGATTTGAAACTTTGATCCCCAAGCTGACATGCAACTACACTTGAAAATATACAGTATAATATGAGCAACAGGTGGTAAAAAATGGAGCTCAGTTAATAGCAAATGCAACTTGAGAAAGTTTTGAAAAATACATGCTTAATTGCTACCAAAAAAAGTGCTGTGAAAAACAGAACTAAATTTGGACCGCAATTGCTTATTGGCAAAATATTATAACAGATGTTGGAGGAGAGATTAATTGAAGGAGTAGGCACAAACAGTTTTCACAGATTCTATGCTTAATGGGACTTAATTATCAATAAAATATAAAATGAAAGGTATAGTATATTTTATACTCCAGTCACAATCCTAAAAGAGCTTTTGTGATATTTCTCATTACATGAGCATAGGCCTTTGTTTACTTGTTCATTTCTTTTTATAGAGCTATCCTTTTTTTGGGGGGGGGGTTGAAAAGTAGATTCATTGGAGTAGGGAGGGGAGAAATGAACATATTTGCCTCTGAAAATACTTGCTCATTAATGTTATTGAATTAACTCTTCCTTATAAAATTCTATGAAATGGTAATCTTTTTTTAAAGAGTAAAAACAGCATTTGGCTTGAGCATGTGCTAATAATACTCTGTACCTATTGCCAGGGGTGGAGGAATTTGAGAAATTCTCCATTTCTGTTTATAAAATTGGTTTTGACCAAATTGTTAATCACTGCTCCTGTAGAGACTTGCCAAATTGTACTGCTTTACCAGATGTCTCCCATATATCATTTCATCTTCTCCTCAAGGTATTCCAGGGCTCTGTGAACTGTGCCATATGTCATTAGAATTGAAGCTCCTTAAGGACAAGGTCTATTTCATTTTAGTTTTTTCTCTCCTCTGTGCCTGGCAAAACGTGTAGCACGTGGTAGGCATTTAATCAGTGTTTGGTGAATTATATATACGAGCATGTTTAACCTGTAGAAGAAAAGACTTAGGAAGGTTATAATGGTTGCCTACAAATATTTCAGAAGCTGTCATGTTGAAGATGAATTATTCTCTGTGGCTTGAGATTTTCTAGTGGAAACAGAAAGGAATAATTAAGTGGAACTTTCAGAAAGGCAGCTTTTTCACCTGATATGAAGAATTTTAGCAATCATATCTGTCCAGAAATGGAATAATTTGTGAAAGAATTTAATTCTCATTTTTATATTCCTCTGAGATTTATAAAACACTCCCCTCAATAAATGCAGCAAGGAGCACGGGTATTTTTACTCAGGGCAGATAAAGGGCACAATGGAAAAGAACACCCATCCTGGAATCAGGAAGACCTGAGTTCACAACCAGCCTCAGACACTTACTAGCTGTGTGACCATGGGTAAGTCACTTAATCCTGCTTGCCTCAGTTTCCTCATCTGTAAAATGACCTGGAGAAGGAAATGGCAAACCTCTTCAGTATCTTTGCCAAGAAAACCCCAAATGGGGTCATGGAGAGTTGGGCATGACTGAAATGACTCAGCAACACCAAAATTTTACTCTTATTTTACATATAGGGAATCTGAGACTCAGCATGCAAAGATAAGTTGGCAAAGCATATGGTGCTATAACACATCAGAGCTTGGATTCAGATGCAGGGGTTTGAGTGTCTGTCCAGTTTTCTTCCCATTATATCACAGGTTCTTAATTCTTTCTAAATCCCCTTCATAAAAGGATTTGTTCTGTGAAGTTTGAAGTCAGTCAAAGGGTCACACTTGAGGACCTAGAGGGCCACATGTAGCCTCAAGATCACATAATTGAGTCAATAGCCATTCTTCAGGCACTTGTCTCATGCGGATAGTTAGGTCATACTTTTTTTTTGAGGGGCCTCAGATCTCCAGGAGATATTGTGGTTCCAGAAACTGATCCAACCTGCACAATAACATTGACAAAATTAGAACATCTGGCCTCACCATCCATAAAGTCTTCATCTTCAAATCTGTGGTAGATCTAATCCTTGACAATGATGAACATTTTTGGTAGGCATAGATTGACTTTTTTTTTTAATCACTCTTCTCATCAGAAGATAATCAAACAAGGTACCTTGTTACATCACTAAAGAAAACCTGAATAATTGAGATGTATGTATGGGAGTCACCTTGGTCAAAGACAGATTTTAAGGCATATTTTGCTTTTTTTATGAAATTTTTAAAATGAAAAACACAATAGGATCTGTATTCTTTAAATATTTTAGTAAATTATGTGAGGATGAAAGTATTTAGTAACATTTAGGAACACTTTCTTATTCCTTTCTAATGCATTCATTAATGATGCTTCTAACACATTTGTAGATGATTCTCATAAAAATGTTTTACAAATGGGAATGTAGTTATGTAAGTTAGTACCTGTTGCTATTCTCTTGTTTGGTTCTTTTCAGTACTGTTAAAGTCAGATTTCCACCCCCATGCCTTTGGTCTCCTTTTATCCATCAACATTATCTCAATTATATTGCAAGCTGCACAAACTTTTCTGTGCAAACGATGTCGTTGGACTGTTTCTCCCATCTTTCCCTCTCTTTAATGCCATTCTAAATTCTATATAAACATATCTAGGACTGTGGTGTTAGACTTCAAATGTTATGGACTTACTCTTCCTCAGGATGAAATAATTTCTATGATAAAAATCTGGGCAGATCTCTTCCATTTTTCTTCACTTTGTTTCCCTGCTATCTCTTTCCACAAATAATTTCACAATGACTTTATTTTGTAAAGTAAAGCACGGTGCCCAGCACATAGTAGGTACTTAATAAATGTTTATTTATTAATTCGTTGTTGGGTCTCTTACGAAACTTTCTAGAAATTTCTATTTATTTATTTGTTTTTTGCTTTTTTTGGAAGGGGGGAAGGCAGGGCAGTTGGGGTTAAGTGACTTGCCCAAGGTCACACAGAAAGTAAATGTTAAGAGTCTGAGGCCAGATTTAAACTCAGGTCCTCCTGACTCCAGGGCCAGTGTTCTATTCACTGAGCCACCTAGCTGCCCCCTCTAGAAATTTTTAAATCTTTTTAAAAATGCTTTTCTGTTATTTTTTTCTTATTATTGGGGTCATTAAAGGAGCTTTTCATTTTGCCAAAAGTTATCCAACTCTTGTTTTCTCCTCTTACTTATCTTATTTAGTTTTGTACCAGTTTTGTACCAATTTGTACCAACTTTTTATACCTAAGATATGTATAACTAAGGTATGTATACTAATTAATGAGCTCAGTAGATTGTCTATTATCTTTTTGCTATTATCCTTTTCCATAGGATGTTACAAATAAGTTTAGATTTTTTAATTGGCATTGCCCATCTCTCTGCTTGTAAGGCTAGTGCTAACTGACTAAGAAGCTTTTTAGCCTGTTTTGGATTCCATGTTATGGTAATTGTTTTATGTGGATTACAGGTGCAGAATATTGTATGCACTTTCACATAAAAAAAACCAAACTATTCTTAGTTTTACTTTTGCAACAGACTTCTCACAGAGTAGGGGAGTAATATGGAATTCTTTTTAATTTAAAAACAAAATACGTCCACAAATCTTTAAAAGATTTACATAAGTTAAATTTTTGTATGAAACTATTAGAATAAAGGAGAAAAAGATATCTGGACATGATACTTTTATACAAGATTACATGATTATATAAATAAAATGATTCACTTTCAGCACTTCCTAGGATGTACTTAGTTTGCAATTCAAATCTATTTTCTATTCAAATTCTTTTGTCATTATCATTTTTACAGAATCCATCCAGCTTATATATGTTTTATGATATATACATTTTGCAAAATCTTTTGTTTAGATATCACTTTTTTATCCTTATGCCACTATTTTATCCTAAATTTTGGATCATCCTAAAAAAATTTCATTCAAGACAAAAACATCCTTTCTGGATTCCCCCCAAATGCTGGTACCTTATCCCAAAAATATCTTATATATTTTGCGTGTGTATGTAGGTATAGGTATAGATTTTTTATTAGTCATGTCTTACTTTTCATGACCTTATTTATTTTCTTGGCAAGATACTGAAGTGGTTCGCCATTTCCGTCTTCAACTCATTTTAAAGATAAGGAAACTGAGGCAAATAGGGTTAAGTGACTTGCCCAGGGTAAAACAGGTAGTAAGTAAGTGTCCAAGGCTCCATATCTGAACTCAGGGTTTCTCTCTCTCTCTCTCTCTTTCTCTCTCTCTCTCCCTCCCTCCCTCTCTCCCTTTCCATCTCCACACACACACTCACACACACACACACACACACACACACACACACACACACACACATTTTACTGTCTCCTTCAAGTAAATTTTAGGTTGTTCCAGGGCTAGGTCTGTTTCACTCTTGTCTTTGTAATTCCCACAATTAACATAGTAAGGAAGAGAAGGGAAGGGAATAAGCATCGATATAGTGCCTATGATGTGCAAAGCACTGTGCTGAAACCTTTTTTTTTTTTTACAAATATCTCACTTCATCCTCTAACAGCCATGAGAGGTAGGTGCTATTATTGTACCCATTTTACAGTGGAGAAAACTGAGGCAGACAATGGTTAAATAACTTTCCAGGGCCACATAGCTAGTAAGTGTCTACTATATTTGAACTCAGGATAAAATGCAAAATCCTCATCCTGGCAGTAAAAACACTCACAATCTGCCACCCACCTACCTTTTTAGTCTTGTCTCATTTCATGTCCCTTCCTGCACTCTTCAATGCAAGCAAACAGGCCCACCGATGGTTCCTGTACACAACTTTCCATCTGCCATCCCTGTGTCTTTGGAGAGGCTGCCTCCTCCCCATGTTACCTTTGCCTCTTCTATTCTTCAAAGTACCAAATATTTGTCATATTTGATACTAAACCTTTTCTGATCTCTCCATGAGTTAGTTCTTTCTTGCTCCTAAAATTACTTAATGTTGTTCTTTGTATATATTTAGGTTGTTTGTCTTTTATTCTCGAAGAGGACCACGGCATCGGGAGGATGCTGCCGAGACTCTGAGGAGAATTGGATTTAAATGAGGCAAGGCTGTGCAAGGTCACCAGCCTCATTCTCTCCTCCAGAGTCATCTGGGTCCAGTGGTAAGAAGTAGATCAGGATGAATGGAGATGGCCCACACATGTTATGTATTTACTTATTGTGTCCACGCTCTCTCCAATAGAACGGAAGCTTCTGGAGGGCAGGGAAATTTTCTTTTTGATTTTGCATCCCCAGTGTCTAGCACAGTGCCTTGAACTGTAGCAGGTGCTTCACATAGGTTTTGTTGGAATTGGATTGTATTTTTATGTTGTTTTTCATCTCGGACATCAACTCATGAGTAGCTTTTCCTGTTCCACCCATTCTAGTCCTAAGCTTATTTTCTTTGGCTGAGGAAATAGTCAAAACAAGAGTTGGGCAGCTTTGCCTTATATTAACTGTTATTATCATATCATCCACCTTTGTTCTAGTGCCATCCCTTCTTTGGTTCTGCTCCTTTCTCTAACACAACTAAAAATAACCAACCAACCATTTTTTTTTGGTCACCCTTAGCTTTCTTCACTATTTTCCACACATTTGGAGCATTAGCATTTCCAATATTATGCTTATAAGACTTGGCCTTAGTTTTCTTTTTTCTCTTTGGAGGGGGGAAGGCAGGGCAGTTGGAGTTAAGTGACTTGCCCAAGGTCACAAGGCTAGTAAGTGTTAAGTGTCTGAGGTCGGATTTGAACTCAGGTCCTCCTGACTCCAGGGCTGGTGCTCTATTCACTGCTCCACCTAGAGGCCCTTTGGCCTTAGTTTTCTACTCATCCCATTTCTTGTAGTTCTAATGTAGTGCATTTCTTCTTAAAAATCCAGACTGATCATATTTGCTACATCTACCTGGCAGACACATTGTGAGAAAAGACGTTTGTTCTCTGTGAAGTACAATATAAATTTCTGTTATCATTATTATTGACTGCAGGTTGAAAGTGATAATTATTGAATTCCAGTGGGACTGAGTGTTGTCACTTAGACATCTGGCTTCATGATTTAATTAGAATACAGAGAGTTTGAGTAGCCAGTGGGTTTCAAAGTTCCTTTATCACTACAACAAATTGGAAACTCATCACAAAGGGTGTTACCCTGTAGAAGAATTTATGGGGAATGGATAGGCAGAGAAGTGCATTCCCTTTCCATTATTGACAGCCCAAGGATATATAGAGCAATTCATTAGTTGGCAAGAAGTAGGCCATCTGAATAATGACTAATACATATATCGTGTTGCTTAAATGATCTCAATTGACCCAGCATCATTGTCTGGTAGATTCTTTAGGCATTATTATCCCATTTTGTAGATGGAGAAATTGAAATTTAGGGAGGTTGTGACTTCTCAGTCTCATAGCTGACAAATGTCAGGTGGCATTTGAATCTAGGTCTCTCTTGACTCCACGTCCAGTAAGCTGACTGCATGTATTTTACCTTCCATTTCTAAAATTTCCATTATGAAAATGAGGAAACTGAAGCTCAGAGAGGTTAAGTGATTTAATTATGGTTAGAAAGCACAGGCAGTTCTGTTATAACCTGATGCTTGTGTTTCCCAAATTGCCAATCAAAATAAGAGTTTATGGGGAAAATGGGTTTGGAAGCTCAATGTCTGAAAACTTTCTCAGTGACATACATACAAAGGATAGGATACTGGTAATAATTGTAACACAGGTTTTTACATGTTAAATGGTAAAGAATTACAAGAAACTATAATTTGAGGCCTAGGCTGCTGTTCAGCCTGTGCCTTGGGTTGCACAAGCAAGCTGGGCAGGAGGCACCTTTAGGAGCATGACTGAGCCATGACAGAAGGGAGCATGGGTGTGGATGGTGTGGACTAGTCCTTCTCTGCTCACAGATCCTATTGAACCAAAAGATATATAATAAATATGGGACCTTACCTTGAAAAAGACCGGAAGGTCAGTTGTAGAAGTGGGCAGTGGGAGGTTTGCCACTTGGGACTTATTTTGAAGTGGTGCAGCCTTCTGAGTTCTCTTATGTTTCTTGAGGATGAAATTACACAGAAGCAAACTCGAAATTCTAGTTATACTCAAAATATTCCAAAATCTATCAGTCTTGTTAGAACAAATTCAAGTTTTCAAAACATAGGTTATACAGAACTGACTGTAAATGTTGAGCAGCATTTGAACCCGAGATTGTCCTGACTCTATACAGCAGCACACTTTCTATTATACCACAAGACCTATTGGGATGTAAATGGCCAAAGGAACCAAAGCAAATGACCAAATATGGTGAGGACTTGTGATTTCACTGGTATAGAGACACCTTGGTGAAGAAACTCCTACTAAATTAGGATGGCACCATTTCTTCCAATTGTTTTCAGGTTGACTAGAGCACTGAGAGATTAAGTGTTTTTCCTTAGAGTCACACAGCCAGAATATGTCAGAGGTTTCTGAGGCCAGATATCTATCTACTATGCAATGCCATTTCTCTATTAATGGACAAATGTGGTGAAAATAGCATTGGAGTTTCAAGGTTAGGAGGAAGCTCAGAGGCCATCTAGCCTAAACAAGATTTCCTCCCACAACATGCCTCAAAAATAGCCATCTAACCTTTGCTTGAAGAGTTCTAGTGAAAGGAACCCCATTGCTTCCACCATAATCTAATAATAACAACATAACATATTGAAGAAATACTATCAGTAGTTAACATCAACAAATCACAGCTTCCTGGTTTCTGTAAGTTGGCAGAGGCCTTAGAGGTCACCCAGGGCAACCTGTACTCAAAGCAGAATGAGTCATTATTTCATGATGAGGTGCCTTAGCCCATTTGCACTTTATCAGTTTAATGTACTTTATTCAGGAATGTGTTTTCTGAAGAGTTGGGACATATCCTTTGTACTTTTCTGTTTTATAAATTTATAATCAACAAAAATCTATTTCTTCTTGTTTCTACTCCACTCCCACTGGAAAAAGAAAAGAAAGAAAATCCCTGTAACAAATACTTATAACTGAAGAAAACAAATTCTGATATCGTCCATATCTTAAAATGTGTGGTCCATTCTGTACCCTGAATCTATCACCTTAGTTAGAGGTGGGCGTGATATGTCATCATCAGTTCTCTGGAATCATGGTTGGTCAATGATTTGATCAGAGTTAAGTCTTTCAAAGGTGTCTCTCTTCACAACATTGTTGTTATTGTACAAATTATTCTCTTGTTTCTGCTCATTCAGCACCAATTCATACAAGTCTTCCCATATTCCTCTGCTACCATTTTTTGTATCATTTCTTACAGTATAATATCATTCTACTACCTTCATCAGTTTAATGTACTTTACTCAGGAATGTGTTTTCTGATATACTGAATATAGATTTGTTCAGCATTTCCGCTTTGATGGGCACCCCATCTCTTTAGTTTCTAGTTCTTTGCCTCTATAAAAAGAGCTGCTGTAGCTCTTTTTGTACAGATGGGTCCTTTTCCTATTTCTCTGATTTCTTTGGGGTACAGGTCTAGTATTGGTATACACTGGATAAATGATATGAATGGTTCAGCAACTTTTGGGGGCAGACTTCCAAATTGTTTTCTAGAATGAATGGATCAATTCAAACCTCCTTTCCTTCCTTCTTTCCTTCCTTCCTTCCTTTCCTCCTTCCTTCATTCCTTCCTCTCTTTCTTTCTTTCTTTCTTTCTTCTTTGTAAATCTAATGGATGTGAAGAATAACTTCAGAGTTGTTTTAATGTGCATTGTCTTATATATTTTATGGATCCAATGTGTTTTATTGAACGAAACTCCTGTTATCATGGTTCAATATTATACATCACTTCTTGGAAAAATATTGCTTTAAGAGAAATATGTTCTTCAGGAATGCCATTACTAATTATGAGAGACAGTGTTGTGCAATAGAAAAGGTAGACTTAAGGACCAGAGAGTCTGGACTTTAAATCTGACTCTGCTACATACTGCCTGTGTGACCTTTGGCAAATCCCTTCCCTTTGGGCCTTAGTTTCCTCACATGTAAAATGGAGAGAGTTCATCCAGAGCAGAGGTAGGAAATCTTTGTTCTGTGAGGTTTGACTCAGTCAAAGGTCTGCACTTGAGGACCTAGAGGATCACATGTGACCTTGAGTCCACAGGTTGCCCATCCCTGATCTAGATTAACTCCAAGCTCCCTTTCAGTTCTAAGCTGATAATATTACTCCTTTTTTAAAAAATCCATAAAATATTTTCTAAATTTATATAAATTTTTTGACATTCATCTGTTAAAATTTTGAGTTCTAAATTCAGTCCTTCCCTCCTTTTTGAGAAGGCAAGCAATTTGATATTGATTATGCATGTGAAGTCATACAAAACGTATTTCCATATTAGTTATGTTGCAAAACACAGACAAAAGAAACCAAGAAAAGCAAAGTTTAAAAAAGTATGCTTCAAACAGCATTCAGAGTTCATCACTTCTCTCTCTACAGAGCATTTTTTATCGTAGGTCTTTTGTTTTTTTTTTTCTTTATTAAATTTTTATTAAATTTTTTTGAGTTACATCTTTTCTCCCCGTCTTTCCCCCGCCC
>CM053583.1:358318638-358349715 GCA_028627135.1 Pseudochirops cupreus
TCTTGCTGAAAAAACCAAAACTGAATAGAAAATTTGACATTCAAATACAAGAAGCATGAGAAGGTAAACATGGAAAAGAAATCATAAGGAACTTATCAAAGTTGAACTATTTACATGCCAATATGGAAAAGTGATAATTGTAAGTTATGAAACTTTTCTCAGTATGAGGACAGGTGCAGGGAATATAAATGTGTATGTGTATATAGATATATATGTATGTATACGTACACATATGTCTATATAGGAGGGTATACATAAGCTAGGAATACTGGGTTAGGAGCCTTCCCTGGCTCCTGGTGCCACTGCCATCCCTGCCCAGAGCTAGGGCTTCAGAACAGCCCATGTTTGAAGAAAAGGAGCAGGGTACAGCAAGAGAGATCCAAGGCAGGCACAAGTCCTGGGCAAACAGGCTGGTGGGCTCACAGGAGCCTGAGGAGTGACCTGCTCTTGGGAGAAGAGGAGGCTTGAGTTCTCTCCAGGCCCCTGGAGAGAGCAGTACTGGCTCAAGGGGAAGAGACCACAGCCTCCTATGGGGCCAACTCCAGCTCCCTGCTCCCCTCCTGAGAGGGCAAGGGTTTGGGAACCTGTACTGCAAATCCATGGGGGCCACTCAAGCCACTCAGTTATGGAGGGAGGCAGCGACTGAGGGGGCCCCTCGGGGGACTCCTTCACCCCCTTCTCGGACACCACCACTGTCCTCAGTACAGCTGCTTCTCATAAGAATGGAGGCCATGGACACTGCCTTCAATCTGAGCTGACATTGTCCACTTCTCAAACTTAAAGCTCTCCAGAATACATCAAGGATCACAGGGCAGAGAGACTCCAAGCACCAATATCCTGGCAGCCATGGTGGATGCCAGCAACGAGGTAGGGCACAGACTTGTGGATGGAGCCTTTGTCTTGAATGGTACCTGAGACACCCTGAGCAACCTTCACCTGTACCTCTTCTGGCTGTTACTGCTCTTTTCCATAGCATCCAGGGAGCCTATGCCCTGGTATTTCTTGAGCCGCACCCCATCAGAGAAGAAGTACTCACCAGGGGCTTCTAGTAGCTGCCAGCAGGGAGCCCATCATCACTGTGGAGGCCCCAAGGGCCTGGGCCTTGACCACATGCCCCACCGTCTGAATCTCACTATCAGCAATGATGGGGACTCCAAAGCCATGGGTGTATTCTGCCACCTTGTACACAGCAGTGCCCTGAGGCTGGCCACATGCCATCACTTCCTGGGTGATGCAGATGGAGCCACAGCCCATGCCCACTTGAAGCCCATCCACACCCACATCAATCAGGTTCTTGGCCTGTGCTGCCTTCCCCACATTCCCACCAATCACCTGCAGTTGGGGTCTTGTGCTTGATGTAGTGCAATCATAGCATTCTGATACACCAAATTCCCTTGACACAAGTCCAGCACAACAATGTCTGTACCTGCCAGCGTAAGCAAGTCCAGGTGGTATTTGTCATCCTCCCTGGTGCCCACAGTAGCTCTATAGAGCAACTGCTTGTGGGCATCTTTGGAGGCCAGGGGATAATCCCGTTTTTTTCTTCAGGTCAGTCCCGGCAATGATGGCTACCAATTCATCACTGACATTAACAATGAGCAGCTTTCCTTTCTTGCTGCACTGTGGGATCTCATTGGCTTCTTTCTATGTCACACCTGCAGGTGCCACCACCAAATTGTTCTGACTTGTCTTCTCTTCACTGAGATAGGTCACATGGTCCTTCTTGTCAAGGAAGTCTATGTCACGGGAAGTCACGATGCCCACCAGCTTGCTACCCATGGTGCTTGTTTTGGTTATGGGGATACCTGAGTAACCATACCACATCTTGGCCTCTAGCACATTACCCACTGTGTGTGAGGAGCTCAACACCACTGGATCTGTGATAAAGCCCTTTTCAAATTTCTTGATCTTGTGCACCTCATTGGCCTGGAACGCAAGAGTACAGTTATGGGAGATAAAACCAATGCCACACATTAGAGCCATTGCAATGGCCATATCAGCTTCAGTTATGGTATTCATAGGGAATGAGATCAATGGTGCCTTCAGAGTGATTTTCTGAGTTGGAGTTGAACTCAAATCCACCTCATCAGCCATGAAGTCTATGAACCCCGGCAGGATCAGGAAATCATTGTAGGTAAGGCTGTTAGTGATGGCAAAGCATTGCTGCACCCAGGCAGGTAGCCCGTGCTGCAGCTAATCAGGTAGTCCACCATGCTGTCAGGCTCATAGATGGCCTGTAGCAGGTGGGCACTGTAGTGCTGTGCCACTGTCTCCTGTCCTGGGGGCTGCCCCGAGCTCCTGCCTCCTTAGGCTGTGGCTCCACCTCTCTGCAGCTATCCCAGCACTGTTCATACCGGGATGGTGGTGACTGCAGCAGTGGCACCTCCATGTGGCCAGATTAATTGTTTCAATGTAAAAGGTGATATCATAAGCAAATTAGGGGAGCATGGAAAAATTTACTTGTTGGATCTATGAATAAAGGAAGTTTATGACCAGAGATAGAGAGGAAGACAGTGTAATGGCAAGCAAAGAAGCACTTAGCACCTTGTTTCGGTTACTTAAGTATTTAGCACCTTGTTTGAGCCCCTTGTGATTTGAAAGTGGAAGGAACTTGCTGATGCAACAGGAAGAGTGGGACAAGAAGGAGAACTACCATATATAAGGAGAAGCCCAAGCTGGGATGGAGCAGAACTTGTAGGACGCATGACTGTGGCACCAGAACTTTGTCTGTCTGTGTTGATGTTACTTCATCAGATCTGTCTGCTGATAGAGGACATTGCTGTTGTTACAGAAGCCCTGGGACTTCACTGCTGGTTCAGAAACCCTGAAAGAGGACTTTTGTGTTGTCAGTTTACAGAAGTCCTGAAGGAGGGTTTTATTGATATTTTCAGAAGTTCTAGGACTTTGTTGATGATTTGTTTTGATTTCTCAGACAGAAACTCTGTCTTCTGGTCTGTATTGATTGCACAGGCAGAAAGTGAATTGACGATGGTGCCAGCAATGTTTATGAATATTGTCATACCTCTGCTAAGTTTTATGTGTGTAGATATTGTTGTGGGTTTGTTAAGTTTTCTCTTCCCAGAAACAGAGACTCTGAAGGTCATAAGCTGGACTGGTAATTGTTAGGTTCAAGCTGGAGCAGGAATTGGAACAGGAGCTAAGAGCTGCCTACCTGTGAATCCAGGTGATGATTGGGTAGATTCAGGTAGGAGCTGGGACCATGGAAAAGGAACCATGGAATTTGGGAGCCAACCTGGAGTCAAGATGAAATGACCTCTCCTTGGGTACTTAGTGCTGACTGAGGAGATCATGATTTACTGTGGCCTAAGGATAGGAGAATTTTGTACTTTGTACCTTGTACCCCTTAAGGATGATTGAGTTAAGGATGATTGGAAACTAAATCTCCAATTAAGAAGAAAGAAGACTTTTTGACTGAGAGATTAAGACAATGTGATCTAGGGGTGGAGAACTTTGACCTTTGTACTTTATGTCCCTTAAGGAGTCTTGCTCCTTAAGAATGATTGAGTTAAGGACTTAATGAATGATATCTTTTGTTCAAAACTATGTGGCCACTTTAGTGATAAGTTGTTATGTTATATCATTGTGAGTGCTGTACTTTGGTTTCTGTGAATGTTTTGCTTTAGTTTATTGCTGAATAAATTGAGAGTTCACTATACTATGTGATCAGAACTTTAGAGTTATTCACAGCAGCAGTCCTCTGGAAAGCTGCTCCTGCCTGGCTTTGCAGACAGGAAGTAAAATGGATAATTCTGATTACATTAAATTAAAAAGGTTTTGTACAAACCAAACTAATTTAGCCAAAGTTAAATGGAAAGCAAGAAGCCAGGAGAGGAAATTTCACAGCAAGTTTCTCTAATAAAGCTCTTATTTTTCAAATACTTAGGGAACTGAGCCAAATTCCCTGACTGATAAATGATCAAAGGGTATTGTAGGCTGTTTTCAGAAGAACAAATCAAAACCATCAATAGTCACATAAAAATGGTCTAAATCACTACGTATTAGAGAAGTGCAAATTAAAATACTCTGAGACACCACCTCATGACTATCAAGTTGACTAATGTGACAGAAATGAAAAATGACAAATGATGGAGGGGATGTGGAAAAATAGGGACATTAATGCACTCACTGTTGGTGTTGTGAACTTGTCAGACTACTCTGGAGAACAATTTGGAACTATGACAAAAAGCTATAAAACTGTACATACACTTTCACCCAGAAATAACACCACTAGTTCTATATCCCAAAGTGATCAAAGAAAAGAGAAAATAACCTATTTGTACAAAAACATTTATAAAAGTTCTTTTTGTGTTGGCAAAGAATTGGAAATTGAGGGGATGCCCATCAATTCAGGAATGGATGAACAAATTTTGGCATATAATTGTGATGGAATACTATTGTGCTATAAGAAATGATGAACAGAATCCTTTCAGAAAAATCTGGGAAGACTTATTTGAACTGCTGGAAAGTGAAGTGAGCAGAGTCAGTAGATCTTTGTATGTAGTAACAGAAACACTGTATGATAATTAATTGTAAATGACTTAGCTACTCTGATCAAGACAATGATCCAAGATAATTCCAAAGGTTACATGATAAAAAATTCTTTCCACTTCCAGAGGGAAAACTAATGAATTCCGAGTGCAGATTGAAGCACACTTTTTTCGCTTTCTTAATTTTTCATCAAGTTTTTTTTAGCTGTTTTTAAATTCCAATGTGGCTAATATGGAAATATGTTTTGAATGACTCACATGTTTAATCAATATCATATTACTTGCCTTCTCATGAGGTATGGGAAAGGAGAAAGGGAGAGAATTTGGAACTTAAATTTTTTTTAATCTCTAATTTTTAAAAAAATGTAATTGGGAAATATTTAACAAGATAAAATATATTAGAAACAAACAAAAACTAGAATTGTCTGGAGTCAGAGAAGCTGGACTTTAATCCTGCCTAGGACATTTACTAGTATTCTAACAAGGGATCAAGTCACTTAACTTTTCTGAGCCTTAGTTTCTTCATCTGTAAATTGGTAATTATAATGTACTACATATCCCAAAGAGTTTTTATGAAGAGCAAATTAGATGCTGTATGGAAAGTACCAGTAAGTTATTTTTATTCACAGCCTCAACGTGTGAAAGAGATCCCAAAGTGTTTTGCTAAAATTTCTCAGAAAGGTAAGCTAGCTAAATGTAAGAGCTTGCAGAAAGAATCTAGAGATGTAAAATACCATATTGTCTGGTCCTGTCATCATGTCATTGATGCACAGAGGCTAACTGATTTTCCTGGTTCCTAAGTAAGGGTCAGAATCTGAAACAGAATCATAGAATTCCAAAGTTAATAAGGAACCTCAGCAGTCATAGAGTCCAAATCATACTCTCAAAAAGAATTCTCATTATAACACACTGATCAATTCAAGTTTTTGCTTGAAGAACAACAGATAACTCCTGGTAAATGTGAATACCGAGTCTCATGGAAAGTGGTAGCATATATTTGAATTTGCACCATTCAGAGTTATAACATATATAAAATACGGGCTTTGGTTCTTTTGTTGAAGTTCAGTTGTTTCAGTCATGTCTGACCCTTCCTGACCCCATTTGGGGTTTTCTTGTCAAAAATCCTGGAGTGGTTTTCTGTTTCCTTCTCCAGTTCATTTTACAGATGAGGAAACTGAGGCAAACAGGATTAAATGACTCAGCCAGGGTCACACAGCTAGTAAGTATCTGAGACCAGATTAGAAATCAGGTTTTCCTGACTTCTGGCCCAACATTCTATCCATTATGCCCCAAAAAGGTTCATTGACTTGCCCAGAGTCATACAGCTAGTAAATGTCCAAGGCCAGACTTGAACTCAGGTCTTGACTCCAGGCCCAGTGTTTTATTCACTGAGCCCCATAGCAGCGTCTGCTTTTAGTTCTAGCTTAATGGAAAAAGGAAATGCAAACTTGAATAATGTTTGAAGGATTTGTTATTCACACCACTCCAGATCCAGCTGTACAGAGGAATAACCTGTTATTTCCTAAGGCCGTCCATTATACTTTTGAATAACTCTAATTCATATTTTTGTTTGTTGTTTGTGTTATTTTGGGGGGGGAGGTAGACATCAAGATTCAATTTGCCCTACCCCCCACCTCAAGGTCTTCTGACTTTTAATCCAATGCTCTTTCCTTTTCTCACTTGTGACTTGACCATTAGAAAAAAAAGTGCTGCTAATTATAGCATGAAAGCACCTGTGTTCCTCACACGACATGTCAGACTAAGCAGGGCCAGCTGCATCTCTAAATAGAATATACGATCCACAGAACTGATGGAAGTTTATGCCAGAAGTTGGTCCAATCCTAAGCACAAATGTCAGTATTAAGGAAAAAATGAGCTCTCTTGCGAATGTTTGTAGGAGAAAAAAAAAAAAACTGTTCACAGTCCAATGCCTCCAAAGTGCTAAAAACAAAAAACAAAACCCACTGAAGATATCAGCTGTGCACATCACAAACATCTTAATTAATGTGTTATAGCAGTGTTAGCCTGCATTGAATGTGGGTAAAACAGAGCCATGTGGACACAAAGCTCTTCCGAGTTGAGAGTAGGGTGTTAGGGCCCATGCATATTACCTGTTCACACAGGCATCTAACCTTAATGACTGGAAAGTGAGGGTGTTGTATTCAGGGAAGGTCTCCTGGGGAGTCTTCCATTCCTTCCAGCTCTAACAGTCTTTAGGTTAATAATCTCCACAGGCACACAAACAGGTCCTCTTGCAACTTAAGGACTCCAGGTCCGATTCCAACAGGAAACAGGAAAAAAATACTAACATTTCTCAGGAAGGAAGAAGCTCACCTGTTCGATTTCTAAGGGGCAGCTAGGTGATGCAGTGGAAAGCTGGGCCTGGAATTAGAAAGACCTGGGTTCACATTCAGCCTCAGACACTTTCTAGTTGTGTGACTCTGGGCAAGTCACTTCAACCCCTGTTTGCCTCAGTTTCCTCATCTGTAAAATCAGGATAATAATAGGACCTACCTCTCAGGGTTGTTTTGAAGGTAACATATAAGACAATAAATTACTTAGCACAGTGCCTGGCCCGCAGCGCCATATAAATATTAGTTGTTTTATTATAGTTGTTGTTACTATTTCTAGACAGACTTGCTGTTGATCCTGTTATAACCCTGGTACTCGGATTTTCTAATAAGTGGATTCTTCCTTTATTCCCTAATACATGAATTCCCTCGGATACACCCTGGGTTTTTACTGACTCGTTAGAGTCAGTTCTTGTACTGACTGCTTCTTGCATGATACCCTAGCTTCTTCTCTTCCCTCCCCATCCAAGCCCTCCAGGGCTGTAGTCCCAATCACTTCTCATACTTCCCATTACTGAATCCCTAATACACATGGCAAGATTTTTCTTTTGCTGACTGAGCCTTAGCAGACTGCCTCTCCTACCTCAGGTTGGTCAGATATCCTGTTTCTTGGAATCAGTCAACTTCTGTCTTTTGCTTAGATATTCAGGTTCAACCTGTCCCTTCCTATCCCTAACCTGCAGATTTTAGGTCTACCTTCAGTCATACATGGATGGTATACTTACTCTAGAATAGCTGACCCTTCATAAGATTCCCAGGTGTATCTTGCTCCCTGGACTTCACTTGACTCTCTGTGTCTATTTATAGACCCGTTCCTAACTTTAAATCCAATTCAGCCTGCTGCTTTTTCAGGATCACATTTTGAGGATATGAGAGGCTCAATATAACCTAGACATTGTAGGGCTCATCAGGGTCCCCAAATTACTTATGACCTCAACCAAGTGTGCCTATTTTCCCAATCCAGACCAACTGACAATTCACTTTGCAAGCTACCTTTTTATAAAGAGAAATATCTGTAGAGGAAGGAATTTTAAAAAGAGGGTAGAGAAATATTTAACCCCTACCTTCTCCATTCTACCTTTCCTGTATCTCCATCCTGTCCCCAGTGGATTTTTCATGTATACCTGGGGCTGTTTCATACAGTACATAATCTGGGCCCTGTAGTTTGCTATGGATATAACCAGAGATGTCTCCAAAGCTCCATGAATACTTCCTTGCACAGGCTTTTATTCCTTCAAGGTCATCTAGGTCTTGTAAATGTCTTCTGCTAACATCTTCATAGACTTACTACCAGACCATGATAACCTTAAGAAATATGCCATTCCTTAGTCCAGAAACAGTACTCAGATTCAGGAAGCATCAGCTGGTATAGTAGGAATTTGGTCATAATATTTTCTCATTGAAGCAATCAACAGTTCTGGAGGATACATGAAAGTGTGAGCTAATCAAACTATGGAGAGGAGACAACTCAGTTGGGTGGAATAGATGAAAAGGAAAATTGGTATCAAAGGCATCCTGGGTCAAGATCAAACAGGAAACACAAGGAAAGATCCCTGGTAAGAACTCAGGTTCTCACTGGTGAGAGCCTGAAGACTAGATCCACTGTGATTATTCACTAACTCATGACCATAATCTTGACCTCTCTCTACCTAAACTTCCCCATTTTGCAAAATTTACAAATTCAGCCAACTGTAAAATTGACCCCATTTGTTAAATACCAGTAATAATTCATTTGCTACATACCACACAGGGTTGTTGTAAGAAAAATATTTTGTTAACCTTAAAGCAAAAATAAATGTGTTGCTGCCAGCTTGTTTGTTCATTCATTCTAATAAAACAGATGCTAATAGGTAATATCAAGTTACTTTCAATCTGTTTGGAATCAGATGGGGAACTGGACCTCTCCCTTCTTGACTCAAGGTTCCTTTATAACATTCTCAATAGATGGTCATTCAGCCTTCCACTAAAGATGTCTACTGTGGGGGAACCCATTGACTGCTGAGTCACCCCATCTACTTTGGAAAGGCTCTAACCATTGGAATGCTTTCTCCATATTGTCTACATCTGTATGCCTACAATTTCTACACAATGTTCATACTTCTTTCCTTTGGGGCTAAGCTTTTATATGACAACCTTTCAAATAAATGAAGACAACTTATTCTTCCTCCCCATTCTGATCTATTTCTACTCTCCTCCAGACAAAATGACCTTCAGTTGATACTAACATGTCATAATCTCAAAGTCCTTCACTGTTCATCCTCTTTTGGGTGTAGTTTATCAATAGTCTTTCTAAAAATGAGTTACTACAAACTGAACAAAATACAATAAGTGTGATCTTAAAGTATAAAGTATAGTATATTTAAAGATAAAGTATAGTAAGAATATCATCTCCCTTGTTCCATGTAATATGCCTCTCAATGAGCATAGAGTAGCATTAACTTTCTTGGCTGCCATAATGACTCATCCTGCTGTTGATGTTATTTGAGTTTGTGGTCCACTAACGCCCCTTAGATTTTTTTTTTCCACAGAAACTCCCTAACTATACCTCCCTTATTTTGTAAAAGTGATTTTTTTTAAATGTCTAAAAAATTCTAGAGTATGCTTTGGCCAGCACAAAGGTTTCATTGTTAAATCTTGAGCTTGGGGCCATGGTTTTGCAACCCCTATCTAGGTCAGAGTCCCTGAGGATGTCCATAGTTCTGAAGCCTGGAAGGGACATCAGAACTGATTTTCCCCAAAAGTAGTCCACTTAGAGTCAGCCATAATAAACATGAAAATCAGTCCCAATCTAGACAACCAATAAGTTGGTCAGGAAAAGAACCCCTATAGCATTACCTCATGAACCTTGTCTTTGAACCAAAGCAAGACATTCCCTTGCATTCAAATGAAGACCAGCTTAACTATAACAGATATCTGTTGCTTCTGGGTGAAATAGCCATGCGATTACCACTTGTAACCTTAATAGATCTGAATTGAAAATAGAATTTCTGCTCCTGCTCTTGGACTCTAAGTGAAATGAAGTTAGAGAATTCGCTGTCCATAATACAATATACTCTGTTTAGGTGAAAGAAGTCATTGAAGGGGAAGGCTCATTCAGAAGCTTGCCTTAGAGAGTACTTCACTGACCAAGGACACTAGGCTAGTGACACTATCTATCCTTCACCCACTTGTTAATTTTGGTATTGCTATGATGTTGCAACCAGGGGGGTTGGTCATGTCCTATTGAAGAGTAATCCTGCAGTAAGAAGAAAACTGAGGGTAGGAAGCATTTCTGCATTTTAAGGAGAATAGTAATGAGACACTGGGGCAGATAAACATCAGAAATGCTAAGGAAAAGATTCTAGTGAGACTTATGCTGCCTAGAGGGAAGTAAAAAGGGAAGAAAGAAGAGAACAAGAATTTATTAAGGACCTGCTATGTGCTAAATACTTTATAAATATTATCTTATTTGCTAATAGAGAAATATAGATCAAGTAAATTAGTGTATCATAAATATTTTGCAAATTTAGTTACTAAGGAGATAGGAGAAACAGTAAACTGTGATAGTATTAGACCCAGAGTATCTATAGAGGCAGCAAGGAACACTGAAGAAAACTGAATTTCAAGCGCAAAAGACCTACATTCAAAGCCTATTTCTGACACATCAATAATCTACGTGTGCTTGGGTAAACTATTTAGTGATCTGATTTTTCCCGTCTGTAAAAGAGTGTAATACTACTCGCCACAGTAGTCATGAGACTCAGATGAGGTCACATATGTTGGGCATTTTACAAACTTTCAACCTTTTTATATAAGGTGTCCCAAAAGTTTTAGTGTAGATTTAAGCTTTAATAGCTTTTAAAAAAAACGTAAAAATTAAACCTTGAGTCTCAGGCCATAGTCTCTGCTTTTTAGGTTTTATATGTTCTTGAGCTTCATTTTTAAAAAAATGTTTCATAGCTTAAAACTGCACTAAAAGGTTTTGGGATATCCTGTATAAGTCAGTGATTATTATTTCAGCATTTGAAGACTGTAGTCAAAGCTCATACTGTCCTGGTAGCCTCTGAGAATTCAGAGTCAAGTCCAAAGTATGCTGAGATGACAGAGGAGGACTTTATTGGAGGCTTTTCTTCAATGACCTCTTTAATTCTAAAAGCACTATAGTTTGAAGATTTCCTTTGAATTCCTAATTATTTTTTTACCTGGCTGTAATAAATGGGATTTGGGCAGCAGGAAATAGTTCATATTGGAAAAGGCTGAGTCTGTTAGTCCAAGCAGACCAACTAGATCGAGTGAGAGCCCAGGGTTAGAACATGGAGTTCATTTTTTGAGTGATGGGCAAATGGAGATGTGAGTATGGAAGAATCAAGCTCCCTATTCAAAACCCTATGACAGATAAAATTTGAACAGAGGTGCTTTAGGTAAAAATATGAAGAAAGTCCAGGGATGAATCATTTCCAGCCAATGACCCTAGAAAAGAAAATTCCCATTGTGCTTTGGAGTAAACAAAAATATTTAGATATAAATATACGTCTGGCTCAGTCTTCCATCTAGTGGCAGATAGCTTTGAGATCTAAGACACAAACACCCAGTATCCAAGGAACAGAACACCATGGACACTACTCTAATCCTGTTTTGACTCAACCAGAGCTAGCAAGGAGGATCTTTGGTAACCAAAACCAAAAAATTACATCTAAGCCACAGGACTACTCCTCGAATTTAGCATAGGGACATTGGTTAATGAGGAAAGAATGAAAGTACTTTCTCCTATAAAGGCACTCCAATTTCCTCCATCTCAAACCTTTAGATAATACAATGATATGCCTGGTGTTTATATATAACCTTAATCCTTAATCCAGTCATTTAAGAATTACTTCTAAGCATAGTTATCCCAAGTCTCTGGGGCCAGTAAAGTCCTATTCAATCAATAAATCAATCAGCTAGCATTTCTTAAGTCCCTACTACATGCCAGTTGCTTTACTAGGCAGGTAATATATACTACACAGGGGAAATAATATATAGTTGAAGATCCATAATTCATTCTCTATCAATAAATTGAGAATACTGTACTCAACAAACTCTAAGATATCTTAAAATTCTGACATTCTGTAATTTAGCATTGGTCAATGATGTTGTCCTATTCTGAAGTTAGTATTTCAGTTTCCAAATAGTTCAATTCAGCAGGCCTTGAATAAGTGCCTACTATGTGAAGAGGATACTGTGTTAGGTACCTGGGGAGAATGCATGATAAGCCATATGTAATTCCTGCCTTTGTTGAGTTTGCCTTATCTTCTCTATCCCGAGTCCCTGAATTGTACCCCAGATCCTCCATAATGTGGTTTTCCATCTACTAGCCCAGTCCCTCTTAGGTATTCTGACTTCCCAGTGACTGAATTTCTAATCCTTTGGGAAATTAGCTACTCAGTACTCATTTTAAGATTGTACAGAGGCTGATCTGTTGGATCACTTTTCTGGATCTCTGCCAATGATCTGCACTGCTGAGGCTAGAATTAGACTGCCTGGATTTTGAATTCAGCTTGGTACTTTTGCTCTTGATAAATACACCTGCCCCATAGAGCCATGTTCTAGCCTATTAACCTTCCTTCATACTCAAATCTCCATTTGCCCATCACTCAAAAAATGAACTCCATGTTCTAACTCTGGGCTCTCACTCGATCTAGTTGGTCTGCTTGGACTAACAGACTCAGCCTTTTCCAATATGAACTATTTCCTGCTGCCCAAATCCCATTTATTACAGCTAGGTAAAAAAAAAAATAATAATTGGGAATTCAAAGGAAATCTTCAAACTATAGTGCTTTCAGAATTAAAGAGGTCGTTGAAGAAAAGCCTCCGATAAAGTCCTCCTCTGTCATCTCAGCATACTTTGGACTTGACTCTGAATTCTCAGAGGCTACCAGGGCAGTATGACCTTTGACTACCGTCTTAGTAATGAACTGGGTGCTTGCTGGTTGTCTCAGAATCATTCAGCTAAAATCAGAGAGGCCACAGGATGATGAATTTTTCAGCTGCAGAAACTCTTGCAAACCAACTATGAAGGCTCAGGAGGGCTGAACATCTACATCAGTGAAAGAACAGTTCCCAGCAAAGAAATTATAGATCCTTAAAGTTTTGTTCTATTGTAGGAGAAAAAAAAAATCACCAGTGTAGCAGGCCAGGTGATAACCTCAAGGCAAGAAGGCTAAACAGAAATTGAAGATCACCTTGCAAAATGAGATTATCTTTGGATAAAATCAGAAGAGGAATCTAGAGAAGCTATAGAGATTCAACCTTGTTCAAACCATGAAATGGAAAAAACAGACTCTAAATTAATCTAAGGTATTTTGTATTAATTCTGTACCTGCAACATACCAATCACCTAGTGAATATTTTTCTATAATAATAGCTAACATAGAATACTTTAAGGTTTGGTCTTCACAATGACCCTGTGAGTTAGGTACCATTATTATCTCTCATCATCATCATCATCACCGCCATCCTCATCATCACCATCATCATCATCATCATCATCATCTTCATCATCTTCATCATCATCTCCATTCTACATATGAGGTTGAGAAAGGTTAAGAAATTCTCCTAGGATTATACAGCTAGTAAGCATTTAAGACAGGATATGAACCCAGATCTTCTTGGTTCCAGGTTCAACACTCTATCCAATGTTCCACCTAGCCACCTATCTCTATTTACACTTATCTATCTTTCTATCTCATCTATATTTATCTATTTCTGTAAATCTGTCTTTTTTCATTCCTTCCCATCTTTCTGTCTATATAGGTCTTTGATCTTTTGAACATTATACAAAACAACTTTAACACATTTGACATATAAGGGCAAAAAAAGGAATGAATGGTTTCTACTCATTAGTTTTAAAGGAATTTGAAAATGAAAGTATAGGACCATTGAACAAAATTCATGACTTCTGTTATATATAGTCCCCATGCCATAAGTCTGCAGAATTGATACTGAGAATTTCTTCACAAAAAAAGGTACTGGAAGGGATTGTGGAAAAGAATACTCATGAATCTTGCCAGGTAAGACAGTAGGAACATATGCATACACATGAAAGGAAGAATAGAGGATAAAGGGCAAACCCTGGAGTCAAAAAGACTTCATTTTCTATCATCGTCATAGACTTAAAACTAGAGAAAATCTTAGGGGTCATCTCTTTAACCCACACCCCATTTTATAGATAAGGAAATTGAGTCCAGAGAGAGGCAATGACTTGCTAAAGACCGCACAATTAGTAAATGTCTAAACCCCATCAAGTGCTCTTTCCACTGTAACACACTTCCACTTTGACATACATGTGTCACTACAGACAGATCACTTAAACTCTAAGTGTCCCAGGCAGTGATTAAAGACTAGAAAACTTGGAGACATTTGCAATACCCTATTAAGTTCCCCACATATAAAATATATATTTATTGCAAACTTTCTTTTGTGTAAAGAAATTTTTTTCAGAATTATTTACAATGATACACCTGAACATCCATGTAATTAGCTTACATGTTAACTTATTGTTCCTTCCACTAATCTGTAACCTTCTTGAAGACAGAGACTATCCCATTCATCTTTGTAATCCTTCATGCCTGGCACCATGCCTTACACATAGTAGGTACTTATTAAGCACTTTTTAAATTGCATTAAATTATAAAGGTATATTACCTGACGGCCTACAACTTGATGAAAACTTCAAATATTTAAGTCAGGTTCCAGGAAGAGCAAAGTAAATTCCAAATCACTGCACTGTCCCTAGAGTAGACTGGAAGCATAACATGATTGAGTGATTGGCCTATCTATTGATACTTCCTGGGATGGAAATGAAATCTCTGATCATTTTGTCTTTTCTCCCAAATCATTCCACCTTATCACTTAGCTTTGCTGTTGGGGACTGGTTCCACTCTACTTATCATCAAAAATGTGCTCCAAAATATTGCTCAAATTAATTCTGGAAAAAAAAACTCATTTCATATATACTATTTTGTTGTTTCTAATCACTTGCTAAAAATCAAGTGACTTTGCAATTGAGGTTTACATTAGCTACAAATAAATCATAATGCATTTTCATTTTCCAGAGAGAAAAATACCAGTTTCCTTGTATATAGAAAAAACAAATGGATGTTCAATACTTATCAGCTGATCACCATTAGAGAGCACAGAGTGACAGCACACAAAATTGTCCTTTTAGTTACTTTTCTTCAGTTATATTCTTAAGAGCTTGCAATGTATTTCCCAAGAAGCCACCTTCCACAAACCACAATGGTTTCTTTGGCATAAGGTAGCATCGATGAAGCAAAATAGAGTACAGACCCCAAGTCCATGCAGATTTGTTCAGCTACTTTGTTCTAATCACTTAGACCTCAATTTCTTCAGCTGTACAAAAGAGATTTTGTTTGGTTACCTAACTTACAGGACTTTGTGAAGATCCATGAATTTATTTTTAAATAGCTCCTTGGAAGAAAGGCACTATGTCAACGCCAAGTGTTCATATTTCATCTTTGCTAAATTTCATTTCGAGTGTCCTTGCCAGCTCTTGGAAACACCATTTAAAAATGGTTTCATTAAAGCATGCTGCCACTTCAAAGGGTGTAAGTATAGGACAATGCTTAATTTGGCAAGGCATCTGATTCCTAAATCTGCATCTCTAGTACCGACTTCTCATCTGAGAGCTGCATCTCCCTCTTTCTGCACATCTCCTCCTGGATGCCCTTACGTCACTTCAAACTCATCTTAGCCAACATCAAGATTGTTAGGGGCTGCTAGGTAGCATAAAGGATAGAGCAGTGGGCCTGGAATCAGGAAGACCTGAGATCAAATCTAGCTTCAGACTGTTACAAATACTGTGACCCTGGACAAGTCACTCCACCTCTGTTTGCCTTGGTTTCCTTATCTGTAAAATGTAGATAACAATACCACTTCCCTCATGCTTGCTGTGAGGACCAAATGAGATAACTCTTGCATGGTGTTTAAGTAAGCACTGTATAAATGCTGGCTGGTATTATTATTCTCCAATCTTCCAAAACTTCTTTCTCTGAATCAATTATTTGCCAGTGACTTTAATCTAGTATTCCATATTTACCACCTTGATGCTATCTTTGATTTTTACCTCTCCCTAGTCTCTCCGTTATGTCACCCATTAATGTTAATTTCATCTTTGTTAACATCATTCATGTCCATCATAATCTCTCTATTACTAAGATCATCAGGTTAATCCTGGTCCTCATTTCAAACACCTCAATTACTAGGAATGTCTCCTAACAGCATCCGGCCACCTCTACTCTTGCCCTCTACCCCCAATCCATCCTTCATATGACTATCAAATTTGTCTTTATGTTTAGATCTAGCTATGTCTTTTCTCTGCTCAAAAATCTTCAGTGGCTCCCTATTACCTCCTGTATAAAATTAGAATTCCACTTGACATTGAAGACCCTCTGCAAAGTGATGGCCTACTTTTTCCAAAGGCACTATATATTACAGAGAAAGTACTGATTTACACTTCTAGAGTTTCCTCACCCAGAAATTACCTATATCAGTGAAATCATTTCTAATTCCTATCCTTAATTCTTTGCATGTTCATCTTTTTCCTCCATTAGACTCTAAGCTCCATGAGGACAGGGACAGTGTCTTCTCCAAAATTTGTATGTCTTTCAGACCTTGCTCAGGATTCTGAATATAAGCAAGTATTTAATAAATATTTGTAAACTGAATTTTAAAGTTATATGTAAGATGCATACTGCAACATTTGCTAATTCTATTGCCTTTCATTATTTTCTGGTCATTTTTTAAAATTTTATTTACTTATATTTAGTTTATAACATTCAGTTCCACAAGGTTTCTCCCCCTCTTTCCCTTCTGCAAGATGGCATGAAATCTGATATAAGCTTTACATATTCATTCACTTTAAACATATTTTCACATTAGTCATGTTGCAAAGAAGAATTATAACCAATGGAATGAATCATACGAAAGAAGAAATGAAACAAAACAAAAAAGAGATAGAGCAAATAATATGCTTCATTCTGCATTCAGACTCTGTAATTCTTTCTCTGGATGTGGACAGCATTTTCCATCATGAGCCTTTTGTAGTTGTCTTAGAACCTTGCATTGCTGAGAAGAGCCAAGTCTATCAAAGTTAGTCATCACACAATGTGGCTGTAACTGTGTACAATGTTCTCCTGGTTCTGCTCCCCTCACTCAGCATCACTTCATGTAAGTCCTTCCAAGGTTTTCTGAAGTCTGCCTGCTCATCATTTCTTATAGCACAGTAGTATTCTATTATACTCATGTACCACAACTTGTTCAGCCATTCCCCAGTTGCTGGGGATGCCACTACAAAAAGAGCCACTTTAAATATTTTTGTACTTGTGTGTCCTTTTCCCATTTGTATGACCTCTTTGGGATACACCCTTAGAAGTCGTATTGCTGGATCAAAGGGTATATACATTTCTATAGCCCTTTGGTCATAGTTCCAAATTGTTCTCCAAAATGGTTAGATCAGTTCACAACTCCACTAACAATGCATTAGTATTCCAATTTTCCCAAATTTTCTCCATTATTTATAATTTTCTTGTTTTGTCATGTTAGCCAAAGTGGTAGGTGTGATGTGGTACTTAGAGTTGTTTTGATTTTCATCTCTCTAATCAACAGTGATTTAGAGCATTTTTTCATAACACTATAGATATCTTTAATTTCTTTCTCTGAAAACTGCCTGTTCATATTCTTTGACCGCTTATCAACTGGGGACTGGTCACTTTTAATAAGAATAAGTTTATTAAGGCAAGTCTGGCATTCTGAGAATATTCATAGTTACTATCTATCTCCATTATACTACATAAAAATGTTGACATAGGTCTACTACCTAATTTTCACAAGATTCTTACCTTTACCATCTCTCTGAACTTATACATCTCATGAACCACCATGAAGCATCAATATTTTATTTTCTCCTTCTTCACATTAAAAAAGAATTCATATTTGGTTAAGTGCATAGCAGATGTCTCTTTACTTTGTAAAGGGCTACTTGAGTGGGGAGGCACCTAAGAGATGATAGCTAACGGAAGTATTTGGCTTACTTCTGTTTGGGATTATGCCAGAATGAATTTAGCCACCAGAAATAGCAGGTCAGGCTTCCACTCCCAAAAAGAAAAAAAAAAAGAGGAATTACCTAGAGCTTTCAGGAAAACCCATCATTCATTCAGGAGGCTGTTGTGTATTTTTTGTTTTCTCCTTCACTTTGATATGGGGTACTTGTTTTAGCTTATATTTAGTTTTTAACATTCAGTCCCACAAGGTTTCTCCCCCTCTTTCCCTTCTGCAAGATGGCATGAAATCTGATACAAGCTCTACATATTCATTCACTTTAAACATATTTTCACATTAGTCATGTGTGCGTCCAATGAAGTCTATTTTCATGGATCTGAGAGCTAGAAAATATGAGAAGAAAGAGCTGAAGAATAATTGAGGAGGAGCTTAGACTCAGTGAAGCTGAGTTCCTCAAAATTTCACCAAAAATTGTGTATGTCTGTGTAAACTGAGTGAATTAAGTGAACTATCAATAACTATACAAAGTAGCAAACATTATGTAGCAACATACTATGGGAACACAGAAAGATCAAGTCAAGTATTCATTAAGTACCTACTCTGTACTTACTATGTATTCATTAAATACCTACTACCAGTCACTGCTACAAGCATTGAGAACACAAATAGAAATGAAAAGAAAGATATTCCCTGCCTTCAGAGAGTTTAAATTGTAATGAGGGAAGCCAACACATACAAGGGAATTGAAAAGCTTAGGGGAAAGGAATGGGGGGAGAGGAGAGGAAGTCCACAGTGTCAGAAGTGGAAGTCAGAGAGGAATGAAGGAATGAATATGGCCGACCAGAGTCTTTTTACATGTCTCTGACTTCAAAAGTTGTGTCTTCTAGTGAAGATAAGAAGTTCTAAATGAAAGAGTCAACTGCCAATAGAATCATATCACAATTTTGTCAATAACACAATTGACCATAACAATAATAAAACACATTTATATCAATCAATAAGTTAAAGTATCTAAAACATACCAAGCATCATGATAGTCCCTGGGGACATAAAAAGATATGTGATTGTGCTAATGAAAAACATAGTAAATTCTGAAATTGTTTAAAAGAAATAGAAATAATGTCCATTCGCAGGGTAGTTAAGGATGATATTCATGAAACAGGTAGGACTTTAACTTAGCTTTGTAAAATGATCATGAATTAAATAAGTGGGGAACAGAATATTTTCTACCACACCTTTATGGTTTTGTAATCCTCCATTAGAATATAAATTCTTTGAGAGTAGTAGTCTTCTTGTTTCTTTGCATTCATACCCTCAGCACTTACCACAGTTCCTGAATAAATATGAATAAAAGCACAGAGGTAGAAATGGTCAAAAGAAATAGAATTGTCTGACTAAAGACGAGGATTTATGAAGAACTGTTATAGTTATCCTTCATAATCCAGGAGGACTAAAATGATATCACTATGTCAGGGTCAGTGTATAGTACAGTGTATCTTTTCTACCATGGAAGTAGAAATATAAGATGTGAAAATTTAGAGACATCTCCCTTCCAAATGGTCATACAGATTATTTGTGCCCACTCTGCCGTAGAACCTTCTGAACTCATATAGGTCTGATCAGTCACAGTTATATATCTGTGTCAAATAATGGCATTCTCTACTGCAGAGTGGGGAAGAGGGAGGAAGACAGTTTAGAAATTAAAATATAGTAAAAATAAATTAAATTAAAATTTTAATCTATACCCTAAACCTGCCAGAGCTTTAGTTCTGGTAGTATAGCCTCAGAGGATCCAAGATCATCTCCAAACCATGATATGACACTAGAAGAATTTTAGTGTATTAGAAAATGAACTCCTTCAGAGCAAGGATTGGTTTTTGGCAGTTATGTTACACTGCTGACTTCTACTAATGTTGTTTTCTTAAATTTGGCACTTTAAATCTCTGGCTTCACATTCAGAAATGGAGAGCCAAAGAAGTTAACTTAAAGAAATAGATAACTTAAAGGAATTAGCAAATAATTTTTTGCTAATAAAATCAGAACAATTCATTTGTGCTCAATGATATAAATGTTTGAAGCTGATGTGATATTTTAAGATTCCAAAATCAGCTTGCCAGTCAGTCAACAAGCACTTGTTAAGGACCTTTTAGGTCCTTAATTCTAGATATTCTAAGCATAGTGCTAAGGACTGAGGATACTATCATTCATTTGAAAGGTGTGGTTTGTGAAGATAGATCAAACAACCAACTTTGGACTGCAAAGCTAGTTAAGACATACTTTCAAAGTCAGTTACAAATTTGCATTTACTTTTGACTAATCAACAAAAGAAATTAACAATCCAATTTTGACAAAAATAACCTACTCTGATTAATATTAAATAATTACAGAATAACTAACATTCATTAAAATGACAAAACTTAAAAACATTTTTGCCCTCACAATAATTTCATGTGAGTCAATGAAGGTCAAAATTGAGACTATTTAATCACTCTGACTCAAATCTACATAGGCCAAATTTTATATAAATCAGATAGCTTATAATATTCAATTAGAAGAAAAATCTAAAAAGGAATGGTGATTTTCTTAAAAACTGAGAAGAATTTTAGAAGAGTCTATTGTTGTTCAGTTGCATCCAATTCTTCATGACCTCTTTTAGGGTTTTCTTGGCAAAGATCCTGGAATGGGTTGCCATTTCTTTCTCCAGCTAATTTTTCAGATGAAGAAACAGAAGCAAATAAGATTAAGTGACTTTCCCATAGCAGGTTGTGTTATGTGGTTGTTGTGTTATGTGGTTTGTCCTCCATTCTCAAAAGGGATCATCACATCAGGGAGATGATGTCAGGATGTTGATTTGAGTGAAAGAGGGCTGTACAAAGTCACCAGCCTCACTTTCTCCTTCATAGCCATCAGTAAATGTTGAAGACCAGATTTAAACACAAAGATGAGTCTTTCTGATCTCAGGTCCACCACTCTGTGCACTATGGTACTATATAGCTGCCCTTAAAAAGCATATGCTCCTTATATCAGCGAAGGAAGTCCCTTTAGAAACATTCACATGAACAGAGGTAGAGTGAAAAAAAGAGAGAATGGAAAAAAGAAAGTGACAATAATGATAACAACAAAAAGAAAGGTAAATAAAGGCTTACTAAGAGATAACAAAGCTTAGGTCAGATGACGATGATGCTAATTAACATTTATATAGTACTTACTACATACTAGACACTGTGCTAAGCACTTTTCAAATGTTATTTTATTCGATGCTTACAATATCCCTGGGATGTAGTTGCTATTATTATTCTCATTTTACAAATGAGAGAACTGAGGCAAAAAAAAAAGGTTAAGTGACTTGTCCAGAGTCACACAGCGAGCAAGTTTCTGAGGCTGTATTTGAACTCAGGTGCTCCTGACTCCATGCCCAGTGCTCTATCTACTGTGCCACCTAGCTGCCCCATTGGACAATATTGGTGCCAGGCTAACAAAGTAGAAATAAACATTCTGCCTTTCTGTTATCAACTATGAAAATGGCATGAAGCATCCATCAGTCACTATCATACTGTTGGGTGGTTCTGCTGAAGAGTTTTCAGAAAAATGCATTTTGGGGGGAGAGAGAACATGGGTGGGGGTCTTTGGGCATTAGTCTGATGGAAAAAATAATAATAATAGCCAATATTTACATAGCACTTGGGGGCAACTAAGTGTCTTCTTGTGTTCAAATCCAGCCTCAGATACTTACTAGACATATGAGCCTGGGCAAGTTTCTTAATCCTTTTTGCCTCAGTTTTCTCATCTGTAAAATGAGCTAGATGAGGAAATGGCAAACCACTCCAGAGTCTTTTTCAAGAAAACCCCACATGGAGTCATGAAGAGTCAAACACAACTGAAAACAATTGAACAACTACAAAACATAGCACTTACTATGAGCCAGGTACTGTGCTAAGCACCTTATACTCACTATCTTATGTGATCTTTAGAACAACCCTGGGAGGTAGGTGCTGTTATTATCCCCATCTTACAGATGAGGAAACTAAGGCAAACAGAAGTTAAGTGACTTGCCCAGGATCACACAGCTAATAAGTATTTGAATCTAGATTTGAACTCGTCTTCCAGATTCTAGGCTCAGCATTCTATACACTGTGCCACTTAGATCACTAGTAAATATTAAGAAGTAACTCTCTTTTCATGGATTCTGTCTTTCAAAGTAAGTTTATAACTTACAAAGTCTACAACTATTTCATGAAATATCAAAATAGTTACATATATTATACAACTAACTCATATGTCTCCATCAATATCAGCTGTCTAATTACTTTGCACCTTTAATTGACCACATAGGTGTGCAATGTTGCATGCTCTGTACATCAAACTCTAGACATATCTCTTGAAGTCTGATTCAGGTAGAGATTAGACTAGATGGAGTAAATTCATCCCAAGTATGAGATTTTATGGTTTTGTGAATCTACCTCTAAATTTCATCCAAATACTATGGTTTTGTGAGTCTACCTCTAAATTTCATCCAAATACTATAGTTTTGTGAATCTACCTCTAAATTTCATTCCAATATTTTATGTCACATAATCAATCAACCAATTAGCACACAGAAACATCTGTTAAGGGAACACTGATAACAACAAACAGAAACAATAGCATCACAAAATGTGCCAATGTGGACTAGATCATAGAACTTAAAAGAAGCCAAAACTATTAAATCAGCAAATAGGATCCTGCAATTACTTAGTCCTTAGAGTCAATAGTTTAAGAACTCCAAAATAGGTCCAGGGATTATCTAATCTGCTTTCAGGATTCTAGAAAACAAAACCCAAAGCTCATCACAGTTCACATTTCAGTCCATGGTGCAGGAAGGTTCTTCTGGATAGTAAAATTACCAGGGATAACAATCAATTAGCCCAGTTCAAAGTTAGCACTTATATCTATAAGTTTTTAAATACTTCATTACCTTCTTTGACACGTACAGGCTGACCCTGGGCAAATCATGTACTTTTTCAGTGCTCTAGGCAATTCTCTAAGACTATAAATCCCAGAATTTGCCAGCCTTCCTTGGCAGAGCCAGTTTCCTATGCCAGTGAAATCATAGGTGTGGTCCCAGACTACTCTACATTCCAGAGACTCCCAGTTCTTGTAATCTACATTATTTCCAAGAGGTGCATTCTATGCTGTTTTCTGCACTTTTCCTGGTAACCTTGAAAATAACCTTGCCTAGTCTATCTTTATCTCTGGTAGGGATCCCTTTGTGGGTGTTTGACCTTAAACTCTGTTAACTAGAACAAAATAATAGTTATTGTTCTCCAGTTAAGGGAAGGAAAGTAGACAACAATTACATTAATATAAGACATTGGTAGAAAGCTTCAAAGTGCATTAAAAATACACATCACACTTGGTATTCAGATAATTTAGATAAACTCACAACTCATACATACATAAACACATACCTGTATAAGTATATAGACATGTATATACACACATATAAATACATGTGATATATACATGTATGTTGTATATGCATACATTGTGTTCATCCACTTGTATAGATGTGCACCTACTGGTATATATGTTTTATGTATTTAAAATATCCGCATATACATACATATATATATATATATATATATATATATATACACACACACACACACACACACACACACACACACACATACACGTGTATATCAGTATTTCTAAGATAAAAGGCAGCAACAGCAAGAGGAGATCAAGAGAAGAGATAGTTCTCAATGCCACTCCCCACTCCCATATAGTCTGAATGTTTTTCCAAATTATTCATTGTCTGGATCCCCAATTTAATAATCCATAGTAGATGTATCCAGAAACCCACCAGAGTGGGGATAGAGAACAAAACACAAATTTGGGGCAATACAATATATAGTTGATATAAATTAGAATTTTCCTTCCTATTTTAATTTTCACGAAGTCTGTAAATTAACAAAATCTTGACTATAATCTCTTTCCTAGTTATCCTTTAACCTGAAAGCAGAATTGTGACTCTTCACACTGCCATGCATGCATACTCACAAATTCACAAAAATCTAATCAACTTTTGACAAAGAATCCTCCGCTGAAGTTAATCTCCACCCCATCCCACTCCATTAGCCAGACAAGAGAAAACAAATCAGAAGCTATTTTAAAATTTGAAGTTTTGTAGATGCCTTTTGTGCCTAATCCAAAGACTTTCAGAATCTACAATTTCATTTTAGACTTTCTGGAACATTTCTTTCATGAATATTTTTAACTTGCCTCTCTCCTCATACATGGTCAGAAACCTTACAACACACACCCCCAGACTGCCAAAGCCTTTTGCCCTTGGCAGTTTGCTTAAGAAAGCAACAGCAAATTCTAAACCCAAATTAACTTTAAAACACCAGTCAACACACTTTTAAATGGCAGACTAATGCATGCATCAGGACACAAACTGCACAAAATGGATTTAGCAATGTTTCAAAAACTCAGATTCCAAGGATATCATAGGTTTCAAGAAGATTTAAATTTAGCCATTGCCCACAGCCACTCCACCTCACCCCCACCCCAAAATTCTGTGGCAGTTTGATTTTGCTGATCTCAGTGTGTTCTCTTTCCCTCACCCCCTTTTCCTTAGGACTAGATGTCCAAGAGAGGAATTATTTCGTTTCTCCTTCTTTTGCTTCTCCACCTGCTCTGTCTTTTCCTTGGGATTGGGGGAGGAGCTTGCCTTATTCACCTTCAGCTTAGAACATCCTGCTTCCACAGCAGAACTCTTCATAGTGGAGGAGAGGGTGTTTCTTCCCAATTGACACCGGACTCCAAAAAATCAAAAGAAACCAGACTAAAGTTCAACCTCTATTTTGTTTGATATCTTCCAAAAGGGAATAGCTTATCCCTTCTACTTCTCCACAACCTCCAGATTCCATTTATGTCCTGCATCTTTCACCCATAATCTTAGTGAGAGAGTTTAATCCTTGGTGCTGCCAATGGTATAAACTCACTGAATGAGCTCATCAGTACTTGGGTTGCAATGAAAAAGTAACCACAAAAGAAACAGCTATGGAGTAAAGAGATTCATCTTTAGCATAAACCAGAACAGGTGTCAACCAACAGCTCCATCAGCAGAGAGTACAATTCACTGCAGCACCTGGCCTGGCAGTCCCACCAGACATGCATCATCCCAGACTTCTGATTACTCTGAGTCTAAGAGGAAAAAACAAATGAACAAAAGGCATTGTTCTCTAAAAGGATGGACCATTACCCTTGACTGTGTCTCAAAGGAGGAATTTTTATACCCCTTAGGACTGAGGAGAAAAATACTAACAAAACAGGCTTTCTTCTCTGGTGGTGGCTCTCATAGGGTGTGGAAGCACAGTAGAGTTGACAACCTTGACCTTAAGGCTTTGTCATTGTTTCCAGGTGAAACCTTCCCTACTTGAACTTCAGCAGATCACCTGTAGGGAGGGATGTAAAGGGGAAACATGAGTCTAGCAGAGGCAGGAAAAATCTTCTCTAGCTTTGATGAGGAAGCTAAAAGCTAATGAGATGATTCCTGTGATATAGAACCTTCATCAGAAAGGCAGTATTTAAGATACATAATATGTATCCACCAAGCAGAAAATAGTGTCAGTAAAGGGTATAGGCGTTTTGAGATGGCTAACAGACCAATAATAAAACCACTTTCTACTACCTATGGAAATGCTATTTCAAAAGATATTATATCATTTATTAAAAGAAGTTTCTCTTTTATTTGGATTTTTAAGTTTTCTTGACGTCTGTACATCAGTCAGTTCTGAATGAATAGTCCAGAACCCCATCTCGAAACCTGCCTAATAACAACAACAACAAAAATTAAGTAGAATCAACCAACATGGTAGCCATGTCTGACAGGGCTGGCAACATTTGACAAATAGAGTTCTTCTTCCCTATACCCAGTTGACCAAATGGAGGGAAGTGCTTCCTTATGACTACTATCAGTGTTGGTTATCACAGTTACTTGGAGTTCAGACTTTTTTAGTGTTCTTTTTATATTAATTATTGTGGTTGCCATGTATGTTGTTCTCCTATTTTCATTTTTTGTTTACTCTTCATCAGTTCATGTATTTCTTCCAAGTTTCTTTGAATTCTGCATATTTGTTACTTTTGGCATAATAGTATTCCATTGCCCCCAGTTCTTTAACCACAAGTTCTTCAGCCATCTTCCAGCCAATGAACTATCATTTTCTTTGCAGTTTATTTTTATTTCTTTTTTCATACACTTAGAAAGAATAAAAATTCTATGGGTAAGTATTCCAGAATCCCCACTGAATTTCATCTTTAATACTTACAGAAATGGAAATCAAAATTTGTCATAGAAGGAATGTTTTGAAAAACTCATAGAAATCATAATTGACTCAATGTTGTTTATGAATGGATGACAAATTATCAAGGCAAAAATAAGATTCTTGTGATACTGGCAGCTAAGTAGTGCAGTAGATAGAATATGGACCCCAGAGTCAGGAAAACCTCAATTCAAATTTGGTCTCAGACACTAGCCACATGACCTTGGACAAGTAACTTAACTTCTGCACCAGTTTCCTGAATTGTAAAATGGAAATAATAGCACCTGCATCATAAGTTTATTGTGAGTTTCAAATTGGATAATATTTGTAAAGAGCTTAACACAGTGACTGGAATATAGTAGGTATTTAATAAATACTTGTTCCCTTCTATTATCCCCCTTCTCCCTCCTTACAGAGCAAAAGATTGCTTTTGTTTGCTGTATAGCTTTATAAGACACATTCAATTGTACTGCAGTGGTAATAAATCTGACAAAGCAGAGCACTTGATTCCTAATAGAGACACTAAGGTTGTAACTAAGGTTGCAAATCTTGTCTATGGTTTGGTGGTTGTGGAATCTGCAGTAACTTACTACTCGATCTTCTGGGACATGCCTTGCGCACTTCTGTCCCTCACCCTAATCCCTCCCCACATACCCACATACTACTCCAAGGGACCACATTCATGTAGAGTCATCTTGAGCTGGGCAGTACACAGGCTGCATGCACTACAGCAGCCCTCATCACCCTAATGGAACAGATTGCTAAGCAAATAGTTCTCCATTTTACAAAGCAGATACTCACCATTCCTGAGACCTATTCCTTAACTGGAGTAGAAGCCTGTTGTTATCTGTGAGATCTAGCTCAGTGCTTTATTGGGCATAACAAGGCCCAGTTGATTTTTTTTTTTAAAAGAAAGAAGAGGCCAAAGGATATGAGGATACATCACAGCCCTTAGCTTCCTCTAGCTACCCCAGTTCCTTCTCCTACCAGTATGTGTGTATTAGAGGAGGGGAATAGAAGACTGTTCATTCCCAATCTACCGCCATTAATAACGGAGATGATGGATGCTTACCTTATATGAAATTTTGTTGCTGAAAAGCATGTGATTTCATCTGATCTTGCTTCTAGATTTATTCCATAACTACAATTGGCAAAATGCCCCTTTGAGAGTGCAGTTCAGGTTTTTAGCATCTAATGGTAAGTGGGCTAGTATCCTTGGAGAGAAATAGCCCCAGTCAGATTCTAAGGATCTTGCATGAGACTAGAGTAAAACTGTGGTCTTTCAATCACCTTATGTAGTAGTTTGCAAAGTCATAGAGAACATCATGGAATTATAGAGAAAGAGGAAGCCTTCAAGATCATCTAGTCCAAGATTGGGGAACCTACAGCTTGAGACCACATGTAGCCCTCTAGGTCTTCAAATAGCAGTCCTTTGACTGAATCTAAACCTCACAGAACAAACCCCTTTAATAAAAGGATTTGTTTTGTAAAACTTGGACTCAGTCAAAAGGCTGAACCCAAGGACCTAGAAGGTCACATATGACCTTGAGATCACAGGTTTCTCACTCTGATGATCTAGTCCAACCCTTTCATTTGAAGAATGAGGACACTGAATTTCAGAAATGTTAAGAAGCTTGTTCAAGGTCACACAAGCTAGTTATTGACAAAGCTAAGACAGAATCATGAAATATAAAAACTAGAATTTAGTCCATTTCCCCTCTCCTTACATATGAAAAAGTAATGTAGAGTACTTAGCAATTTTCTTTTAGTTTGACAGCTAAGTGTTCTGACCCTGAGAAAGGGAATATTTGAAGTCAAGTGCTTTAGTTATTCAATTCATCAGTTCACAAACAACAAGCAAGATAACAAAAGAGGTTCTAACAAAAGGAGGCACATTTGACACCATGAGAATGTCTGAGACCTATTGGGATGAGATTTAGGAATAGAAGATGACTCTTGTCAGAAACAACTAGATCAGTGGTTCTCAACCTTCCTAATGCCGCGACTCTTTGATACAGTTTCTCATGTTGTGGTGACCCCCAACCACAAAATTATTTTTGTTGCTACTTCATAACTGTAATTTTGCTACTGTTATGAATCGTAATGTAAATATCTGATATGCAGGATGTACTTTCATTGTTACAAATTGAACATAACCCAAAGGTTGAGAACCGCTGAGCTAGATGATGCAATGGGTGGAGCACTAGTCAGGAAGACTCGAATTCAAATTTGCAATGAGGCACTTATTAGCTATGTGACCCTGGGCAAGTAACCTTTTTGCCTCAGTTTATTCAACTGTAAAATGGGAGGAAAATAATACCTCCCTCCCTCCTCTAGTTCTTTGTAACGTTTAAGTGAGATAATAATTCTAAAACACTCAGCATACTGACTGAGATATAGCGGGCACTTAATAAGTCCTTGTTTCTTTTCTTCCTTCTGCTGGATGGGTATGTATTATTCAAAAGAAAGAAGGAAAGCTGGTATCATCAGAAAAAAATCTGGTGCTGGCAAAAATAAAAAATAGAGTGGTGGATCAATGAAATAGATAAGGTATACAATTCAAAGCAGTAAATGACCGTAGTAACCTAGTGTTCAATAAATCCAAAGATCCAAGCTTTGGGGGCAAGAACTCACTAGCTGACAAAAATTGTTGGGAAAACCGGAAAGCAGATTGGCAGAAACTAGGAACAGACCAACATCTCATATCATATACCAAGATAAGGTCAAAATGGATAAATGGTTTAGACATAAAGGGTGACTGCAAAAGCAATTTAGGGAAGCATGGGAAAATGTAACTGTCAGATTTGTGGATAAGAGATGAAACAAGAGATATAGAGGATCACAAAACGTACAATGGTTAATTATAATTACATGAAATTAGAAAGATTTTGCACAAAGAAAATCAATGCAGCCAAAAATGAGAAGAAAAACAGGGAACTAAGGAAACATTTTTACAGCAAGTTTCTCTGATAAAGGCCTCATTTTTCAATTATATAATGATCTGAGTCAAATTTATAAGAATATGAATTATTCCTCAACTGACAAATGGTCAAAGAATATGAACATACATTTTTTCAGAAAAAAAATCAAAGCTATCTATAGTCACGTGAAAAAATACTCTAAATCACTATTGATTAGAGAAATGTGAATTAAAACAACTTTGACATACCACCTCATATCTATAAGATTGACTAATATGACAGAAAAGAAAAATGACAAATGATGGAGGGGATTTAGGAAAATAAGGACACCAATGCCTTGTTGGTGGAGTTGCAAACTAATGGAGAACATTCTGGAAAACAATTTAGAATTAAGCCCAAAGAGCCATAAAACTGTGCATATCTTTTGACTCAGAAATATCACTACCAGGTCTGTATCCCAAAGAGATTGAAGAAAAAGGAAAAGGAGTTATACGTATGAAAATATTTATAATAGCTCTTTTTGTCATGGCAAAGAATTGGAAACTGAGGGGATGCCCATCCATTGGGAATGAACAAACTGTGGTAGATGATTGTGATGGAATATTAATTTGTTGTAAGAAGTGCTTGAAGGGGTAATGATTTCAGAAAAAACTTGGATGTATATGAACTGATACAAAGTGAAGTGAGCAGAACCAGAGAACATTCCATATAGTAACAGCAATTTTGTAATGACGATCGACCACAAATAATACAAGAAATGCAATTACCCAAGACAATTCCAAAGAACTAATGATGAAAAATGCTTTCTGCCTCTAAAAAGAGGACTGACTAACTTTGAGCGCAAATGGAAGCACATTTTTTCACTTTATTTTTCTTGCTTTTTTGCAACATGGTTAATATGAAAATATGTTTTGCATGACTTCACATGTTCAATTTATATTATATTGCTTGTGCACTCAATGGGTCGGGAGAGGCTAGAGGTGGGGAGAGAATTTGGAACTCAAAATTTGGGAAAAAATGTTAAAAATAAATGAGTAATGAATTAAAAAAAAAAGTAGGGCAAGGGGTGGCTAGGTGGTGCAGTGAATAGAGCACCAGCCCTGGAGTCCAGAGGACCTGAGTTCAAATCAGGCCTCAGAAATTTAATATTTACTAGCTATATGACCTTGGACAAGTCACTTAACCCCAATTGCCCTGCCTTCTCCCCTCCAAAACAAAAAAAGCAAGCCAGAAGTAGGGCAAGCAAAAGAAGAATTGGAGTAGGATCATATATTAAGAAGGGAAACATTTGATAAAATCCAGGAATCAAAGTGAGGGGGGGGGGAAAATGAGGGATAAGCAGAAAAGATTTTATCACTAATATATATTATAGACTACTGTCCAGAATGAGGAAGTAGATGCAGAATTTTGGAAATAAATCACATTTGACACAGAGGCTTGATATAGTAGTAATGGGGGACTTCAATTATTCAGACATCTTCTGGAGCTTTTTCTCTGAACAAAATAGAGCAGCCAGTAATTTCTTCACTTCACTTTATAATAATTTCATCCTTCAAAAGGTAGAAGAACCAAGAAGGGGAAATTCTATCCATCTGAACTACTTTCACCTAGTGCACTAACACATAGACATCTAAAGCCCATGTCTTTGTTCCTGACCCATTTCACTATTATTTTTAAATTAAAGTTACAGTAAGTACAAACATGGGGAAGCAATTGCTTCTGGAAGAGCATCAGGGATAGGAGTAGGATATTTTGTGTTGCAAAACAGTAAAAAAGACAATGAATTAAGGACATAAAAGATCTACTTCACAATGCTGCTCAGAGTTGACCAGTCTTCTTATGCATCTTTTTTTTTATACAAATATGCCTTTTATTTAATTTATTTATTTTTTATTTTTTTGCTTTTTTGGAGGGCACTTGGGGTTAAGTGACTTGCCCAAGGTCACTGTAT
>CM053583.1:358350215-358389039 GCA_028627135.1 Pseudochirops cupreus
TAATGGGGAAGAGCAATCTGGAAAACAAAAGGAAAGTGTTCCACTAATGAACATTCTCATGAGGGAGGAGGTATATGTCTATGAAAAGAGACAAAGCTCTGATAATGGATTTCATTTAAGGATAATTTGTCCATTAGCAGAGAACATCTTCTGAGAAAGTACTGTATCTCCCAGAACTGCATCCCACTCTAGGAGAGGAGATGAATGAGTCTCCAAGAAAAGCCAGCACCCAGAGTAGTGGTAGAGACATAGGTTAACCTGGTTTTAGGAATAGCAAATGATGCCCATTAAAGGCAGAGGATAGGAACCAGCCTAGAGACATAGAATGATTCCCCCTATACAAAACTACTTCCATTCAACATTACTTCCTTTTGAATGAATATTCTAAGGGGTGTGGGGAAGAGAGCAGAAAATAGAGAAGGGGGGGTAAGTTCTCTTCATTTAATAACAGGAAGAAGATAGGGGAAGGAGTTCAACTTTCATCATCCAGAAGTTCTATCCTCTTGAAAGAAACAAAAAGAACAAAGAAGCAACATCTAGGGCTTAAAGCTCATCAATTTGTGAGTAAAATTCAGAATAGACAAGAAAAGAAAAATGATGAAGCATATAAAGCAGAGGAAAACTTGAGCAAAGAAGAAGCAAAAGAAATAAAAATGAGACCTGGGGAAATAGTGGTTTTGAATCATATGTTTAACTGCATGGGAAAAAAAGAAAGGTCAAAAGAGGCTGAGATAAAAGAAAAAGATAAGGAAAGGAAGGAAGGGAGGAAGGAAGGAAAGAAAGAAAAGAGCGAGAGAAGAAAGGAAGGAGGAAGGTGGGAAGAAAGTAAGAGAAAGGAGGAAGAAGGAAAATAAAGAGGAATAAACAGTTTCAGTAAATTAAAGGAGTTTGTGATAGGATAGATAAATGGGAATGGGAGGAGAGCCTGTGGGAATAGCGAGCATCAAAGAAGTGTAAGCAAAACTAATTGCAGGGACAAAGTGCTGACTTGAAAGAAGGGGAAATCAATAGAAAATGAATAAATGTAGGAAAACAGACACCTAATAAACATAATCTTAAATGCGAATATATTAGGCAATTCAGTAAAATGAAAAACAATGGCAGAATGGATTTTTTTTTACTTAATTCAAATCTAGTAAGAGGCAGTCAGGATTTGAATTCATTTCCCTGATTTCTTGATGTAATGCACTTTATGTCAATAGCTGATACAACCTTCCAAAGTATAATCTCTGGAATTAAGTGTCTGCTTCACATGGTTGTTAGGATCAAATGAGAATGTATGTGAAAGCACTTTGAGTGCTACATAAATGTAATATTATTTTACCTGAAGACAATCATTTTAAAATTACATAATACTTTCCAGGGCAGCCTGATGATACACTGCTTTCTTTTATTGCTAGAAGGTGTTTACATAGTAACAAACCATTACTTTCAAATGGTGTCTGTGATAACTATGACATTACTGAAAGGGGGTGTGGTTTTATACTGTGCATATGGTTTGTATATGTTTTTAAAGAATGGGTTTGGGCAGATGGGGGAGGGAAAGGGGGATTTGATGATGCAGCCTTATATCCTGGAAAACTTGCTGAATTTAGAGTTAAGACATAAATCTAATTCTATTCTATGATTTACTCTGTGTGACACTGGCCAAGTCCCCAAACCTCTCCTGGCCTCAATTTCCTCACCTAGGAAATGAGGGAGGTTCTATGGATGTCTTCTATGATCCTTTAGACCTCTAAAGCTATGCTTCTGTGAAAAAGGGAATATATCAGATTGAGGCATTCTCCACTCCTAAATTTTGTTAAAACGTCTACTTAGAAAAAGGTGGGATCCTTTTTTCTTCTGTTCCATAAGGCTGGTAAACTATTGGTTTGAAGGTGTTAATAGGTGGACATCAGGACATGAGGTTGAAAACACACATTGACCTCGTTCTTGAATTATCACATGGTTCCTGAGGATTTGTGGGCCTCCAGGTGTGAGCCCTCTATCCTCTTTTGTTTAAATTAGGGCATTCCCAGTCTTGCTCCTGCAGGACCCCAACCCAAATACACACAAGCTGAAGGAGGCACAGGAGTCTTGCAGGATGTTTTTACCAGTCCTGAGAAACTCAGCTGCCCTGGTAAATTCATTAGAGGAGGGAGGAAGGGGAGGAAAGGAGCATGGATCACATTTATGTAGAAGACATACAACCCTTGTCTTGTGGGAAATTGCATCTTTCTAGTTAAAAGCAAAACAGACACCTAAAGTATCATCTAAGTATTTTTTAAAATTGACCTTGAGATATTGTGGTAGATAAAATGAATGGAAAATTTGTGTTTTAGAGTGCAACTGAGAAGTGAGTATGTATGTTTCACTAACTCACCAGAAGGGTGTACTTTTCAATTTCCATCCGGGTGTTGTAGCACCATGTAAACACAGCCACTTAAAAAGGGTGTGAACCTAGCCATGAGTAAAGTTATTCATTTCAGAAACATTATTAGAAGAAACCACATATTCCTGATCCCCCAAATCCATTTTATAATCTACATTATCCCACTCTCATCTGTAGTATTAAGAGATTACTATTACAGATGAATCTAGGGTAATAAAGATTAAAGAATCCATATTAATATCTGTATCTATTTATATCTCCATATCTCTGCACATATAGACTTTAGATTTGAAGATCATCCTAATGAGTCTGTCTCTCTCTAATTATCCTTTACCTTTCTATTGACCTGTCTATGTATCTATGAATCTATGTATTTAGCTAGTAATATATTTATCTCTCAATCTATGTATGAATTTATCTGCCTCTGTCTTTCTGTATTTGTCTCTGCTTTTTTCTTTTTTTCCATCTCTCTCTGTGTGTGTATCTTTGTGTCTGTCTGTCCTTCTGTGGTCTTTGTCTCTCTCTCTCTGGTTATCTGTCTTTCTGTGTCTGATTGTCTCTGTCTCTGTCCCTGCCACTCTCTCTGACTTTGTTTCTCTTTATGTTTCTGTCTGTTTCTCTGTGCATCTCTGTCTCTTCCTCTCTGTGTCTGTCTGTCTCTCTGCCTTCCTCTCTGGCTGTGACTGGTTTCTGACTGTTTCTATGCCTAGTTATCCTGTCTCTATCTTTGTCTCTGTCTCTCTCTCTTTTAGTCTCTGCCCCTTTCTTGCTTTCATTCTCTCATCTTTGCAAAATTCCTGGAGAGCAGAGAGTGTTTCAGTTTTGTCTTTATATCTCTGGCTCCTAGCATAGTATCTAGAATGTAGTAGGTGATTAATAATTGCTTATGAGATCGCTGTAATATATCTATATACCTATATAAGAGCATCATTCTATAGTGGAAAAAGCAGGAGATCTAGTTAGGTCCAAATCTCAGCTCTCCCAATTATCACCTATATAACTTTGGTGGAATCACATCTTAGTACTTCATTTTTACTAACTATAAAATGAGGTTACATTTGATCATGTCTCTTTCAGTTCCATCAATCTATAATCTCAACATCCGGCTACCAAGTCAGACATATACCCTTATTTGTTTTATTTTTGATCATGTTGCATGTGTGTTTAATCCACCACTTGGTCATTCTTTTATTTTTATTTTTTGCCATATGTGGCTTTGCTCACTTAAAATGCACAATTTCTCAAATACTACACTCATCCTATTGATCAGATTCATCATTCAGTTGCTCTTTCTTCCTAGGAGTCCTTGTGAATAAGTTACTGCTTTAAGTATGCCACGGGTATCTATAACATTTCACCAGTGAGCATTTATAACATTTCTTTTGTCGACTGGGTTTGCAAATAAAAAAGTATTCAATATTTTTTTCATCTGGATCAGATTTAAAGAATCCTTGAATCTTTTTTAAAACTTTCCCATTGCTAATTTAACAAGTTCGAACAATGAGGGCAATATCCAAATTTTTAAATTGCATTTGAACCATATACCCTCATTCCCCAGTGCCTGGTTACTTGGATTCTGCACCTGAGGCCAGAGCTTTGATAGGTCAGCTTTCACGGTATCTTCTCCAAGGCCAGGTTTTCTTGTCATTTGGCAGCCACCATCTGCAAACCATGTTTCTTAATTAACCCTGAGCCCCAAAGTGCACATTTTTAAAGGCTCCCTTTTATGTATTGTCTTTCCCCTAAAGAATGTAAGCTTTTTAAGGGCAAGAATTGTCATGCTTTCTTGTATTTTTATTCCCAGGATTTAGCACATTCCCACTTGGCACATAATAAGCTCTTAATTAATGCTTTATAATTAGTTGATAATCCTTTCAAATATTTCATTGATTCTTTTTGTTTTTACGCCAAAGTTATTTCTGTTTTATCCTAACCCCACCCTTATAACACAGAGTAACATTTAAGCAGAAACAACAGCAAAAATGACCGGGTTTGATAGTGTGTACATTTGTAGCTCCTATGCCATCTAGTTCCCTGCTGTAAGAATGGAAGTGTGTTTCATCCTCAGTTCTCCAGATGGAGATTGGTCACTACAATTAATCAGACACGAGTCACTTCTTACAGTTATCATTTACATTGTTGCAGTCATTCCGCATCAGTTCACCCAGTTCTTCTCACGTTCCTATGAATTCTTCATAACCACTATGTCTTATGGCATTGCAATGTTCTATGTCTTTCATACATCCTGCTTTACTTATACTTTCTCGAGTTCATCGGTACCCCTTTTTATTTCCAGGTTTTTGCTATCACCAAAAGCACCATAAGCAATATTTTGGTACACAATGGACTTTCCTTTCTGATTTATAAATCTATGACTTTAAGGAGTTTTTTCCTACTCATTATCTCACTGGCATGTTGGTATTTTCACAAAGGAAATTAAAAGGATTAGTATTATAGGTCAGAGCCTCTACTGCAGAGATAAAACAATTGCTGAAGGCTCCCCTCCGCGTACTTTGAATTCTGTCCTCTCTTCTAGGCTATGCCTAGGGCAATTGTCCTGTTTATCCCATCATAGTTACATTACTTCTAGCAAATGGGAAACCTGCTGTCAGACATTCTTCACTGTGGCTCAGCCATACTAAGCTTAGTAATAACCAGTATAAATATAGACAAAGGCTCTATGACTTCTTCAAGTAGAGTTTGGGAACTCCCCACACCAAAGCAGATCTCAGCTGACCAACCAATCAATTAAGAAAAAATATTATTAAGTACCTAATTTGTGCCTGGCATTTTCTTAGGTGCTGGGGATTCCCACCCCTCCCTCCTACATACACGCAGGCGCACACACACACACACACACACACACACACACACACACACACAGAGTAAAAGAAAAAAAGAAAGAAATTCCTAACTTCAAGGAACTTATATTTTATTAGCAGAAAGATATGCATACATAAGCAGGTGTATATGATTTTGTATGGGTTGAAGTGTTTCAGCTGAGTTTGAAAGAAGGTATAGATTTCTAAGAGGCAGAAATAAGGAGGAAGGGTATTCCAGGCATAGTAAAAGCCCAGAGATAGGACATGTGGAATGTCAGACAGAAAGAAGAACACATAAGTCACTTTGAGTGTAGTGAACATGAAGGGGAATGATAGGTAATAAGTGTAGAAAAGTCGACCTCAAATGCCAATGGAGAATATAGTTTATATGGAGGGAGTAGGTGCTTCCAAAGGAAGGGGAGCAAGATGGTCATACTTGTACTTGATAAATATCAGTAAGGCAGATTGTGGGGCTCTAATTGAGGAGGGAGAAACTGGAGACAGGTATACTAATTAAGAGGCTATTACAATAGTTCAGATGAGACATGACCTATGTCTGAAGCAGACTAGAGACCTTGGTGGAGAGGAGGCAGATATGAGAAATGTGATAATAGAATCAATTTGGTAACTGGATATGAGGAGTGGTGAGGGAAAAAATTAACGATGACTCCGTAGTTGATAGCCTTGGTGACTGGAAAAAAGATGGTACCCTCAACAGAAACAGGGAAGAGAGATGAGTCGTTGTGAGGGTGAGATTTACTAGATGAGTCTTTGGAATTTGTCCAAGACCACATAGCTAGTATGAGTTAGAGAAGAACTTGAACTCATGTCTTCCTGACCTTCCATCCACTACTCCACACCACCTTTTAATAGAGGGTATCACAAAAACCTTAGTGCAGCTGCACTAAGATTTTTGAGATAGTCTATATTATTATTCAATTTTGGAAATTATTCTACTTAAAATTTTTTAAAGTTTCTTATTTTGGCTCATAATTTATGATATTTAGTGTCATACTATTGGACATACTTTCTCTGACACATCATTCTTGGAAGGGAAAAAAAGGCCAAACAAAAAGAAAGATGAGGAAAGAATTAATTTGTCTCCCTAAGCTGAAGGTCTAATTCATTTATTTATAGTAACAGTGGGGCATAAGCTAAATAGCATTACACCGACTTAGGCAAATCATTTAGGGGGAAAGACAACAGGAAAAGATTAAATAAAGAGCCTCACCTTGGAATCCATTGGAACTATGCCTTAGTACAAGGTAAGAAGAGTATGACTAAGGGAATCCTGGGCATAATTTAAAGTGAGCTTCTACTGTCATTGCCTGAAAGGCCGGGCTAGCTCCATCTGGAGGACTGTTGCTGAAAATAGAAGTGATAGCATATGTGCGGTTAACTTGACCCAATTAGTTATTAACAGTTTCAGGAATTACTAGAAAAAAAATCTTATTAAATATGTTATATATAGTCAACAGCAATTTAAAGGGCCATTAAAATTCAAAAGGAATCTAAACTTTTCATATCATTTGTACTTCTAAATGAAAAGTAGGATAGAAAAGGTACAAATGGTATTTCTTAGAGAAACTATTGGTAGGTACAGGCTTATTAGTCTGAATTTCCCATGTGCCTTGAAGAAATACTGCTGCTGCTGCTACTCCTACTCCTACTCCTACTCCTACTCTGACTCCTACTACTTCATTACTACCACCATTACTGCTGCTGTTACTATTATTGCTACTACTACCACTACTACTTCACTGCTGCTGCTGCTACTACTATTATTACTACTACAACCACCAGTGCTGCTGCTGCTACAAATACCAACTGGTATTTGTAAAGCATTTAAAGATTTGCAAAGCCCTTGACCTACATTGTCTCATTTGAACCCTGACTTCTTTCAGGTCCTAGTTAAAAATTCCACTTTCTACAGGAAGCCTTTCCTAATGCTTCTTATTGCTGCTGTCTTCCCTCTGCAATTATCTGCAGTTTATCCTGTACATAGCTTATTTGTACATGATGGTTTTCATGTTTTTTTTCCTATCATTCTACTGTGAGACTTTTTGTCTTTCTCTGTATGCCCAGCACTTAGCACAGTGCCCATCACAAAGTTAGCACTTAGATCAACAGTTCTCAACCTGTGGGTCGTGACCCCTTTGGGGGTCAAACGACCCTTTCACAGGAGTTACACGGGTCGCCTAAGACCATCGGAAAACCCATATTTCCGATGGTCTTAGGAACCGAGACACTGCTCCTCTATCCATCTCCAGGCGGGTCCACCCACATGCAGATACACCCACATACAAGTATTAAAGGGTCGCGGCATTAGGAAGGTTGAGAACCACTGACTTAGATACTTGTTGACTGAGACTCATAACTTGTTTGACATATATGGAAACTGAAACTCAAAGTGTTCAAGTGACTTGGTCAGGGTCACAGAGCTAGTAAGTATAAGAGATGCAATTTCTAATCCAGGTTTCTTCTGATTTCAAGTTCAACACCCATTCCACTCTACCATGTGGTTATATAAGCAATAGCTATATTAATAACACATTACTTTTCTAAGGTACGCAAAGCCCTTTCCTCATAATATACATCAGCTAAGTAGTACAATTCAATTGCAATTAATTTAAAAATATTAAAGACCTACATAGACTGTCAAAAGTTCTGTGCTAGGTGGGTAGAAATATAAAGACCAAAAAAAAAATAATTATCCTTGCCTCCAAAGACATTCTACTGGGGTATACAAAATATACCCAGGTAGAGAATACAAGGTGATTTGAAGAGGAAGAGAGAATTAGAAAGTGTGGGGATCAAAGAAGGCTTCATGGAGGAGAAAACACATAAGGGTGAGCCTTGAAGGATGAGAAGGATTCTGGAGACAAAAATGAAGATTCAGTGCATTGTGGGTATGAGAGACATGTTGTACGAATGTACAGAGAAGGGAATTGAATGTTGAATTTGGGAAATAACTAGTAGTTTGGTTGGTTGAAATTTACAGAGCTTGAAAGGTAATGAAGTGATGTATGACTAGAAAGGTAGTGGGGTGGAAGGAATGTCGACCAGAATCCCTTGTTATGTAGTTCTTTTCCTTAAAAGATCTTCAAGACTTAGTTGGCTCAAGGGACTAACGGCTCTTAACGTAGCTTCCTGGTCCCCTGAGTACAAAAAGTCAAGATCCTTTTTAATGCTTGATCGTTGATGTACCATGACCAACTCAGAGGTAGCAGAGGTGTGTTCAGCTGAATGAACTTGGTATCTTTACTGATTATCCTTGTTGAATATACTTCCTCTGCTATGCCTAAGTAGAGCTCTTTTTGTTGTCTGTTCTGTTTGATTTCTCATTTGATTATAATCTCAAACTATCTTAAACTATGAGGGGACTGGTCTAGGTAGTCCTGGCTTGACACATCTAAGTTAAAAGAAGATTATGGAAGATGTAACATACCAGATTGAGGATTTTGTTTTTTTTCTCAGACATTTGGGAGTTATTGAAAGCTTTTGAGTGACAGGGTCAGTCCTATGGACAAAGTAATTTGACACCTGTGCAAAGAATGGCTTGGAGAGAGGAGGGACACAACTTTACCAGCTGCCTTGACAACCAGACCAAAGACTATGGTCTAAGATTTTAGTCCTTTCATTCCTTGAACTTCTATCTGAGGTCCTAAGGTTTAGGATTGGGGACTTCTTCACTTGGCCTACTATCTCAGGTAGACCAAAGACATGTGTCATATCACTCTGTATTGCCTAGCCATCTCATCAGTCGTCTTATGGTCATTCCTGTCCCCTCCCCCCTCTTCAGTTCTAGGACCCTGATCAAATCAACTCTTCCATTACTCTTGGAAAGAACTTGTCTATGTAACTTTCTGGACAAAAGTCTGCCTCATGGCTACCATCATTCTCCCTCCAATTAGAATATAAGCTTCCTGAGGGTAGAAACACTCTTTGCTTTGGTATTTGTATTTCCAATAAATGACACAGTGTAGAGTAAGCACTCACTTCATTCATTTATTCATTCACTCGTTTAATCATTCTTTCATCTGTTCAATCATTCATTCATTTAGTTGGGAGGTGAGGAGAGTCTAAATTAGATTAGCTGCCATTTGAGTGGTGTCAAATGAGAGAAATGTTGCTGCAGTAAAGTAGACAAGGCTTGGCAATTCTCAAAGCATTTTATAGGAAACCTCCATGTAAATTTTTACCAGGTTGGAAACGGCAGTGCCAAAACTATCTTCCCTTTTGCAAACTCTCCTTTAGCAGCTGATCATTTGGTATGTTTCTGCCCAGACTGTATCTTCATTTGGCACATGTCTGTATTTCAGGGTGGGAATAGAGGAGTTGGAGAGAGAGTTGGGCAGGGAAATGGTACCATTCCCTTGTTAAATTTTCCCTGCATATAGTATCCCCCAAATAATCACCTCAGGTGTGAGGGCTTGCTGTATCCACCTTTGGTGTTTAACTGGTCACCTACCTCTCCCTTGTGGCTCCAAGAAGCTGTAGCATGGGCTGCATCACCTCCTAGTAAAACTGTCTTGGCAGACAGGCTAAATCAAGAGTCTCAAACTTATAGGTGAGTTAAGGGGATGTCTACCCCAACTATGTGAAGAGCTCTTTTTCTCCCCCAGCAGAATGAGTGGATGAGAACAATTTGTTTCAAAGGCCATGAAGGCAGCTGAAGCAGGTTCTGTAGATGCTTAGAGTTGGGTCAGACATCAATGATACCAAGGTTAGCCACTGCATCCTGGGCCGTTGCAGGTTGTCTTGACTTTTGTCCTGCTTCTGGACTTCAGTGACTCAGGAAGAGAAAATAAGGCTGAAGACTTTGTGCAACAAAGCCTCACTTAAATCTGATTCATAAGCAAGTCAAGACTTCACGTCATAATGTCATTAGTCCTTTTCAAAAGGAAGGGCAAACAGCAACAACCTGGCTCCCATCGGTAGAATGTAATTGAGGGCAAGAACTGAATTATTTTTCATCTTTGTATCCCGAGCACCAAACAGTCTCTTCCACATTATAGGTGCTTAATATTTGTCCATTGTTGTATAGAAGCACTTTTGAGGACTAGAATTGGGTGTGGTGGCATATGTACATGGGAGATGGAGGCTGGTGAATTGCTTGAGCTGCAATAAGCTAAGCTGATGGGATGTTATGGAAATGCTTATTTTATTTCATAAATTAAAAATAAATAAAACTTTAAAAACCTATCACCAATAAGGTAAGGCCCCAGGAGGGTGGGGCAACCAGGTTGGCTAAAGAGTGGTGAACTGGTCCAGGTTAGAAACAGAGCAGGCCAAGCTTCCATACTGGTTATTAGTGGGATTGGGTTTAGGAGTGGCTGCTGCAATTCCTACCTGGGTGAGATGAGAGAAAAAATAGCAAAACTAGGATCAGACTTCAGAAATTATATTGTATCACATGCTGTGACCATATGTCCCAGATTTCCTGGGATGGCCCTGATTTCAGTAAAAGAAGAGAAAGTACACTTTTTAATGAGGTTTTGCAAAGGGAATATCCTTTGTCCCGATTTTCACTTCCAACAATGTTACCATGCTTATATACCATTAGTAAAAGCTGCTGCTGTGAGAGAATGCTTCCTTTTGTGGAGGGGGCAGGAGGTAAGTTGGATATATAAGACAGTATCTTGGTTCATCAATGAGTAGTTTATAGCTGTATCTTTTATCATTGTGATAGAGTATGGGTCTCTTCTCCCACCTCCCCAGAAGTAAAAAATTTATCAGTTCTTATATTCAAATAGTTGTGTGTGTGTGTGTGTGTGTGTATCTTGGGTACCATTCTTGATAAGCAAAAATAAAAACCCGTCATTAAATAGAAAATATATCAACTATTTTCTCCTTGTAAGGTTTGACATATACCTACACATGAATGTCAGAATAGAATGAATCAAATTTTGAGAAAATCAGATGAGTAAATATTGCAGGTTATTATATTAGGGCAGTTAGGCACAGTGGGTGGAATGTCTGGTCTGGAGTCAGGAAGACCTGAGTTCAATTCCAGCTTCAGACACTTAGTAGCTGGGTGACCATGGGCAAGTCACTTAACCCTGTTTGCTATCAGTTTCCTCATCTATAAAATGAGCTGAAGAAGGAAATGGCAAACTATTCCAGTGTCTTTGCCAAGAAAACCCCAAATGGGGTCACAAAGAGTTGGACACAGCTGAAAAATGACTAAACAACAATGTGCTGGGTATCTAAAAACACCTTTGGGAAGCAAATGTCTCCCTCTTTTATGACATGCAACATTAATGCTCAATAAGTCATCAAAATCACTGCTGTAATTACATCTTTGAAGAGTCTTGTGTGATTTTAACATACCTTATTTGGGGAGAGAATTTAAGATGGTATTTTGTTTCAACAAATGAAATATATCTTTTATAGTCAACAAACAATAAAAGTAGTAGAATTTTATATTTTCTACACCACAAGTTTTTAATCTGGGATCCACATACCTCTACAGGATATTTGAAATAGATTTTTAGGGGATCCATGAACTTGAATCCAGACAACAAATTTCATCTTCAATTTCACTAACCTTTAATTGAATTATAGTATTTCTTTCAACTATGAATTGAAAAAAAAATATTTTGAGAATTGGTCCATAGGTTCCCCTTTCTATAAACCTTTCAGGCAATAATGTGCCTTTAAACATATGGAATACCATTTATGAAAGGCTGTTTGTTTCCTTCTCATATATTAGTCAAAGGTACCCAAAATACATTTCATAGAAAGAAAATTTTGTAGAGATGGAAAATAGTCATATGAATTAGTCACCAGGGAAGGTATTTCCATTAAAACCCTGGAGATGAAAAGAACATGGATTCTAAAAAAAATCACCAAGGTACTGTAGAAGCATACATATATCTGTGTATATGTGCATATGTCATTATCATTGTGCTAACTTTTCTAGAAAGTGCATTTAAAGTTCCTTTCACTCTACTCATACGAACTATCCCAGAGAGTCTGTAAATTTAAAAATAGTAACCATTGGTTATATTGTTGGATCAGTGGTAAATATCCTTTTATTTCCTACCATCAAAACAATATATAAATGTTGTATCCAAAAAAGAACCTCTGAGAAATCAAATATTTCTGTATTTTTGGTACTTCTGAACCTCTTTCATATCCCTATAGTATTGTCTTTATACCTACCTAAGTATTGAAAAGAGCTATTAGAAATTTTGCTGAGTTGTGTGACCCTGGGCAAGTCACTTAATTTGTGTGTGCTTTGGTTTTCTCTTCTATAAAATGGGTATAATAATAGCAGGTTATCTCACCAGATCAAAAGAGTTAAATGTAAAGTGTTTCACAAACCGTAAAGTGCTACATAAGGGTTATTATTATTATTATAGTTTATAAAATCTAAATATATATGTATAGAATTTGGAATATAAATATATATATATGTATACACACACAGAATTTGGAATGTATCTATAATACAAATTCAGTGTTAGAGATAATTAGGAATTCATGGGGCTAGAAAAGTTATCCCAAAATGAACCTGAGACAAGCCATAAAAAGCATCCTCAATTAATTTTGCCTAGGAGAGGAAGTAGCTGGTCCAGAGACAGAAGTCAGGATGTTAGTGTGAGGCTGCCTTTAGAAATGCTTCCAGGGTAGGAGGAGGGCAAAGAAGGAGATCATTACAGCCCACTCTCTGGTAGTTTCATATTTAAACTAAGTTTTCTTGGTAAGGAAGTGCTAGTGTTGGTCCCACACTGCTGAAAGTCCTTTTAAGCAACCTCTACATTTAGAACCCTAAGGCAAACTCCGTCCTGGTTTTGATTGTGCTGATTTTATTCTTGCTAGCCACCTCTTGGGTATATCGTTCTTCAGTCAGCTCCTAGAGAGACAGTATGGTCTAATGCAGCAGTTCTCAACCTGTGGGTTATGTTCAATTTGTAATGATGAAAATACATCTTGCATAACAGATAATTACATTATGATTCATAACAGTTGCAAAATTACAATTATGAAGTAGCAACAAAAATAATTTTATGGTTGAGGGTCACCAGAACATAAGGAACTGTATTAAAGGGTCGTGGCATTAGGAAGGTTGAGAACCACTGGTCTAATGGAAAGAGCTTTTGAAATTTGGCTTTGGAATCAGAGGAATCACTTACTACCTGTGTGAAAGTCCTAGAGTCTCAGAGATAAATGATATGGTTAGACTAAATGAACTCTATCTATGATCTGAATTTTTCTCATTCAATGAATCTGACCATTTAAGAACTTCATAGTCCTTTACTTGATGAGTTCAGCTCAGTTTTTTATTATGAAGAAAGCAGTGTGGTAGAATACATTAACTGTAGAACCCCCTCTCCCACAAAGCACTCTAGCTCTGAACCTTTCAGGGAGGGAATCAGATTTTTCTCACATTTCCTGCCTCAAAATGTCACCACGCCTGATTAGAACTCTGAGAAACCTCTATACATTGAAGCCTAGGTATGGCTCTTATGTATGGTGTTCCTTGTAGAGGATTGAGTGTATCTTATAAAAAGGTACTTACTATACAAGGTAGTATATCAGGTATAGGATATCTGTGTATTTCCTCTACCACAAAATAGGTTTAAAATATAAAAGTCTGACAAATTTGCTTTTAACAAATACTTAACCATGAATCAAGAATCTATTGCCTCTATCATACTCTCTTGGGAGATAGACTCCTGGGAGATGGAAGACTTGTGGAATTGCTAAATAGATATTTCACTTTCAAATTGGATCTGTACTCTCTGAGCAATTCATAAAGTCCCAATATTTTGACCATCAAGAAATAGCTTAGACTTTTATGGTTCCTTTAGCTGTAGCAATCTCCTGAAAGTGATCTCCTGGAAGAAACATGTAGTTGCCCTATCTCCCCAAGGGAAACTAACTTATGAATTTGAAATCTCTTGGACTACCAATGAGACTGGAAACATCCATCTCTATGGATTGTTGTTTGGTGACCTGTGTTCAGGAAAGGAGAAACAAAGCACAAGAGGCAGTTAGGGACCCAAGGGTCCATCTTGTCCATACCCAGGCAAGCATATACTGTTTACCATTGCCATATGTATACATATGCCACTATGGCCACTACAGTGGGGCAAGAGTGGGGTAGGGTAGAAGTTGGTATAGAAACAAAGAAGAGATATCTCTTCTCCCTCTTGTTAAAGATCCAAGTCAAAGTTGACCTACATGTGTCCCCAAAAGAGCATTGATCCATTCAGATGAGTCAGAGCATTTTCATACCTTTTGTGCTGTGCTGAGGGGATGGCTAGTTTCTTACTTATTTGCCAATTATCTTCAACATGGGCCCCACTCATGGAGATAGATAGTGACCAACCAGGAGCTCTTGGTCACTCATACTCTTTAACAAGAGCATACAACTTACCAGGAAGAGCCAGAGCTCAGGTCCTGGCCCATTTGAAGTGCAGCAGAACAGGGTGGTTCCCCTGATTACCTCTATATCAGTGTCTAGAATGCTGGATAAGGAATTAGTAGGCCTGGATTCCAATCTTGGCTCTACCATTTAATGATCCACATAAAATTGGGCAAATCATTTAATGCCCTGTCTATTTGCACATCCTGCAATGTATGGTATTGCCCTCCTTTCCTCAAAGAAATAAACACCAATCACACCAAACACCTAGTAACACAGTTTTCAAAAAATAACAAAAATTATAAAATGTTTCATTAATCTCTGCCTGTCAAAAATACAAAAATAAAATATAGCACCCGTAAGATTATGCAAAAATGTCATTTTTTCTTTAAGGTGAAAAAATCCCCCAAATATTACCTGGCCTCAGTTGACTTAAGTGAACTATACAGGGCCTATCACTTTAGATTCATCCTAATCTCTATGGACCACGGAGTTGCAGAGGGCTACAAGTCCATTCTGCTTCTCCTGTTATAAGAACTCACATTTCTATAGCACCTCACGTGAAGCACTTTCTTCACAGTAGTCTTGTGAAGAAGACGGTGCTAATATTATTGTCCTGATTGGTTTTTTTTTTTTGAACAAATAAAGGGATCATACATTTAAAACTGAAAGCAGCTTTAGAAGTCATCTGATGAGTCCAACAATCTTATTTGTACACAAGAGGAAACTGAGTCCCAGAGAGATTAAGTGACTTGCCCCTGATAACACCTTATCAATGTCTGATTGGGGTTTCTGACCAAAGTCTCCTAACTCTAGGTCCATTACTCTCCCCAGCAGGCCACAATGGCTGCTGGTGAGTAATTGTATGAACAACTCTTCATTAAATTTATTCTTATCCAATACTTTTCTTCCCAAAGAAAATTTTTTCATAAGATAATACAGAAAATTGAGGTAACAATGCACCAGTCAAAAAGACAGTTCTACAGTTTATTCAAAGCAAAAAGCTCATTGAATTCAATTCAACAAAACTAAGATAAGCACCTACTGTGTGTTCCCAGGCAACGGAAAATCAACAAAAGTTTTCACTATAATGGCCTTCCTTTTCAATATCAGATTAATTTTCAGTGGTTATCTAGATACGTGTTTAGAATAACTAGATTGATACATTTAGTTCACTTCAAAATATTTAATAACTGAAACAAATCTCTATGGCTAAGATGTGTTTATGGGTTATACTGTTATTACTTTAATTTATTAAAGGAAGCACACAGCCTTGTTTATTCAAGTTGATAAGGGATTATGGTTTCCTAACTCTTCTAAATTTATGTGCCCATATTATACTGCTTATTGATTTTTTTTTAAGCAAAAGGAACATGTATGTTATATTTACAAGGAGTGAGCCAAATTTAATTGTTGTTGCCGGCAATGCATGCCATAATGCAATTAACAATGATATTAGTGCTTTTATATTTGTTTAATCTTTGATAGCAAGAACAGATGGTTTCCCCAGCAAAGCAGAACACACTTGTTGTGATCACGTATAGCATGTTTGTTTTTTACTCTTAAGGCTTGTTGTTATTCAACATTTACTGACTGCAGGCACTGGGTGTGTATTCTCCTGGACAGAGAATCCAACAATTGTAAAATCTTAATTGTTGTATGTAATTGCATTCTAAAGGCTTTGTACTTTAGAGGAGAATAACCAAGTAATCCAAAATGTATTGGCAACTTCTTCTGGCTTTTGCCTTGAAACTACAAAAAGCCAGATTTACCAAATTTCAGATGTGGAAAACTCTTAAAGGGCAGGAATTATTACATTTTAATTTTTACATCTCTAGGCCCATGGTCTTGAACAAACTCAGTAAATATTTGGTTGAATTAAAAGCATAATTATGCATAGAAAAATCCCACTGAAGCGATTAACCTTAATTTATAAGACCTCTGGAGTGGGGGAGAGGGAATAAGTATACGTTTTTTGAGAGCAGAGATTTAATATATGCGTACCCATGCATACATACATATGCACACATATATAGTATATATAGTCTTTGTATCCTTAGCTTCTCACTGCCTTGCACATGATAAACTCTCAATAAACATTTGTTGAATTAAATTGGAATAAAATATATAGCTTTTTGTAGGTTTTTTGCCACATTAATTTTTATAGACCCTTTTCATCTCTGTGTTTCAAATATGTTTGGATGTCTTCAGCTTTGCTTTTACAAAAGTAATTAGGGTAGAGTAATATATTTTCTGATTTAATAAGAGAATGCACTTATAAGATGAAACAATGAGGAACTATTCTTCCTTATAGTTGACATTTAGGGATGGATGTACATAGAATTAGACCATGAAAGAATAACGTGGATATGGCCAGACCTAAATGAGATGTAGGTAGTCTCCTCTTTCAGAAAGAATAATTGTAATGTACCTCAAGTTCTTAAAACATATAGTCACCAACCTGGCCATAAAATAACTCACTGTTAGGTCATAATTTATGTTGGTTTTTCTTTTAGGGGACATGATATCTTAAGGGGACTGATTTATTCCCCTATTCAAATAATCATCTTTCTGATCTGATAGTTGAGACAGGTAATGAGGTCTAAGAGGCTAGAGGATGTGTGGAGGGAAAGAAGGCTAAAGTGTGTAGAATTCATTTTAATATTTGCTATGATTAAATGAAGTACCTCCTTCCTTTCTTTCCTCTCACTCTTCATAGGGCCGGTGGAGGGGCACTTCAGGCACCAAAACTGGTCGGGCTTCTTCCGCTTTCCTCCCCCCTCGCCCCCAGTAAGTTATCACAGTCAAGGATCTTTATGCATTTGTTCTTTCTTTTGGATATTCTTCGGACCCACGAGTTTAATCTTTGTTGCTTCTCAGAGAGAAGATATTACAATAACCTCTCCTCTCTTCTACAACGTTCCTGTTTGGAGAGATCTTGTCCTCCTCACCTCCGAAAAGTCTCATTTATTATGTTCTGTCTTCTCCTTTCTCTGCTCCTCGTTCTCCCTGCATTTCCCTCCCTCTTCCTAGATTCAGTACTTTGGGTGAACTAGAACCATCTTCATGTCGTAGCCCCTCCAAGTCCCCTCTTACCCCCCACCACTTGCACCACTGATTTGATTTCTGACTCCCCTCTCAGTCCAGGGAAATGAAATTCCTTGTAGATTTAGCCTCCTGAGTAAATGAGGCTGGTTTGACTGGGATGGAGGGATAGGGGAGTTTTTGCACTGTTCTGCTGTGACTCGAAGGCTTTAGAGACCCGCACCATGCAAGGGGGATTTGGCTGGCTTCCTCCCCTTTATTGGTTATGAGACGCACAAGACTGTTTACTGTAGGAGCAGAGCTGCTCTGTTGGTGCTAAGTGGAGAGCGAGGCAGCTGGAGAATTGGGGGGGGGAGTGGAGGGTTGGGGGGAGAGCAGCCCAATATGTGTAGCCGGGAGTATGTGAGGGAGGAGGAAGAGGAGGAGAAGGAGGAGGGGATGGAGATGGGAGCCTAAAACGGACTCCAGCGTGGTCCTGTTGTCAGATCTGTGTTTTCTTCTTTTTCAATCTGCTGGGATTGGGGAGACGTGTCTGGGTTCTCAAGCAGCCAGTGCGCAGGCGCAGGCCAGTCGGCGCCCCAGAGAAATGCTCTTGAACGTAGGAAGGAAGGGGATCACCCTGTCTCCCTGCTTCCCTCTCCCTGGCTCCTTTCCTCTGTCCTCTTCCTCCTCCTCTTCCTCTCCCCGCTTCTTCCTCGTCCTCGCTCCTCCTGCGGTCCATTTCACAGTCCTCGCCCTTTTTGCCTCCCTGACGCTCAGACTTTAGCCTTGCCACCGTTAGCGCGCAGCCCGCTGCCCGGAATGTTCCCGGACGCGCTCCTCTTCCTCCGCAAGGATAGGATAGGATAGGAGAGGAGAGGATAGGGGGCAGGCTAGGCTAGCTCCGCCTAAGCTACCCCATCTCTCGCCTCTGCATGACTTTTTTTCCGTCTGGCTTTGCTCGATTCCGGCTCTTTGGATGGTGTTGGGGATCACCGGGAGCGTATTATCCTTTGAGTCCCGGGGAGACAAGGGGTGACTCTGTAGCCCTGGTGCTTGGCTTTTGGAGAGGCGGCGGCGGCGGCGGCTTTGGCAGCGGCTCCAAGCTCGGAGGCGCCTTCGGAGCCCCTCTATGAGCTGGAGAGAAGCGGGGGAGGAGGGGCCCTCGGAGCATCTCTTCCCTGGGGTTTATGCATGGCACTGACATGGAGGAAACACCGTTTCGGAAAGTCAAAACGAAGAGGAGGAAGTGTCCACCCTGCGGCTGCGCCCCTCCGGGGGGCTCCCCACTGCTTCTGGAGGCCATCGCGTGCGAGGACGAGTTCGACTGCAAGGAGCTCGAGTCCCTTTTCCGGAATTACAACCTGAAACTGGAACAGACCTCAACGCTCAAGGCGCTGGCCGTGCTCATTGTCCTGACGGGTACCCTGGCCCTGGGGGAGCTCATGTCCGGCCCCAACCTGACCATCTCCAAGGGCTCGCACCCCGTGCATTGCATCATCTTCCTCTCCCTCTTCATCGTTACCAATGTCAAGTACCTACAGGTCACCCAGCTCCAGCAAATCGTCAAACTCATACTGCTCTTCAGTTTCACCTTCGCCTTCCTTTGCTGCCCTTTTTCTCTGGGGGCCTACATCGAGCCTCCCACCTCCCCAGAGCAGGGAATGTGGCAACTCATGCTGGTCACCTTCGTTTCTTATTCCCTGTTGCCTGTGCGGAGCTTGCTAGCCATCATCTTTGGAATAGTGGTGTCCGTCTCCCACCTCATCGTCACTGCCACTTCAGTGACTGCCAAAAGACACCGACTCTGGAGGACGGTGAGTCCATGGCTCCCCAAGTTCCCCCGACCCCTGCTTTCCACCTTTCTTCCCCACTTCTTCCCTCTCCCTTTTCTCTCCAGTCATTTGAAGGGAATAGACGCCCTGGGTCCTACTATAGGGTAGAGAGAAGGGTGCCTGCTTAGGGGACAGGGTCTCGTGTGTGTGTTTGTGTGTATGTGTGTGTATGTGTGTGTGTTTGTAGAGACTCAGGGCAAGGGACTCGTGCGCGCGTGTGTACACACATCAAGGGGAGGCGATGAAGAGACTATGTGTGTAAGTGTGTAGGTGTGTTCCTAGAGGCTTCCCACCCGCTCTACAGCGGTCGCGTGTCTGCCCGCGCGGCAGCTTTAGGATGTCTACCTGTGTGCGCCTACCCTTTGCAGCTGGATCTCGGTCGGGCTGCTGCGCGTCTGCGTCGAAGGCGTCTTTGGAGAGACCGCAGGCCGCTCAAAGGCTTGGGGAGGTTGGGTACCTGGCTCCGGCAGCGAGAGAGACAGCGACCGAGTCAGAAGCCATCGGAGTTTAGCCAAGACTCCCTGACCCTACTTTACCCTAGGAGGTCAGAGGAGCAAGGACTGGCGAGCTAACCTCCCAGATGGGAAATATACGGGAAGATCGGGCTAGAGGGTGGAGGGGGCTTCCGAAGGCGTCTAGGGGGATTGCAGAGCTAGCAAAACTATGAAAACCTTGTTCAGGGATAGTAGGAGCTGAGTTTTAGACGTGGAAGGAACCTTAGAGGTCATTTAGTGCAAAACCTTTCTTTTTTTAAAACACATCAGGAAACTGAGGCCTCGAGGGGCAAAGTGAATTCTGGGAGGTGTCCTTGTCCTATTCTTCCTGTCCCGGTATTTCTTTCCCCCAGCTCAGTTGAGCTTACTCCCGCATCCTTCTGGCATCACGCAGTTTAGAGCCTGCAACTTAGCACGGCTTCCAACTTTCCACCTGCCCAAGAATGCTAGAAATGTTTCCTTAGCTCTGCAGCATCCCAGGGACCCGGCCCAGCTAGGCGGTAGCAGCTGCTGCTGCCTACGCTGGCTGGGGCAGCCTCCACCACAAGCTCCTTTCCCCTTAACCCCAGGAGCTGCTATTTATAGCTCTTCAGGACTTTCTCCAGTGCCTGGAGCAAGGAAGGTTTTGTGTGTGTGTGTGTGTGTGTGTGTGTGTGTGTGTGTGTGTGTGTGTGTGTGTGTGTGTGTGTGTGTCTGTGTCTGTGTCTGTGTGTCTGTGTCTTTCTGTCTGTCTCTGGGCCTGTCTTTGAGGAGCGTGTATACCTGTTTGCCTGCCTACCACCAGACGCCAAATCTGTTAGGATTTGCGTTACACCCTTCCCAATTCCCGCTTGGATTTGTGTTGGGCATTCTCCGCACTTGGGAGAAAGGAAGGGCTTTTAAGAGGGGCCGCGCGGAGACTAGGTTTGAGAATGGAAAAGATCTTAATCTTTTCCGAACAAATGTGATGCTGTGGGAGGGAATCTGTCTGCGAAGTCCAAAAAGACTAAATTAAGAGTAATTGAGGGCTGGGAGACGGATTTCCCGGGTTTTTGGCGTTGCTTTCCCCGGCTGGTTTACTTGAGCGTTTCCAAACGACTGGGTCGTAGTCACCCAGGCGAACACTAGTCAAGTGGCTGAGGCCGGGCACTAGTTCAGACATAGGGGATATTGCACACACTCGCATGCAGGCTTGAGCTGGGCACATCCACTACAGTTAACCTGGGAATCACAGCTGCAGAGACTTGCCTAGTAAGGATTATTCATGGGCATACAGCCCTGAGCTGGGGCCGAAATAAGGTTTTCTAGTGGGGGCAGGGAGGAAAAGGAAGGGATAATCTGGGCTTTATAATGCACCCTAATAAGCCAATGGTCTATTTTTAAGTGCCCGGTTAGCATTTGCCTTTTAAAACACCAGGGACACCATATGTGTAAAATGAAAAGCTTTTTTCCCCCTCTAAGAAAGAAAACCTTTTTTTAAATTCAGAGTCCCTTTTGCAGCACCAGAGATTCCTAAAGAAATAAAAGAGAGGACTAACAAATTTATCTCTAGAGTGAGAAGACAAACATTCCCTAAATGGCATGCCGAGGACCTTTGGTATCCTTGGTCCAGGTGAAAACAACCGAAAGCTATATAGGTGATAAAGCAGCCTGGTGTAATGTGGAAAAATCATTGAACAAGAAACCAAAAGGCCTGAGTTTTACTCCCAGCTGTGCTGATAACTAGCTTCTTGACTGATCACTTAACCTCTTTGCAACGCACTGACTCGACCAGAATATGTCCCAGGTTCCTTCCTTCTTTGGAGTTCTGTTTTTACTGATAAAAGGAATCTCTTCTGGTTCATTTACAGTCACATAGTCCTACCTATCAGATCTCTGGCTATTACTTGACTCCAGTTATAGAATCTTCTAAACCATCTGATAGTTATCTCCACTTATGCTTCCCCCCCCCCATGAATTTTTTTTTTAATTCAATGAGAGAAAATGGCCTACTTGTACATACAGATGACTAGCTTGAACGTGTGTTTCTCCAGAGAAAAATGTTTCAAACTGAGGCAGAAACCCAAGGAACTCTATTTCTGAAGTTGAAAAGAAATTCAGTTTACTTATCAATGTAAGGGTTAAATATGTGTGAGTTAAAGTGAACATTTGCTTGTCTGTAGTGTCACCCTAGGGCAAGATTCTATGTTGAGTGAGCTCTTCCAATAAATGGATACTGCTTTACTATGTTGTTCTGAGTGGTAGATAAAGGCAGGATACTTTCAGTGCAAATTTTATTTATTTTTTTTGTCAAATCCAATGCATAATTAGAACAATTATTAATATCACTTGTTTATTAGGTCTTAAAACTGTCTTTCAATAGGCATTGTGTAGAAAACATCACAATGAAAGTTTCCTTCACTGCTGCATAGCTTTGATTTTTTAAAAACTGCTTTGTCAGATTTTCCTTTATTCCTTTCCTTGATCTTTGGGGTCCCAAAGGGGTAGGGGTAGGGATGATGTTCAATGTAATTATTCTTAATTAGCTATGTAAACCTTGTATACTTGAGATGAGAGATAGTCCATTAGTATGACAGAATATGATGATTAAGATGTAAAATTAGCACAATTGCAAATAAGTGCTCCCTCTTGCTGTTCTGTGCCCCTGTCCTATTTCTTTATGTAATTTAAACATTTGGAGTCTATAAGTGATTCTTGATTGTTCCTAGACTAAAGGAGTATTTCTTAGGGAATCACCTTTATGGAGAGGGAGCACTTGGTGGGATTCAAAGACCTCCATAGGATCTAGGGCCATCTGACTTGAACACTGAGGCCTGTCTCCTCCCAGTCTAATCCTCAGTTAAATTCAGCAATGTGTGTATATATACATGCATATAGATGTGCATGCATATATACATGCTTAATTTATGTTTATATAATATTTAATACTCATGTACATATGCACATATATAGTGTATATAGGGAGAGAGAAAAAGAGAGAGGTGGAGAGAGGGGGAGAGAGAGTGCACATATACACACATAATGGAGTAAAAAATAGAGATTAAATAGAGAGGCCATGTTATAAGAGGAAAAGTCAGTGGTTTGAGGGTTGAAAGACTTAACTTTGAATCTGACTCTGTGACATTTCTAAGTAGAATGGTCTCATACAAGTCACTTTATTCTTTGGGACCTTTTGGACCTGCCCTGCCCCATCTACTGCCAGCTCTAAATTTGGAGCCTATGACAGTGCTTATAGACCAGCGGTTCTCAACCTGTGGGTTGCGACCCCTTTGGGGGTCGAACCACCCTTTCACAGGGGTCACCTAAGACCATCGGAAAACACATATTTCCGATGGTCTTAAGAACCAAGACATCGCTCCTCTGTCTCCAGATGGGTCTGCCCACATGCAGATACACCCACATATGAGTATTAAAGGATTGCGGCATTAGGAAGGTTGAGAACCACTGTTATAGACCATTTGAAATAGAAGTGAGTCATTCATTCATCTAGTTTCATGAAGTAAAGAAACTGAGTCTTAGAAAATGGAATTTTTCAAAATCATTCACAGCTCGAACCAGAGCATTATACTGGGTCTCCTAGTTTCAGTTCAGTGTTCTTTCCGTCATATCATCATGCTGTCTCCAGTAGAGGTACCATTTCTTTGGACTGCCGAATTTGGTGTTTTGCAGATTCTGGGTACTTTCTTTTCTGAGAATGAGGAGGTTGGCTTCTCAGAGCTACTCCCACCAATTGCATGTGGCATGAGCATAAATCCAGAGAATACAGTGTTTGTGTGGCTTTCATCATCCCTGCTGGCATAGTCAAGCAACATCTTCAGATAGTCTTTTCAACTTTTCAGGACTGCTCTGTTTTTACACTGTAATTGGTAAAGATTTGCTTTCAAATGCCGGGGACTATATATCCCTTGTATCAAAGATGCCTGTGGTGTGGCAATTGTTATATTTGTGGAATTTTCCATCTCACTTAGCTCCAACCCCATCCAGAAACTTGGAGAAATCTCTCCAGTGATCAGTCTAATAACCCGGACAGCAAAGTGGATAGAACATTGAGTCCATACATTGAGTCAAGAATACCTAGATTCAAGTCCAGCCTCAGATGCTTCCTAGTTATGTGACTCTGGGAAAGTCACTTACTGTCTACATCAGTTTCCTCAACTAAAATGGATATAATAATAGCACTCACTGCATAGGATGGTTATGAGGATCATATTAGATACTATTTACACATAACGGGCACTTTTAAAAAAAACCAAAAGTTGTCCTTATCTCCCCGGACATAGTAGTTACATTAAAAGAAAAGTCTTTTGTTTTCAAAAGCTAAGAAAGCTCCTATAACATAATATCCTATCCGACAAGTGAATCATAGTCTCACAAGGAATATTGCTTTTTTGCTACTTAAAGTCCTTGCATAATGCATCTTCCAGAAAAGATCTTGCCCCTGGGATCTGCTCTTTTCCCTTTAGGAGGTGGCTTTAAGGTCTGAAGAGCAAGCAGATGCAGTCTATTGTTCCCTGGTGTATTTCCCTGCCAGCACTGTTGTATTGCATGTGTTGCCTGAGCTGGTAACTCCAGGCATCCCTCATGTTCTCTCTGCAATCATTCTCATCCGCTGGGTAACCTACAGGTAGTAGTCTTTTGGTGCTAGTGGTAGGAGTAAGAAGTGGAGCTCTTTAAGGTTTCCTTTCCTGATGGGCCAGAGGTTTATCTTTCTTCAGTAAACCGGTCTCTAGGAGAACTGATAACTCTTGCAACAAAAATAGTGAATTTGAAGTCAGAAAATTTGGGTTTAAATCCTAACTCTATTACTTATTAATTCTGTGATCCTAGGTGAGTAATTTCATCCATCCATCTCCTTATCTATAAAATTAAAGAATTGGCTTATAGGTGCTACTTTTACCACAAATTCTACCATTTTCCTTCATGTAGTTACCAAAACTCATCAAGCGTGTTTCCTTTGGAGTGTCACTCCAAGGACTCATTTCTGTATTTGGTTGAATGAGGTTGGGGAGCATTGGCCCTATTGGTCAAATGAGGTGATAGATGAGGTAGCTGCTCTTGCTGTCCTCCCAGGTCCTTTCCAGCTCTAAATCCTACGAATTTATGATTTTATCCCAACTTTTAGATCCTCCTTACATCTAAGAGTAAAGTTGGAGAGCCTTGCTAGCCAAGTGTTCCCAATCCCCATTAGTTCAGAGACTGGTAAGAAATTCTAATTCTTCCTTGATTTACTTCTCTGAAATATTTAAGCGGAATTATTCAATATTTCAATTATTCAATATTTATCATCTATACTGATTTCCCCATAGGTGTAGTAGCAGTTAATGTATAGTTTATCTACAACTCTTCCAAGCCAATGAGAAAAGGAAACTTGAACTCTGCTCAGATTGAACTTATTATCTAGGTAGGTTTTCTTATTTAGAAAGACTATGTATGCTTCTTGGCCCATGGAACATCCATGTAGTTGCCTCCCCTCTAGACTGATGTTTTCCAAACATTGTGTAACTTGTGATTGTAGAACCACAATTATTAAAATCATTATGTGCTTTAGCAGAATAAATAAATATTCTTTTTGTAGATGGTACAGTTCCCTAACTAGGGTGAGATAAGGGGGGGAGGGGCTCAATGCTTGCTCATGGATAAAGTCCATGGCACCTTCTGCCTCTCTCCTGCCTTACCATTGTCTCTGTCCCTTCCATTCTTTCTTTCCCCCCAACTTTCTGGCACTGTGCGTGTCCTTTGGGTTTCCTAGTCAATATTATCTGACTGATAACATTGTCCTCTGTACTGATTGTCCTCTGTACATCTGCTTGATCCCATAACAGAATTGCCTTATGAATGTATTGCTAATTATGGCTTTGAGGCAGAATAAATAATATGTCTCATACAGAGTTATTTTTCAAATACACACAAACAATGTGTGATTAACAAAATTCAGATTCACTTAAAAGCGGTACTGAATTCCTGATACTGTTTTTACCATCATGTATTTTTTTCAGTCACTAGATACCAATGCTATAAATACTGGTATGTGGGATCCTTGAAAATTTTCAGTGTTAAACATGGAGACGTTATACTTTCAAAGTTTTGGAAGCACTGACTTAGATGATGCTCAGAAATCAAGATTTTCCATTATATGGGCAAAGGACATGAACAGGCAGTTTTCAGATGAAATAATCAAGTCCGCCAATAGGCATAGGAAAAAATGCACTAAATCACTGTTTATTAGGGAAATGCAAATTAAAACAACTCTGAGGTCCCACCCCATACATATCAAATTGACTAATATGACAGAAGAAGGAAATGACAAGTGTTGGAGGGAATGTGAGAAAACTGAGACACCAATGCACTATTGGTAGAGTTGGATCAGGTGAACTGATCCAACCATTCTGTGGAGCAATTTGGAACTATGCCCAAAGGGCTATAAAACCATGCACACCTTTTGACCTAGCAATACCACTACTAGATCTGTATTCCGAAGCAATAAAAAATAAAAGAGATCTATATGTACAAAAATATGTGTAGCAGTTCTCTTTAGTGGTGGCAAAGAATTGGAAATTGAGGGATTCCAATCAATAGAGAACTGACTGACCAAGTTATGATAGATGATTGTGATGGAATACTGTCGTGCTGTAAGAAGTGAGGAGCATGCTGCTCTCAGAACAACCTGGAAAGACTTATATGAACTGATGCAGAGTGAGTAGAATCAGGAGTACAGTGTACACAGTAACAGCAATACTGTATGGTGATCAATTATGAATAACTTAGCTATTTTTAGCAATACAATGACTCAAGACAATTCCTAAGGTCTTATGATGGAAAATGCTATCCAGCTCCAGAGAAAGAATTGATGGAGTCAATGCAGATTGAAGCATACTTTTAAAAAAAGTGTCCTAATTTTTTGGGGGGGGGGAGTCTGTGTTTTTTTTTTACAACATGACTAATATGTAAATATATTTTGCATGACTACACATGTATAACTTCTATCAAATTGCTTGTCTTCTCAATGAGGGGAAAGGAGAGAGAGAGAGAATTCAGAACTCAAAATTTTAAGAAACAAATGTTAAGAATTGTTTTTACATGTAATTGGGAAAAAATAAAATATCAAATTAAAAATAAAAGATTTTCCATCAGAAGTACCTAAAGAAAATCAAATTAAAACAACTTTTAGACACAATCACACACCCATCAAATTGCAAACCAATGTGAAGAAATTGGTAGGATTATAAATTTGTAGAATTTATTATGGAGAACAATCTGATTATACCCAATTCAAATTAGAAAATAATTATACATTTTGACCCAATAACTCCATTGTTAACACTATGTCCTGAAACTGTAATCAGAAACAAATAATTAAAAAAAAATTTATCTAGCAAAGGAGGTTCATAGTAGCTTTATTTCAAAATTGCAGGAGGAAAAAATTGGAAGTCACCTAAATGTCCAATGATAATGAAATGGTTAAATAAATTATGTTACATTGATGTAATGGAATACTATAATGTAATTAAGACTGCATAAAAATAAGGCAAGAATGAGGAATATAAAAAACTCTTGAAAGGTCTTTTTGAAATAATACAGAAAAATAAAAGAATAGAACGTCCCTAACATCATATAAGATGAAAATTAAAGAGAATGAAGGAACAAAGCATTGGAGGTATGAAGGAAATGCTTGGAATTTTTTAATGATACTTTAGACCTTGAAATCAATAATTTAATATGTAAACAGTTAGGAAAATATATTTAATTAGTTCCATTGATGTTCACTGTTCAATTTATAAGTCATTTAAAATATTTTCAGAATGGAACAGGTCATTGTGACATTAGTTTTGGGATAGTGTTTCATAACTAGATCTCTGGGCAATAGGTAATAGTTATATTTAACTTCCTATCTACTTAGATAAACGACATTTTAGTGGAAATGACAAAATCTGTACATATTGTGGTATAGACATAAGGTCCGGCTTAGCCCACGACTTACCTCTAATATATGTAGTAGAATCTTTCAAATAGAACAACTCAGTAGGAGATGGTAGAGTGTTTAGTAGTCATGTAGCAGTATGTTTCAAGGTCAATCTAGAGGACAATTTGGAGAGTTTGTTAATTGATATGCCAGGAATCGGATTTCTAAAGTATTATAATGTAGTGGAAAATATTCCAGTTTAAGCCCTTATTCACAGGATCCAGAGATAATAAAACTTCTTGGAAAACTAGGAATAATACAATCACTTTTTATATTGGTGAAGTTGGAAAGGATTCTTCATGAAGGACCTATATTGGAATACTAACCCAGCCATGATTTACTGAAATCTGAATTGGTGTCATGGAAGGGGGCTAGAAAATATCTCCTGAGTTTTGGGGTATAGAGCAGGAATACCTCATTCCTTGACTTCTTGTTGGTCATAGCTGATTCCAGGAATGATATGCCTTGTATGATATGTTCTAAGGTAGCCTCAGGGTCCTCAGACTGAGCAAAACCTTCAAGAGTTCCCTGGTTACCTTTATGCCTTAGTCTGCCTCCAGGGACAATTCTCATGATGAATGTGATTCATGAACTAGTAGAGAACCTTTCTCTTTTCCTGTTTGACCTGTACACTGAAGACTGGGCCAAGACTGGTTATGTCTTCAGAATTGGAGTGGAGAGAGGCCAATTGTTCTGCAATATTTACAACTGATCTTCAACATTTGCATGTTTAATTTTTGCTACTTCAAGCATTCAAGTGATTTTATTAGTAACCTCATATTCATTTCTACATTGCCAACTACACATATTCATGTTGGCGACCATGCACATCCGCGACTATGTGTGATAGAGAAAAAAAAAATGAGAGGCCAAACACATGCATGTATCCTACTAATCAACCTCAAGGTTAAACGTGAACCTGCCTCTGCTATGCTCCCATACTGAGATCCTGAAAGATCTTACACAGCACACAAAGCATATAACACTGATGGATTATTTCAAGCTGGTGCATCCTTCATAATCTCCAATGCCAAGCACAACAATCCCACTGTGTTTTCAGTGATTCCTGCTGTGAAAGCCCATCTTTCTTATTAGCACCAGTGTTTTGTCTACAACGCTCTATGGCAAGAAATTATAGAATAGAATGATTCCAAAAAAAAAATCAAACTTACGGGTGACCCCCAGTTTGATGATAGGATGAATGTTGAGTATTAATAAACAGCAACATATTATCAAAATGATTTCCACATGAAAAGTGTTATAAAAGACTTGAAGTAACCCATATTGTTAAGTTGAGGGATAACACATGAACAGCTTGATGTTCTGGCATTCACAGTTTGTCAAAAGAACCAGAGGAAGGTCTCCAGCACATTGGAGCTCGGGGGTAAATTGTGATCTTAACTGGTGGGAAGAAAATTTAGATCCCATGAGATCCTTTCAACTTTTTTGAAATTTATTAATCTATCATAAGACTTCCATTTTTTGCATTGATATGAACTGATCAAGTGCTTAGAACCAATGTATTTCAAAATTACTTCAAAGTCTAGAAGATTGTCATGTTTAAATGAGACTGCTTTATAAATTTTTGTAGATACAATTATCAGTCACTTCATTCACTTTATAAGGTAAAAATGGATCTTGTGGAATGATTTATTTGTATAGCACTTTATGAACGTTTGAGTATTTCGCATATACTGTCTCATTTGATCTTTATCACAATCCTGTGGGTGGGATATAGTAGAAAGAGCATTAGATTTGGTATCAGAGGACATGAATTCAAATTCTGCCTTTAGTTGTATCTGTGATGTGTGTATGTGTGTGTGTGTGTGTGTGTGTGTGTGTGTGTGTGTGTGTGATCTGTGACAAGTTACTTCTCTGGACCCCAGTTTCTTTAATTGTAAAATGAAGTGATGAGATGGCCTCTGATATCCTCTTTAGTGCTAAATGTATGAACCTATGACTTGGATTCACATCCGCATTCTACTTACTGAGGTGACCTTTGGCAAATTATTTCCTCTCTCTGGTCCACAGTCTACTCATCTGTAAAATGAACAGAATTAGACTAGAAGATCTTTAAGATTTGCTCTGTAGCTGAATCTTTTTTTTTTAAGTCTTGTTGATGCTATGTTTTTACATCACAGACATTTGTAGATTACCTATGGCTAGTTGCTTGAGATGTTATTATCCTAAATTTATGGGTAAAGAAATTGAAGCTCAAAAGTTAAGTGATTTGTCCATGGTCACATAGATAGTAACTATCAGAGGAAAGGTGTGACCTTAGGTTGCTCCTTTCTGCTATGTCCCACAGCCTTTCATAGCTCTATTATTTCTCAATTCTCACATTAAGTGATTAGTGGTCATAAGTCACAGAGGCAGGTAAAAACTGAAGAATTTTGTCAGCACTCCATCTCTCTGTCTACTTATAAGTGGCAGCTTGAAAAAGCATATATGTCAGCCTTGACTACATTCTAAATCAGATCTAATTGGATAATGATTATGGGTGACAGATTTAGTAAAGAAATTGTGTGTGTCTTATGGTCAGTTTAGTGGGATTGATTTCACAGGAAATGTTTTAAAAGTAACACATCTCTTACTCTTAAACTTCTGCTATTAACATATCTATCTGGTTGGTGGACTTAGGTGAATTTTGGAACTTCTGTATCATTGTGAACAGGTAGATAGGAAGTTATATACTTTCCTGTTGGCTCCTGCTTTCCTCAATTTCTCAAAGATGTTGGTATTTAAAATATTTTCAAGTGTCCACCATCTCAGGCAGAATTGCTCATATTACTACATCTTTTGGATGTTACAGCTTTCCCACAATGTCCTTAGACATTTCTACAATGAATCAGGTTCTGATCCCTGGAGGCTTGGATTAGATTATGAGATTCTTGAAGGTGAATATATTAGGACATTCCTTTTTTTTCTTAAATTAAGTTTAAATTTCTTATCTCCTAATATTACTCAAAATATCAAATTCTTTGCTTTCTTATTTTAAAGTTTGGATATGTTTTCTTTTGATGTTGGATCTAGGAAACAGTCTTTTGTGATGACAATACAGAGGTATGCAGTTGGTTGCCTATCTGTGTCAATGAACTACATTCCATTATGCTGAGTTATCCTCTATAAATAGTAAAAGTCAGATAGCCATTGGCAATATACAGAATTCATAATTATAGGAAGGATATTTAAAAAAAATATTCCAGCTAAGTACTTGTTTTAAAAAGGAGAATTCTGCTGAGGCAAAGACAATTGAACCAGCAGTCAAAATGTGACCATGCAAGAACATTTGACAAAATGAAAGTAAATTACTTATTTGGGTTATGGTAGTGAGCCTGAAACTCATTCTGAAAAGGAAAAGTGTGAAAGAATGGACGTTAGATTTGGTGTCTGAGGACAGGAGCTGGAATTCCATCTGTGCTGTTTATTCTGAAACCTAAAGCCTAAAGGCAGTTAAACCTGAGGTTCAAACTTTTCTAATTGCAGGCAAAACCATCATCCCTGGACTCTCATAGAGTACCTGTAAGGATGCTTCATCAGATGCTGTATGTTTGGGTACATGCCTGAGATACTTAGCTAAAGGGTGTATCATATATAGGGGCACTGATACTAGCAAAAATATAATAGGTAGGTGGATATTCTATAAGTAAATGCTGGAGAGAAGGGGGAAATTCCATATAGACAGAATTATTTTGATACCATGCCATATCTTAAGTTTCCACAAATAGGAAAATCCTTTAACCTTTTGGGATTTTAGTTAGCTCACTTTAAAATAAAAGAGTGAGTCTTGAACTCTGACTCTAATACTTACTAGAGACACAAAGACAAACATTAACCTTGCCCTCAGGGAGTTTACATTCTAAGGGAAACAGGATGAAAATACCAGAGACTTGGAGGAGAAAGAAAGCAGTAACAACTATGATGATGAGGAAAGTCTTTGGAGAAAGTGGTACCTGAGATGAACCTTCAGCAAAGCTAAGGATTCTAAGAAGTAGAGGTAGAGGATGGGAGAGGTTGGTACAGTGTTTTCCAGGCACAGGAAACCAACTAGGCAGAGGCATAGAGATGGGACGTTAAGACGGGGAACAGTAAATATGTTGGTTTGGCTGGAATGTAGAGTATGAGATGTGGCAATGTTTGAGGAGGAGGCAAATAAAATATTGTCTAGGAAAGCAAGTTGGAGTCAAATTGTGAAATGCTTGAAATGCCAAGTTGAAGAATTGGCACTTTATTCTTGGTACCGTTAACAACAACCGAAGATGTGTGATCAGAGGACTGATATAGCAAGGCCTAAAGTTTAGGAAGATTATTTTGTTAGCTTGGTTGAGGATGGATTTGAAGGACGACCTGTAAACAAGAAGAGTCATAAGGAAGGCATTGTAAAAATTCTATCAAGACCTCTCAGACAGGAGCCTTGTCTTGTACCTGGATAGTGGGTGGGGCTCACATTTCAGAAAGACCCGAGTTCAAATATGACCTCAGAAACTTAGTAACTGTGTAACTTTGGGCAAGTCATCTGACCTCTGTGTGCCTCAATTTGTTCATGTTTAAAATGGACATGATAATAGTACTACGTCATCTCTTCTTCTCCTTGCTACAGCTACTTTGCTAATTCCTTTCTCTGAAAGTGGACCCTTTGAACTAAAGACCCTTGGGATTCTTCTAGCCATATAACTTCCATTGTTGTGTATGTCAATTCTGTATCCACATGGAGATCAGCAGACCAAAATTTCTGATGGACCAATGATGCTATTATATGTCTATATACAGACACAAAGACTTTAAGCATTCTTATATTGACAAAACATGATTCTTCCAACATACTCTCTGCCAGTGGTCCTTTTTTCTTTTCATATCAGTATCCTCTCTCTTGTTGCTGTAACTTCTCATTTATCTTTTAAAAATCTCCTCCTCCTCCTTCTTCTTTTTCCTCGTCATGCTCTTCTTCCTCCTCATTCTTCTCCATTTACTTCTCCTTTACCTCCTTCTCCTCTTTTTCCTTCTCCTTCTACTCTTAGTTTTCTCCTCATCTTTCTCTCATCCTTCTCCTTCTGTCTCCTTCTCTTTATTTTTCTTCATTGCAAACTTTCAGTAAGTGTTTGTCAAATGATTGAACCAAACACATTTCAGAAACCATCACAGGCACCATGACTGACGTCCAGGTAGTCCATTTAGCATAAAGAGAACACTCTATGGACAACTCTTTTCCCAAATCTCCTAAAAGGTCAAATGACCTTTGAGGCCAGATTTTTAAAAAGAGAAATGAGAAATTATAGCAACAAAAGTGAGGGTATGGATATGAAAAAAAGACCACTGGGAGGAAGAAAAAAAATCATGTTTTGTCAGTATAAGAAGGATATTGTAAAACTCTCTGTGTGTTTGTATAAAGATATAATAGCATCTCTGGCACACTTAGAATTCTGGTCAACTTATCTCCCCATGGATATAGAATTGATGCACACAGTGGAAGTTTTATGGCTAGAAGGATACCATAGGCTCCTTAAGTCAAAGGGTCCACTTTCAGAGCCAGGAATAGACTCCAAGTAGCTGTGGCAAGGGGAGGGAGGGATGAGGAGAGAATCCAGAAAGAGATCCTTCTGGGAAACAGGAAGAGAATATTAAAAAACAAGGAAGAAGAAGAAGTCGTATTTTGAGTTTGGGCTTCTAATCTCTTTTACGTGACTGTCATAGCTGTGCTATGCTTTTGGAGTACCCCATTGAAAAGTAAACTCAAGCTTCCCAACCACAAGAAAGTTTGTACTGTTGTCCATCTGTGCAAGACAGGAACTATAATGTTAAATATTAAATGATTTTCTAAGGAACTTTTTATGTTTTTTCTGTTCAATATTCAAACTTCCCTCTGACCTGAAAAGGAATAGGATTGTTCATGTTTCTAGGTGAATACCAAATATAGAAAAGTGAATTTATTATCTCTCCATCACCATACATATTAAATACAAATTTAGAGAAAATTTCTCCCACTTGATTTTAAGATTATATTAAACAACCGTATTCTTCACAGTGTAAGAGAGGGCTTTAAACCTTTCTGATAGCTACAAGATTTAAATAACAATTATTATTGATATATAGGAGGACTTGATATAAGTAGAACCATAACTAAGAATTCTGGGGTTTGGTAGAAGCAGTGAGTGAAGACTAAAATGTTTAGTTACATTTTTGTTAGGAGAGATCGATGTCCCAGTTCCTATGATACAATTGACTCCCAACCTCCCCACTTTGTAGGAGACATGATAGTGGAGGAAAACAGGTCGTTGGAGAAGAGTGGAACCTTTTAAGGTGGTGTAACAAAAATTGGGGCAGACAGAAGACTGCCAGGGAGCAAAATTTCTGCTTCCCTACTAGGTTCCCAGGACAAAACCCTACTTTCTACACCCTAGTTATAACTCTGGATAAAAGTAATAGTGTAATTTATACCACTTTCTTGCTTTATGTAGCTTTAATTAAATATTGCATCATAGAGCATTTTCATCCTTTCAAAATGAAAATTACTCATGAGTGTTTCCATGAAGACAAAACAAAAACAATATAGGTACCATTATATACTGTCAGACTAATCAGTATAAGAACATTTTGTTTAAAGAACAGTTACTCCTCAATGTAAAGCATTATTTTTGTAAAATTTTTAACTTTTTAGAGTTTTCTTCTGTCTCTTTCAAGTACTGATAAATCAGAAAAACAATCTTTTAACTTAAAAATATTTATATAATTGACTATAATTAAGATTGCAAACGTGCTTTAGTAAGGGTGTAGCTTTCTGTGGTTTTATCCTTGAAACATTAAGAACTGTTGGACTGAGTTTAGAAAGGATTGCTTGTCCACTTAAAATTATTAGCAGAATAGAAAGTAGAATCCAGGGTGCTCATATATTTTATTTTGCTCAAACCCCAGTTGCTTTAAGGATAAATTCATCTGGCAAAACCTACTCAAATTTTGAAAGAGCTAAATGGGACCCATTACTGGGGAATACCATATAGAAAAATGCTTCTTTCTTAGAATGTTCATTGCTGCCCTGTCACTTGATTGTACTGAAACTTAGCGAAGTCAATTTCAAAAAAAGGTGGGTTAGGAGTTCCTAAACAGTGTTTACCTGTAATGTGTGAACCTCATTACTCTCTAGCATTTGTAGTTACTTTGATCTAATATCGAAAAAAATGATGCTTCAGAGTGTTTTGAAGATATACTGAAATTCCCATTTGTTACGATTGACTTTTTGCATGTTTGAGCTTTACCAATCTTAGGAAATTCTTTTCAATTCAACAAGCATTTATGAGATAGACACTGTTCCCAAGGCACCATGTTCTAAGTGCTTGGGATACAAAGATGAAATCAGACTTACTCTATACTCTTAAAGTACTTAGAGCTGCGGTTCTCAACTTGTGGGTTATGTTCAATTTGTAACAATGAAAATACATCCTGCATATCAGATATTTACATTACGGTTCATAACAGTAGCAAAATTACAGTAATGAAGTAGCAACAAAAATAATTGTATGGTTGGGGATCACCACAACATGAGGAACTGTATTAAAGGGTCGCGGCATTAGGAAGGTTGAGAACCACTGACAGATCATAACCATAACAGAACAATAAGGCTATCATTTCTAAATGTTAAATAGCTCACTACTGTTTATGGTTCACATTTACTAAGTGGCCAAGTGGGTAGAACGTTGGATGTAGGGTTAGGAAGATCGGACCCCAAATCCAGCCACAAACACTTACTAAATTGGATGGACTTTGGGCAAGTTTGCCTCAGTTTCTTCCTATGTAATTTAAGAATAATCATACCACAACCCAGGCTTGTGATAAAGATCAAATAAGATAATATTTACAAATGCTTTGTAAGCCTTAAAGCTCTCTATAAGTAACTAGTTGTTATTATTAACATTTATGTAGGACTTCAAGATTTGAAGAGTGCCTGACATTTAATGGAGAAGGGGTTAAGATACATGGGACTATCAAAAAGAGCTCTCTCTTGCCTCTCCCCACAGAGTACCCCATGCTCTAAAAAAAAGGATCCTTATGCTTTCTGTGTGTCATGGACCCCTTTGTAGCCTGATAAAATCTATGAACCCCTTCTCAGAATGTTTTTAAATTCATAAAATGAAATACATAAGATTACAAAGGAAACTAATTATTATGAAATACAGTTATCACCATTAACAAAAATAAGCTCACAGACCCCAGGTTAAGAATCTTTGAAAATTACCCTCCCCTTGTCGTAGTCAAAACTAACCTTTTCTCAGTGCTAATGTTTCAACCACAAATTATGAGGAAACAAAGAGCACTGAGCAGACCCTTAATGAATGTTGACTTGAATCAAACTAAATAATATTAATTCCATCCAAGCAGAAATATTTGCGTTTTTTAAAAAAGGAGGCTTGTTAACACAAATTACCCCCTAGTTGGTGAAATTTCAAACAGTATAACCAAGATCAATATTTAGGAACCAAGTTTAGGCCACTATGCTTGGGGTCAGGGAAATAATCCTAAGTAGTGTTTAAGAGGCTATGTCTGACTGTTCCCTCAACTAGGACTGCTTTTCCCAGTTTTCCTCCCTTTGGCTTCTGAACCTACTGATTCTCCATGAGTTTCTAAATATTTTTCTCAGTAGCTTCCATGGCAAGTGGGGCCACAGGTGGTGTGAAGGAGATGGAGTAAGACAGCAGTAGCTTTTTGTATGAAGGTACTACTTGCAAGTGAGGGGTGGATATTTTAAGTAAAGTTCTATGAAAAGAAAATGAAATTTTGCCTTCTAGGAATAGGAATCCACTCTGACTGTGCCTATCCATTAATCTTGATGAAATTTTCCTTTTAGAAGTGGACTGTTGAGGTGGTTAGGTGGTGCAGTGAGTACAGCACCGACCCTGGAGTCAGGAGAACCTGAGTTCAGATCTGACCTCAGACACTTAACACTTACTAGCTGTGTGACCTTGGGCAAGTCACTTAACCCCAATTGTCCTGCCCTCCCTCCTCCAAAAAGCAAAAAAAAAAAAAAGAAGTGGACTGTTACAAGATCATTGAACCCCTTTTCTCCCCACAGTGAAAGAGAATAAAGATAGCTTATATAACTTAAGTTCTATTTCTAGTTATGGATTTTAACTCTTTTTTTTTTCCTATCAAAACTCTTTAAAAAAAAAAAAGAGACAAAGTGTTGACTCTGGTTGCCATCATTCTGATGGAAATGCTAGATACTATGTGAATGACCCAAGCAGGGAAGGAGTAGAGGAGAGAACCACAAAGCCAATCTTGATTAACCAGTGAATATTGAAGATGGTCCTTGAATACTTAAGGGTGAGCTCTAGCAGTCTTAAATGATCAGAGACAGAACTATTAGCGAGATTCCTCAACTGGTCAACCTGGCAGAGCAGAAAGAGCCCTGGATTTGCAGTTGAAAGACATCATTTGAAGTCCAACTCTTGTGCTTCCTGCCTGTATGACATGGGGAAATTTATTTTACAGCTCTGGGGCTCAGTGCTTTGAGTTTGGACTAAACAAATGACATGTCTGTCTCTAAATCCTATGATCGTAAGTCCTTGCAGCCATCAGAACTTGTATGCACTTATATAAACTAGTTCTAACTTAGTGGGTCCTCTGTATTCAGTCAGTTGATAACCATTTATTACATGCTTCATATCTACTAAGCACTGTTTTAAGCACTGAAAATACAAAGAAATACAAAAATGTGGATGCTACCCTTAAGGAACTCAAAACTCAAAGGAGATAGCTATATATAAGGAATATACACAGGAGGTAAACAGAAGGTAATCTCAAAGGGAAGGCACTGGCACTGGGGGTAGAAGACCAGGAAGAGGCATCTTGTTGAAATTCGAATCTCAGTAGAGCCTTGAGGGATACCAGGAGATAGGAGCAAAGAGGGAGAGAATTCTCTATGGGGAGTGGGTGATTAAGAGACATGGTGTTAGGAGATAATTGTGTCATGTGCCTACAACAGCAAGAAGACCTTCTAAATAGGAGAGGAGAGTATTATAAGACTGGAAAGGAAGGAAGTGACCAGAATGTAAAGGGTCTTAAATGTCAAACATAACATTTTACATTGGATCATAGATGTAATAGCAAGCCAATGGAATTTATTTAGTAGGGTTGTGACATGGTCGAGTCTGCATTTTACAAAAACCATGTGGCTATGTAGAATATGGACTAGAGTAGGGGAGAGGCTTGAGGTAGGAAGACCAACCAGAAGATTATTGTAGTTCAGGAGTGAGTTTGATGAAGGTGTGCAATAGGATATCAACTATGAGTGAAATGAAGGCAATCCATATGAGAGATATTATGAAGGTCAAAATGGAAAGACTTAACCACAGGTTGGCTATGTGGAGTATGAGGAGTTGAGGCTGGCACTGAAACTTCAAGCCTGGGTGACTGGGAAAGTGGTGCTATCTTGGAGAGTAATAAGATAGTTGAGAAAAGGGGAGATTTTGGGGAGAAAGATGACTTCTGCTTAGAACATTCTGTGGTATCTATGGGACATCTAATTTGAGATGTCTAAAAGGCAATTGGGGATGTGAGACTAAAGATCAGGAAAGACTAGAAGGATTCCATATACAAATTTAGAAATTTATCTGCATAGAATTGGTTATTAAACCCATGGGAGCTGATGAGATCACCAAGTGAGATGGTACAAAGGGAGAAGAGAGAAGGACCCAGGATGAAGCCACGGGGGGCACCTAATATTTGTGGACATGACAGGGATGGAAAAACCAGCAGAGGAGTCTGAGAAGGAGGGGGTTAGATAGTAGAGAGGAACCAAGAGAGAGTAATGTCACAAAAACATGGTGAGGGGGGCAGAGCCAAGATGGCGGCGTAGCAGCAGCAACACATCGCAGCTCTCACATAGCCACCCCAAAATACCAATAAAATAGGACTCCAAACCAATCCTGGAACTCCAAAACGCACACAAAGATACTTCCCACTAAAGTCAGCT
>CM053583.1:358389539-358435252 GCA_028627135.1 Pseudochirops cupreus
GAGATCCATCCTGCCTTACCAAAAAGTGACATAGGAGAGAATAGACTGGGGGAGAGGGGGAACACTGGGATGGCTGTTTTGGGGTGGTGGGCGGGGGAAAGACGGGGAGAAAATATGTAACTCAAAAAAAATTTAATAAAAAAAAAAACATGGTGAGGACAGAGTATCCAGGTAAAGAGAATGATTGTGTCAAAGGCTAAAAAGAGGTCAGGAATGATAAGGATCAAAAAAATGTCATTATATTTGGCAATTAAGATATCATTGGTAACTGTGGAGCAGAATGAGGTCAGAAGCCACATTGTAGTGGATTTAAAAGTGAGTGAAGAACTAGAGGAACCTAGTCTAGAAGACTTTCTTGAGGAATTTAAGAATGGGAGGAGAGTTGAAAGACAATAGTTAATGGGAGGATTGTTGGATCAAGTGAGGTTTCCCCACTCACCCAAAGATGGAGGTCAAAAGGAAGCAGTATGGAGAGATAGAAGATTAGAGAGAAATAAAGTAGGGAAGACAGAGGTGTTAGAGAAGACAGGAGGGGATGAGATCAAGGGTGCATATCCACGTCTTGGTGAGGAGAAGTACCTCTTCACGTATATGGATAAAGTAGGTGATGGGGAATGATATTTGAGTTATATGATATGAAGAGGAAGAAAGAGGGGAGACCTCTCAATGAATTGTCTATTTTTACGTGTGTGTATATGTGTGTGTTTGTGTGTTTGTGTGTGTGTGTGTGTCTGTGTTTGTGTCTGTGTGAAGTATGAGTCAAGGTCCTTAGCTAAGAGGGTGGGAGGAAGAGTGCCATGGGAGACTTGAGGGATGAAAAAGTTTGAAATAGCCAGAGTTGCTCTAGCAAGTAGGATGGTGAAACAATTACGGGGACATAAAAGGATTGCCCTACTGCAGTGAGGGCCCAATTGAGATTATATAACATATATTTGTAAAGCCACAAGAATTCCAAAGGGGTAACACAGGGTAACACCAACACAAAAGGGACACCTTTCTGGAGCATCACAGACCCAAAGCCACATTTCTCTGTCACCAAGAACTGAGTTCAGTTCTTCACTTCTTCTGTTCTCCACATAGATTTACAATGGAGAATCACATAACACTCATGTACAGATGCAGCAGTACCTCATAGTTTGCTTAGACCCAAAGCAAAAGATGGAACTACTTTCTTATCATCATACAAGTTGTTGTTGTTGTTCAAGTGTTTTACTCATGTCTGCCTCTTCCAGGACCCCATTTTGGGGTTTTCTTGGCAAAGATACTGGAGTGGTTTGCCATTTCCTTCTCCAACTCATTTTACAGATGATGAAACTAAGGCAAAGAGAGTTAAGTGACTTGCCCGGGGTCACACAACTAGTCTGAGGCCAGATTTAAATTTAGGTCTTCTTGATTCCAGGCCTGTTATTCTATCCACTGTGCCACCTTGCTGTCATAGGGTCCATGAACTTCCTTTAAGAACATTTTTTTATTACTGTATTTCAATATAATTTGTTTCCTTTGTAATCCTGTTTCCAACTTCTGCATTTAAAAACATAATTCTGAGAAGGAAGCTAAGCGCTTGTCCAGGCTGCCAAAGGCAAGAGTTTGTTGGAGTTAGCTCAAACTGACCAGCTGAGAGTTAAATTTTCAGTGTGAACATTTATACCTCAGAAATGAGCAAACAAATCAGGGATTGATTTATTGTTTTGCTGGTTGTCTATAACTAAGGAAAAAATAGATAAAATGTTAATAATGCATGCCAAACTTAAAAGAGCTTTAGTACATTTCTGAGAACTGGTTGTTAAACATTCACCAGTACACTCCTGGGTCCAGGTCACAAAAAAGGAGAAGACTCTCTGTGTTGGATGGAGTAATTAGTGTTCTATACCTTGAAAAAAGATTGGAGTGATGTTTGTCACGACAAAATGGACAAGATTGTCAGCAATTCTATAGTCTCTCTGTTCATATTAAAGTGATTGTACAGAAAAAAAATTGGGTGTTCTCTTGTTATTAATAATTTCTTTCCAACCATAACATTGGGGACATTCTTTTAAGTTTAATTCCTAAAATATCAGCTACTGAAATGCCTAGACATTGCCTAGGGCAGAGAATAGGCTTTAATTTCCATTGTTAACAAGGATTTCTTTTCCTGGTTGCTAAGGGTGAAAAAACTGAAGAAATCATTAATTTTTTTTTTAATTCAGAATGTTAAGATTACTTCCTACCACTTCATAGAATCATAGGATTTCAGATTTGGAAGCCACTTTCTTGGCCTTTTAATCCAACTATACCTGAAAAAAAACTTCTCTTTACAATACACTATTCAGCCTTTGCTTAGAGACTGCCAGTGATGGAGGGATCTGACACCTTCTGAAGCAGCTCATTCCACTTTAGAAAAGCACTAATTTTGAAGGATTTTCTGTTTGAATCGAACTTAAATTTGCCTCTCTGAAACTTCTATTCATTGACCCTTCTTCCTGCCTTCCAGGATCAAACAAAACTAATTTTATCCCTTTTCTGTGAGACAACGTTTAAAATAGTTGAAGACAGTTATTCCTTTCTCTCTGAGTCTTCTTGTCATCGGGCTAAATAAACATCTCCACTTCGGCTAAATAAATGTCTCCACTTCCTTTATCTGATTCTTTTATGGAATGAGCTCAAGTCACTTTGCTATCCTAGTTCCCTTTCTCTATATGCTTTCCAGTTTATCAATGTCCATCTTCTGTTTCAGTGAAGTTTGGGGTAGGAAGAAGTACCATTTATGTCTACAGAAGCACCAATTTATTCAACTTATTACTAGTAATTGTTTTCCCTCTGAGCCAGAAAGACCTACATTCAAGTCCTATCACTGACACATAATGTTCTGTAATTCTGAATAAGTTTCTTAGCCTCTCATTGCTTTAATAAACTTTTAAAGACTATATCGTAGTTGTTGTTCAGTTGTATCTGACTCTTTGTGACCCCATCTGAGATTTTCTTGGCAAAGATGCTAGAGTGGTTTACCATCTTCTTCTCTAGCTCATTGGACAGAATGGGAAACCGAGGCAAACAGGATTAAGTGACTTGCCCAAAGTCACACAGTGTCTGAGGCCAGATTTGAACTCAGGAAGACAAATCCTCTTTCCTCCAAGCCTACTGCACCACTTAGCTGTCCCATATAAGAGGGAGTTATCTCATGCTAATGAAATCACAGGTTCGGTGCCTATTCTGACCCCTAATCAAGGGAGAAGAACATATATTGTTGTGTGTGACATTGAAAAGAAGTCTAATTTTCTCAAAGAAGAATAGAAGAAAATGTCTAAAGATACATAGGTGTCTCAGGGGCCAAGAGGCAAGAAAATCACCAGCAGGCTATGTTGGCGTATATTACAGAAGATATCTAAAATGAATTCTTCTTTGTGCCAAAAGGTTACAGTGATGGTTTAATGTCCTTGGTATAATGTTTAAGATGTTTGAGTCCCTAAAGGTTGAAACCAGGATTCTCAGGGATTTCTTATCTTTTGGAGGATAAAGTTACCACTGTGTTGTTAATGGCACTGGAATATCTTGGTGACTTTAAGAAGATTAACTCTAACGAGAGTATTATAAAATGTAGCACTCCCTAGTGTGTGTGGTTTTTGTTGCCTTTTTCTGAAGCTTATGGTCAGAAAAACCTTTTAGTATTAACTTTCACATACATACTTATGTGCATATTAGATATGTACATATATGCATAGATCTATGATTTTTAGAGCGCAGGTATGATTGATTATAAAGATACTATAAACAGAAGAAAGAAAGATGGACGACATCTGCTATTTTGCTCTTCATCCTGCCTGATTTTTCTCCCTGCCCCATCCCATGCCTCTTACTATGATGTGCTAGAAACTTTTCACAGGAAAAAAAGACAAAACCAAAAAAACAAACAACAGCAACAGAAACCATCACTATTTGTTATTTACTCACTGAAAATATAATAACATATGGTGCTCAGTGAAGGGATATCAGGAGTAGTTTGAAAGGGAACTATTGTGTTTCCTTTGATGTCCCCAAACACATCAAAGGCTCTATTTACTCAAACTGATCACAAGTGAGGGCTCCCCAAGAAGAAAGAGATGAGTTGATAAGGGAGCTTTTCTTTCCAAGGCCAGCACTAGTTAGCAAACAAACCTCTTTCCTTTTCTTACAGTGAGTGGAGCATCACTGTTTGATGTGGGTGGGCTCTGACTCACTGGAGTTTGCCCTCTTTAAGGTAAAAAGATGAAGTAATACATTCTAAGGAAGTGCATTCTAAAGCACATGTGGACATAACTAGGGTTATTATTTTGTCTAATTCCCACCTATTAGGAGGGTATCATGACTATATCATAATTTGACCAAAAATGCAGATGAAAATTCTACGATTATCAATGAGCAGAGCAGGCCGTTGCCTATGTAATGTGATTTGAGTGATTCCCCAGCTTGTTAAAGCTTCTTACAGAACCTGAATGCATTTTCTTAGTAACTTAGCCCTTTGGAATGCAAATATTTCCCCAAGGAGGGTGCAATGGAAAGAAGAATCAGAACACTTACTGTTTTATCTCCATTCTTCATTTACTAGCCAAGATTAGATCAAGTTTATTTAACATCTCTGAGTCACAGTTTCCTCATCAGTAAAATGGAACTAATAATATCTGCTAAGTCTACTTTGCAGGGTGTAAGGATAAAATGAGAGGATGTGTACAGAAAACACTTTGAAAACTTTTAATGGTATATGACTATGAGATGATGGTGGTGGCGGCGATAGTGTTTTGCCTTTCTAAAAGCCTATCCACATCTACTTGACCTGAATTCCCCATCATTAGAATATCATCTTTGGGATAAACAAGAAAGATGAGGGCATTATTTCCAAAAGGCTCCTGCTAAAATACCAATATGTAATCCATCAATCCTCATTGTTTATCACATTAGAAGGTGGTCTCCCCTTTGGCCCTCAGAGGGATCAAGTATATAATGAGCAAATATTAGTATGTGTATGCATGTGTTCAGTAGTTAAGAGATGATAGATATTTGGAGATGTCTTTAAGAAGCTCTGTACCTTGACAGCCAGAGATAATAGTCTTAGTTCACCAAGGAATCAAGGTTGGGCGCCTACCATTTGAGAGGTGGTAAACCAAAGAGAAAACGATCACTTCACAGTTTTGCTTTGGGACAGTCCTTTATACTGGACAAGTCTTTTAACTGGTGACTTTAGCATGACAATTTTTCATCTTGTTTACATTTCAATGGAAAAAAAATCAAGCAACCTCTGTTTATGTTAATCATTCGGGTAAAGAGATAATTGGCAGATGTCATTCACCAGCTAGCAGGGAAGCAGCAGAACCATTAGACACTGATGCTGGGCAAGTTCTAGGAAAAGACAGCTTATACAACTGGGATCTTTTTGAGACACTGATTTAGCCTAAAAGATAAGTTAGATCAATTACATCAATTTGACATTATATATTCCTATATGTTTATTCTAGAAAGGAGGTTAAATACAAACAATTCTACTGAAAATATGGCATATCCTTTAATTTTCTTTCTAAATATAATAAGTATAGTATAAAATCCTATTTTATAACAACATCAACCATTACTTATTGAGATAAATTGATTCTTAGGACCTCAGAAGAAGCCTCAGCTTGAGGTAGTCCTAGCAAATGTTCACTACTCCATACATTCAGACTTTCACATAAAATATTCATCAGCAGAATTAACTTTGTCTTTTGTTAGTTGACATTGTCAATATTAATGATTTCATAACCAAGGCTGTTTTTAGAGCAAACTTCCATTGTCCGTGAAGGGTATTCTGCAGCTGTATTCAGAAAGGATGTTGAGTAACATAACCTTTGGGCTATGTTGAGCTTACCTGTACCACTTTTTAGAAGTCTAGGGAAGTGGATATTGGAAAAGAACAATTATAAGTCAATTGTACTAAAAATTAATTACATATAAAGTGACTAATTCTGATAAGCAGCTAAAATGACAATAAAATGAAAGACTAAAAACATCCACAGTTGGAGTACAACTTGTCCATATTCAGTCAAGGGCAATAGAGCAAGACTGTGGTCTTCTCTTTATGAATTTGCTTTGATCAGTGCCTTAGCTATGCTTCCTGCCCTGTTTCTGTTCCAGAGGTAGGTTTTGTATAGAACTCTCCAACTACTTGGAGAAACCCCATAACCAGAGTCACAGCTATTACATTTGCCCTTTCTTTTGTCTCTCTCCAGGCTTCAGTGACTTCAAGGAAGGGAAAGAGATAGAAATATTGTTTTGGGCATTGAGTAACCATGGGAATACAAAAATGAAACACACTGGTTCTCTCCATGCTCTTGTTTAGTATAGAATCCTTAAGGTACCATCAGGCTCTATGTTTGGGTTAAGAGCCTGCCATGCTTACTGAATCTGCAATAAAATGGATTCTTGGTATAAACCTTGTTGTGTGTGCTTTCCAAAGTATCTACTAAAAACAGCTGATAAGTGTATGTATCTTTATGGCACTCTTCATAATTTTTCCAATCTTCCATTCTCTCCTGTCACTAACAGAAAAACACAGTCACAGAATCTCAGACCTCAAAAGGACATCATAAGTCATTTAGCCTAGTTGAATTTGAACCTTCTTGAGGACAGGGACTATTTTTATATTTAAAATACTCAGATCTTAGCACAGCATCAAGTACAAAATAAGTATAGGAATAGGTAAATATTTGTAAAATCTAGTCCAAACTCTTACCTAATTTAAGAATCCATCTAAAAACTCCTCATGGATGATCATCTTTTGACAGAGATCTCTCTACCTAAGACAGTCTATACAGATTTTGAATGGTTCTGCTCATGAACATTTCTTTATTATATCAAGTTGAATAGTTCCTCTCTTTAGTAGCTTCTATCCATTGATGGCAAGTAGGGCGCATTAAAGACCAGTCGTTGGACAAAGAGTCTGAACTATAGACACTAAGTTCAGACCATTTCTTCCTTTAATTTTTTTTCTCTCCTTTCCCCCCTTCCCGGGGGGGGGGGCAGGCACAACAACAACAAAAAACAACCTTGTAACCAATATGCATAGTTAAACAAAACAAATACGAAGACCTTTTGTCTAAAAAATGTGTGTCTTATTCTCCATATTGAGTCCGTCATCTCTCTGTCAGGAGGTGGCTTGCGTGTTTCATCATCTGTCTTCTGGAATTATGACTGGTCATTGCATTGGCCAGAGTTGTTAAATCTCTTAAAGTTGTTGCCTTTTACTAAGGTGTTTTGATTTTGTATACTGTTTTCCTGATTTTGCTCCTTTTGGTCTACATCAGTTCTAACAAGGATTCTCAGGTTTCACAGTGGAAGCAAAGAATTTTGAGTAGGGGGGCGGGGATAGGACTTTTCCTAGTGCCTCTCCAATACCTTTGAGACTGTCTGCTTTAGATCCTCATTAAAAAGGCTTTGTAGAAAGAACTATGGAGTCTGAATGCAGATCAAAACATAGTATTTTCACTTTTTTGGTTTTTTTCTTTCTCATGATTTTTCCCTTTTCTTCTGATTCTTCTTTCACAACATGACTAATGTGGAAATATGTTTAACGTGATTGTACATGTATAATTTATATCAGATTGCTCGCCATCTTGGGGAAGGAGGGGGAGAGAAAGGAAGAAAAATTTGGAACTCAAAATTTTACAAAAATGAGTGTTGAAAATTATCTTTACATGTAATTGGGAAAATAAAATGAAATACTAGTAAGGGAAAAAATGGGGGAGCGGGGACTCTGTATCATTCTTTTTGCAATGTTGAGCTTTACACAAAATTGGCAGTTTGAGTTTGATGCCCAAGAAGCTAGTTTTACCTGCTTTCTCTGGAGCCACTTCATATGATGGTTTCAAACATGAGGAAATGCCTGGGTGTATGCGGTTTCTCATGCCACTCTCAATAATACAATACAGTAAAATACAATACAGTATAATACAGTATAGTCACCGTTTCCTTCTGTCAGGAGGATTGGCGGGACTACGGTAAAGTGTAGTGGAATGACTGCTGTACTTGGAGTGGTTTCAAATCCTACCTCCCAGAGTTCTGTGCTGTGTGGCATGGACACATCTCCTAACTTCTCTGAGTGTCTTTTCTTTACATTTTCTGGAAAATGGAGATAGTAATGCTAGTAATGCTTCCATTCCATCATTGTGAGATTCAAGGGAGATGATGTAGATTAGGCACTTTGCAAGCTTTAGGGACCCCATAAATATCTGCTCATTTCTTTATTAAAAGGGTTCTTTTAGCCTGGGGTCTGTGAACTTGATTTAAAAAAGTTGAAAACTGTATTTCAGTGCAATGGGTTTTCTTTATAATTCGCTAATGGTTAGGTGTCACAGTGGATGGAGTGCTAGACTTGGAGTCGGGAAGACCTCAGGTAAAACCCAGCCTCACACATTTCCTAGCTGTGTGATCTTGGGCAAGTCACTTAACCACTGTCTGCCTCAGTTTCCTCATCTGTAAAATGGATATAGTAAAAGCACACCAACCTTTCGTGTTGTGACAATCAAATAAGGTATTTATAAAGTGATTTATAAACTCTAAAGCACTGCATAAATACTAGATATTATTATTATTATTTAAGTATTTAAAAACATTATTCTGAGAAAGGGTAGACTTCACCAGAGTGCTAAAGGGGTTCATAACACAATAAGGGTTAAGAACCTCTCTCTTTTTCTTTGATTCTTTCCACAGGTCCCAGGATTCCCTTATTAGTTCTCTTATTCAGCATCGCTGAATTACCATTAAAAGTCTCTATTGAAACATAAAAAGTTATATGGTTGATAACACATTAAGTCATTTTTCAGTTATGAAAAACTTAAGTTGGATTTTCAAAATATCAAGTAGAAGAGCTTTTCGCCAAGCAGAATGTAATGGAAGTTAAGACACAGAATAAATAATTTAGGATGAGTTAGGAAAGTAGGGCATGATCAGTCAAAAGCATAAAACATTTCCCAGGAAGCCAAGACCAGAGTGTTACACAAAATGCTAGGCGCCCAAAGAGAAACTTTCTCTATTTTCTATTTTTGCTTTGGGAGTGGGGGGGTGCCTTGTTTATAGTGTATATGAAAATATACAAAATGATAAGATCAGGTTGAAGGTCAGCTCTTAAAGGTTAGGAGATCTTTAGCATCCAAGAAACTGTCATGATTGTCTGACAAAGATCAGGGAGTGGTGATGGCCATCTAAGTGCCAGGCCTGGTTGTATTAGATTGTTGAAACTTGTTATTAAACATTCAATGACTCGTGAGACAATGAGATTTGTGTTGTGGTTAAGTCAAGCTTGTTAATGAGCTTCTTAGAAATCTTTAATGAATTTTTCTTGTTGTCTTTACTCTTCAGAATGCAAATGGTGGCTGTTGTTGCCCTGTTTGTTCAATCAAAACCACCAAGGATTAAGGAAGAACTATCAGAATAGTATATCCAGACTAACAAATGTACTTTCCACTCCTCTCAATAACTGTCTTCCATAACATATGTTTTTGCCTTTCTTTCTCACATTTGAAAAACACTGTTCATTTTTTTTTTAAAAATCACACCAGAAAATATTGGATTCCTGAGGGTTATGATGAAGGCCTATAACTTGAGTTCCAAATTACCTTTGTAGTTCAATGTGATCCCACATGGGTGTGTGACTATCAAAAGGAGAGGGGTGGTGTTGAAGAAAGAGAGAGAGGGAGAGAGCGAGGGAGAGAAGGAGAGAAAGAAGAAGAACTTATAGCATTGTAGGGAGTAAATGAGGCTGGATAGATTAAAAGAAAAACATGCAGTAGAGAGACTCAGAGTTGTGAAATCATTAGTGTCAGTGTGAATTTTAATGTTAAGAAACCATTTACTCATACTGATTGAAGACCATAACCTATTTCTTATTCTTAGATTTTCATTGAATGTCATTTTGGCCATTTGGAGAGTGTAACGGGTTTTTGTGGGAGGCATATTAACTCTAATGGGCAAAATAGCATTTAAAATGCTGAAGCAATATATAAAATTACCCCTATGTGATGAGAAAGAATTAATGTTTCTACAAAAAAAAAATGGCCATGTCAAGAGAGATAAACAGGGAAACTACATTATGCTTAAAGGCACAAGACAGTGAAACAATATCATTATTAAAAATACATGTGCCAAATGTCATAAGTTCTGAAAGTGAAAACTAACTTAACGACAAATAGCATACAGCAAAAGGACATAAATAAGAACACCATCCTTGTAGAAGGCTTTAATGACCCTTATGGACTGAATAAGTATAAAAAAGAAGCAAAAAAGGAAATCACAGAGTTTCATAGATTTAAAAACAATAAATATGAAAGATTTGTGTCATCTTTTGACTTAGAACATTGGAGACTATACATATAACTGAGCATGAACTGTATTGCATCTTTAGAAAACCTGATCAAGTGCCAAGACATCAAGGAACAAAACATAAATATGAAAAGGCAGAAATGTTGAACGTTTTCTACAGGGCATAACACAATAAAAAGTGCAATTAATCTAGCAACCATAAGTAAAAGACAGCCTTAAGTGGAGACGAAGTGAGGACATTTTTAATAATGAAATGTGTCAAAAATCATAGAAACGATAATTGACCATGTTAAAGAGAATGACAACAACCAGTTCCTGTGATCAGCTGTTTTACTTATGTCTGACTCTTCCTGACCCCATTTGGGGTTTTCTTGGCAAAGATACTGGCATAGTTTGCCATTTCCTTCTCTAGCTAATTTTACAGATGAGGAACTGGGGAAAATTAGGTTAAGTGACTTGCCCAGGGTCGCCCAGCTATTAAGTGTATAAATCTGATTCGAACTCAAGAAGATGAGTCTTCTTAACTTCGGTCTGGGCACTCTGCCCACTGTACCACCTAGCTACCCTGACAGCAACCAGACAACATTTCAAAATTTATGGTTGCATCTAAAGTAGTCCTTAGAGACAAGTTCTTATCTCTGAGTCAATGAATAGCAACCTCAAAATAAACACACAACAAGTTTCAAAAATTAGAGAACTATAATTTTCTTTCAAAAAGTAGTCAGATACAAAATAAATCCACATAAATCAATAGCATTTCTGTACAATACTGACAAAGACCAGGAGTAAATTATAGAAAGGGAAATTCCATTAAATTAACTACAAGGTACATAAAGAATCTGTAAATAACCTTAGCAAGACATACTCAGATAAATATAATAGACCAAGCCTTATGGACATAAAATTATACTTAAATAATTGAACTTTATTCTTCCCTGTTGAACCATGCCAATATAATTTTAAAAATATAACATTATCAAGCATTATCACAATCAGAATTAATTATAGATACAATGTTATTCTTATTCAGCTAAGTTGTTAATTTATAGAAGGCAGCACAATCCTAACAAAATTCATTTTGAAGGATAGTCTCCAATTAACTCTTTTTTTCCCCATGTAGTTTTCTTATGGGTTCTCGAAATACAGCTCTGAAAAACCAGGTTTTGATAAAGCCCAGTGGGATTCAAATGGATCTACTTGACCATGCCTTTAAACCCAAATCACTCTGGCTCTCACAGATTGGCCAATAATAGGTACCCAAGCCTCATTTGCTCATTGTTTAGATTTTGATGGTTCAGAGTGAGTATAAATAGCATTTGTTTCTATTCTGGACAGAAACCCTAACGGTCTTTCCTTCCCAGACTGATTTTTTGTTTTTGAGTAGGTAAAAGAGACCATCTTTTGCCTCAATTCTTACCTAACCTTAAATGACTAAATTGATGTTGCCTTAGGAAACTGAGACCTGGGAAAGACTTTAGCTTAAAAAGGCTAAGATCTCATCCTGGGCGATCACCAGTCAACGTGACCTGTGTCTTGCCACTAGATTCTGATGCCTCTGGAGGAGAGAGTGCAGCTAATGATTTTGCACAGCCCTGCCTCACTTAAATCCAGTTCACTTGAAAGTCAAGGCATCATTCTCCTGATGTCATCTGTCCTTTTTAAGAGTAAATGAGATACAAAACAATCTAAGTCAGTGGTTCTCAACCTGTGGGTTGCAACCCTTTGGGGGTTGAACAACCCTTTCACAGGGGTCACAGGGGTTGCCTAAGACCATTGGAAAACACATATTTCCGATGGTTTTAGGAATGAGACACCACTCCTCTCTCCCTCTCCAAGCAGGTCCTCCCACATGCAGATACACTCTTGAACAAGAGTGAACAAAGTACAGCACACAGACTCTGGACTCCCTTTTCCAAACTCATTTGGATTAATAGGTTAGGACTCAAGAGAGTGGCTAAATCTCCCCTCAGGGTTCTCAGGGTAACCCTGTGGAATCATTCATGAGTCCCTAACCAATGTGTTCCTTTACTATCATCTGAGTAGTTAACATCTCCCCAATTAACTTTTAGCTAATTAATATCAATTAGCTCTTAGAAAGATATTTACTTAAGAAGGTGCAAAAATCACTGAAATAACAACTTCTCAAATGAAGTGCACACTTGCTCCCCAACACACCTTGATTCCTGAAAAAAGTGAGTTCACACCTAGAGTGATTACAACAATACATTCAGGGGTGTGTTACATTCTTAGCATACTTCCAGCTGTTTTTCAAAATAGTTGCCCTATGTGGAAGGGAGGAGCTGCAAGGCAAATAGTAAATTGTTGGTTTTGACCGATGGCCAAGGCTTAATAAAATAGCTGTTTACTAACCAATTTCCCCCCCAAATTACTGGGTGACTGAGTGCCTCCCAACCCCTAGTTTGTTTTCAGACTGATTTATTTATGTATCATTTGAATGCTTTCACTTTCACAGTTAAGGTTTCTCATCTACTGAAATGTATCAGGATCAGTTCTTTTGTTATCAAAGTAGTCATCCTCTGGACAAAGGAGATGTCATTCAATGAATATTTCCATCACCTCCAAAATGTCTCCTCTTGAACCATACCATAAAGATGAGAATTGGGTCTGGGCTTTCTATGATACCCTTTGTCTAAATGCCTCAAGATATTTGCCTTCACTTTTTCACTTATTCAGTCTCTTTTTCCTTCTGAGGTAGTTGGAGACAGGTAACATTAGATCCACGTACAGAAGAAGATTCACAAATACACAGAGGTTAAATGACTTGCTGTAATTTTCAAATTGAGTAAGTGGATCTGCAACTGGAAGCCAAGAGCCTTTCCCCTATCTAGTCCTTCATGGAATACTTGATTTTGTATGCTTCATCCTATCTAGAGCATTAAGGAGTGAAAACATAAACATTTCACCAATTGATACTTTTATCTTTTCAGCAAGCAGAAAGCAAACAACTTCCATTCCATGGCAAGAACTATGGGCCATTTTACATGTCTAAGATGAATTTCTTTTCATTTTAAAATAAATAAAATAAAATAAAGGAAAAGAGTTTCCCTTTGAATTGATCCAAATATATTTTTTAAAATGTTAGTATTAAATTAAAATATTAATGACTCCTTATAAATATTACCTTATCCCCAGGGTAACCCAAGGGACTATTAACTGATAAACACTGGTGTCTCAATTCAGAACATTCACATATTATTTCAAAAGCATATTTTCCATTGAAGAACATTCATTTCAAAACCACATGGCTAATGGGAAACAAAAAGTCTTTAAAGTTAGAATTACTTGGAAGTGACGTATAAAGAAGTACAATTTAAAAGGTCACATTTGTGTTGAAATTACCATAAATATATTTCCTGGGGCAGAAAAAAAATTCTTTGCTTTTGTTTTCCCCAACTAAATATAATTATCTCAAGTAGTGATATAGATAGACTGTTGTACTGTCTTTTCTTTTCTCTTTTCTTTTTTTCTTCTCTTCTTTTCCTCTTCCTCCACTTCTCTTCTTCTTCCTCCTTCCCCTAGATGGAATCCCACCTGAGAATCATTTTCCTCCTGTAATTAACTAGAAATGTGGATATATTTAGAAGAGGAGAAATTGGCAAGAGGAGATCTCTGTAATGGAATTTATCCGGTTGTTGAAGGGTCAGATGTTTAGCCTTCTAGTCTTAAAAATTTTGCTTAAGTATTGCTAATGCAGTTATAGTGCCCTTCACGTCAGAAAAATCAGTCCAACATCCCCATGTTAAATAGCAGATTGAATGAAAGAAGACCTGCCCAAAGTTCTCACCCCAAGAACTATTTGTTTTAATCAGGGTTGTGTTCCAAGGTAAACCCTGAACGGTGGGATAATCTGCATTCTTCACCTCACTTGAAGAGAGTAGAGCAATGGAATCAGCCTTTAAAAATCTCTTTCTTGTGGCCTTTCATCATGGTCATTTGCCCAGCAAGCTTAACCGTGACTTATGTTAAACCTCTAAAGTTTGATTTTTAACTCAGCAATTTCAATATTACCTTGGATTTACAGCAAAGTTGTTGTGATTTTCTTTCACTAACATGCATCTACCTTCACTAAGATGTTATTCCAATATCTCATCATGGCGAGAAGGTGACCTGGAGCTCTCGAGGTTAATAGCAGCAGAGGGTGAGCTCGAGCAGCTTTTACTAACATAGAAAGGTTTCAAGTATGGCCCAGCCGTAGACTGTACAGCTATCATTTGAGGATGAGCGTAGTTGTGTGTGGAGAGATTCATCACTAGAACACAGGCCACCAGGGGATGATTTTGTTCCACTCCAGTAAATTACAAAGACCAATTGCCAAGGCCTAGAGGGGTTTTAATCTGTGCCAATGGTGGAAGAACAGACATGGATGAAGTGACAGATCCTTGAAGGTTAGAGGTAGCAGTGATTCACACCTATTTAGGACAATCTTATCTGTAAGGGTGGGAAGCATGTATTCCTTAGCATAAAAGAGAATTGTTCTCTTGGGTTCAGTATGGCTTAACAGAGAGAGTGTGCTCCACTTAGAATGAGGAAAACCTCAGATCAAATATTGCATTGGATGCTTACTAGCTATGAGACCCTAGGTACTTAGCCTCTGATTGCCTCAGTTTTCTCTTGTGTGAAATGGGAATAATAATAGCACTTACCTTGTAAAGATCAAGTGAGGCAATTTATTTGTGAAACATTTTCCAAACCTTAAAGTGTCATAGAAATATTGGATATTATTTTGTAGATGAGGGAATCAAGGCTCAATGAATGGCTTAGGATGACATGGTTAGTGTATGTTGCAGACACCTCCTCACTCCACGTCCATGAATATAAGTCATCTAGTCCAACTCCATTACTTTATAGGTAAGGAAACGAGATTCCCATAAAGATAAGATGATTTGCTCAAAGTCACTCAGGGTGAATATTCAGACTAAGATCCTGTAACCCCAAGCTCTTTCCACTAAACCTCATTGTCCTTGATCCCAAAGGGAATGTTCACTTGGATAACACATGTATACCTAGATCTTGGGGAGTAAAAATATTACTTAGTTGTGATTTTCACAGTCTTCATTCTGTTGAAAAATAAAAAGTCCAACTTAACACTACATCACTTTAAATAACTCTTTCTAAAAGGACCACTGGACTCATACTATAACATCATGAATTTTTAGAGGGTTTTTTTCTTACTAGTAGTACTATTTTAAGAGAAAAAGTCTGCTTATGCTTTTGTTCCATAATAAATACACAATATTATATAAGAATTGAATAAGATATAACATAGCATTGTTTGGCACAAGAACACTTGGTGAGGAAAAACGAGGAGAGAATGTAAGAAATACATATGATGACTTTAGTCCTTTCCCCAAAGGATCCTTTAGTTGATGTATCATTGCCCAACTTGGGATTTTTCATGGTAGTATCGCTGCTGTTTGTCAGACATCATAGCAAGAATATTATGATTCATAAAACATAGATCTTATTAGCATTCTTCTGGGGGAAGAGTTTACAAGTTTCAGTGTGTTTTCAAATAAAAGACTTTTGTTTCCAAAGTAATAACATACAGTTCCTAGAAATGCATATCCTTGAGAACTTAGTAATAAAAACACCAAGCTTCTTTTTTCATATCACTCTCAGCACAGGAGCCCTGACAATGGTAAATCTGGTAAATTTAAAAAATGAAAATAACTATAGCTGATGGCATAATTTTTTCAGTAAGAAAAACACAAGGCTCAAAATCCATTTACCTATATTTCCTTCACTTTAAATATGGTTATTTTTGGTCTCTGTAAGCTCCTTGTGAGGAGGGATTATCTCATTCTTTTGTATATTTGTCTCCAGTTCTTAGTACTATACCCGGGATATTGTTGATGCTTAATAAAAAGTTGATTGGTTAATTAATTGAACTTGAAAATAACTGATAGGCAACATCTTATTGTTGTCAATATAGCTGAAAAGGCAGGTATGATAATAAAATAATGGTAAAACTGTTTATGGGTATGAATCAGTTTTGATCCCTTTCATTTCACCATATACAAATACTTCTCTGGAATTAACCCCAGAGACCAGAGCAACTACAAAGGTAACTTTGGTGATGGTCCACCTACTTAGATGAGGACAGGATGACTAGTAGCCATGGCAGAAGTGTATGAGACGATTATTTATTGGGCAAGGGGTTGTTTGCCAAGGCGCTTCTTCCAGTTATGAACTCTAATGATTTTCTTGACAATAGTGCTCCAGGGTTCTCAGGATTCCCACATTCTTTAACTAGGGTTAGTCACTGAGGGATTACTATAGAAATTAATGAAAAAGCAGTGATTTTCAGTCTTTTTTGGTCTTACCACCCTTTTACACTCTTAAAACTTTATTGAGACTTTCCCCCTTCCCCCAAGAGTTATATTTACCAATTCAAATTTAGTACATTTGAAATCAAAACCTTGTGGTTTTTCTTACTGAAAAAATTGTGTCATCATAGTATTAGTATTATTGTAAAAATAATTGTGATCTGATGGACCCGCTGAAAAGGGTCTTGGGGACCCCCAGGGATGGCCAGACCAACTTTGAAAAGTGCTATGCTAGGAATGGTGATGTGTCAGTAAGCTAAAGGACACCAGTGTAAACAGAATAGTTTGGAATTATAGTTATTTAGTTGAAGGTCTTATTAACAGGACACATCTCTGCATATATTAGGAACACTGCAAATTCTTATTTCCACTTTCCCATGTACCCTGAATTCTTAGCAAATATGTAACCTCAAAAGTCAATAGGTGATTCGAAAGCTACACTTGCTTAATAACTGTTATTCATAAAGTGATAAAGGAAGTATTTCTATATAAATTATACCACCCATCTTGAGGTGATAAGCATGAAATAGGTTTGCATTGTTTTTGTCTGAGGTGGGTGGAAGGAGGGTGTGTGTGTATGAAATTATTTCTCAGACTGAAATGTTCTTGGTTATAATATTCTTTATGTTCTAGAATGTCATGCCACCTTCTAGCCCATCCTAAGCACTCTCCCCCAACCCCACCTCTCCTTTTTTTTTTTTCCACATTCTGCTTTGGAGGAAAAACATTATTATCCTACCTTAAATGTTCAAATAAATGCTGTGATCATGTTTCATCTCTCAGTACTTCAGTAGGGTTATGATTCCATCATTATGGGTCTTCTTTCTATGTCCTTTTATCCTTTGCCACACTTTCTCCTATAAATCCTCCCTTAGAGAGGCACCCTATGCAGTAGAGATTGAGAGGCACCCTATGCAGTAGAGATTCCCTCTATTGCCATCTTTTGTCATTTTGTTACTATCAATAGAACATTCAGACTGTCCATCAGTTCTCCCTCAGCAAGTGACTACTTCTGCGCAGGATCATAGATTTCCTGGATGATGTCTTTGATGTTGCTCCTTGCATTCCAAGTCCACATTAATAATGTGCCACAACCTATTTACTTAACCTACATCTAGATTGCCCTTTGAATGACCTGAAGTATGTGTGTGCATGCATACACACACACACACACACACACACACACACACACAAACAAGCACACATACTCATTCACCCCATTTGTGTTACCCACCATACACACAATATATACTTAAAAATACTCATATAACTGTGATCTTGTCAATTTAGAAGTACCTTCCAATAATGTAGATACAATCCATCCTTGCCCACCTATCACGTTTGTTTTCTGTCCACGCCCCTCCATAAGTTTTATGTAGGGAGGTTCCCTTAATGTGCTGGAGGTCTTTAATTTCTCCCTCTATGACTAGGCTACCAATGAATCTCTTTAACTATCTGCCTGTCACATTAGTATCCCCCTAAAGTGTCTTAGGTCTTTAATTTCTCCCATCATGACTAGGGTACTAATGGATCTCTTTGACTATCTGCCTGTCGCTCTTTGTCCTCACCATGTGACCAGTGCATGTTCTCTCTCTCTAAAGATATATTTTCAGGTCATATCCATTAAAAAAAAACTATTAATTATAAAAGTCATAGGACTTAGAAATGGAAAGAACTCTAGAGTTCATAGATTTAGACCAAAAGGGATCTAAGGTACAAGTTATCTTTCTCTCCCATTTTAGGGGCCAGGAAACTGACTTGCTCAAGGTTATAATATAGTTGGCAGAATGATAAGGTGAAAAGTAGCATAGATTTGAAGTTCGATGACCTGAGTTCAAATCTCATCTCTCTCATGTACTACTTCTGTGACTTTGGTCAGTCATTTACCCTGTTTTCGCTTCAGTTTATTCATCTGTAGAATAAGGATGTTGGATTGAATTGTTTCTAAGGTCTCTTCTGAACTTACATCCATGATCCCAAGACTAATTGCTTATGTGTTTCACAGTTCAGTCTCAGTTAAATTCTTTTTATGTTGCCTCCTTGTTTATGACTAGAGTAGGCACATAATTGGGGTCTCAAGCTATATATTTCCTCCATATTACAATTCCATATGGATGCTAAGTAGCATAGCCCAGATCTGGAACCCAGCACTCAGTCTGCCGCACAATACTTCTGCTATTCCAACCTCCTATCGCTATCCAGGAATCCCCGATATAAGAAAGAATAGAATCGTGGAGTCTTTGAATGGGAAGGGACCTCAGAGATCAGTAAGTCCTATCCCTACCTAAATCATGAATATTATCTACTATATCCCTGTATGTGGTTAATTATTTTCTGCTTGAATGCTTCTAGAGGTGGAAAAATCACCATCTCCCAAAGCAACAAATTACATTTTTGGACAGTTTTAATTATTGAGGTCATTCCTATATTGACCCCAAACTTGTCTTTTTTAATCAACAAATTTATTTGTTCTATTTGTTGCCTCTGGGGCTAAAAGAATGTCAAATCTTGTTTCCACCTTGTAACCCTTCAATTATTTGAACATTGCTGCCACATCTCTCATAAAACTCATTTACCATCTAAACATTCCCATTTTCTTCAGGTTTTCCTCGTATGACACAATTTCAAGTCCCATCATGATTCTGCTTACATTCCAGTTTGCCAATATCTCCCTTAAAATGTGGTTCCCAGACACAGAGTGCTACTCCCTATGTAGTCTACACAATACAGAAGAACCCAGAAGGGCAGGTTGGGTCCTAGACTTAAGTTGGAAAAGACCTCAGAGATCATCTAGACCAACATTCTCGTGTTACTTGCTTCATACCCTACATTTCTATTAATGCATTCTATTTCCATTATTGTCTTTTGTGACAATCATATCACGTTACTGATTCTTGAATTTCAATCAAATAAAACACCTAAGTATCACTTACACGAACTGCTCTCAAGCCACATAGGCAGATTCTATATGCATACAGTTTAAATTTTAACCTAAATGCAGGATTTTACACTTATTCAAACATGTGTGTATGTTTTGTGTTGTTTGTCTGTTTTTGTTTTTAAAGACTGGATCTCCCTATCTCACCCAGGCTGGAAGTATAGGGGCTACTCATGGGTACTGTCCCACTCTGATTGTCATACGAGTTTTGACTTCCTCCTTTTCCTATTCTTCCCTCCTTGGAGAACCTAATGGTCCCTCATTCCCAGGTGCTTACCCAAATTAATATTGTTAAACTTATGCTATAATATAATATCTCACTAGCATGGACATTGATTGACTCAGCACAGTACAGATTGGAATTCTCTACTTCAACAAATCCACCAACATCATCTTCCTCATTAGGGACTACAGGAGTTTACCACTGACCTGGCTTTAAATTTCATCTTGTTTGATTTCGTCCATCATTGCAGACTACCTCTGTCTTCTATATCTGTTTGCTCTCTGCCAGATTTGTTCCTTTCCAGTTCGATATGAGTGTATTTAGGCCCAAAGTTGTTAATTACAGCTAGAAGAAGATTCTAGGTAAGCCTTGGCTCTGGCTGGAGATGGAGATAGATATACTAATATATCCTAAGAAGTCCTCATCTCAAACAGGCAGGCTTCTCAACAGCAAGGTCATGTGCCTAATTTTCTACCTGCCCTCTCAGTGTCCTTACTATATTTTGTCAACAATTATAATGTCATTTTTTTGATGTGAGATTTAAGAAAGAGGGAGAGAAAAATTCCCTTTTTATCTTTTTCCTTTCCTGCAATTTATATTTGCATTCGCCAAGCAGTGGTAGGTGCCCCCAGTGGTTCAATCAGAAATATGAAGGGTTTGAGAATAACAGCGCTTCTTGTAGTCTGTCTCAAGAATATCTAATCACAAACTTTAAAGAAATAAATCCTTTTTTTAATGTGCTAGAAGCTTCATACCTTTAAAAAGATGAATTAAAAATAGAAACACACAATTCGCAAAATAAATTGATTCTGCCGTGGAGGTACAATGTAGTGAGAGTAATCGCTCTGACTTCCATTTTTGGGTAACTTTGAATCACCTTAGCTGAAGGTTGTAATATTCTGGGATGGGGTTTTGATCAGAGATGGTCTGCAATAATTAAGTCTAGTCATGCTGAAGGTATGCTCATTCCTTGCTTGACAGGGATACCTGACTCAGCACTTATTTTGGCAATGAGGATGATATACATGCTATAAAAACTGCAGACGGTATAACTTTTCACAAATCTGATATACAAATAAACATAGTGCCTGTTCCAGAGGAAAAAATAAATTGCTGTTATGGGACATATGGAAAAATCTTATGTCAGTTACTGTTTTCTAGAATCCTTATGCAAAACAGCTATCCATCTCATTGGGAAGCAAAGCAAAAGCTTGAATAGAAGAAGCATGTTGTGCTTTTGATGGCATGAGTGGACATTGTTAAACATATGCTATAAGAAAATCTCCTTCTACCTCTGCTTCACCAAAGACCAAGTCATTTGATGAACATATGGATTTATTGGATATATATCTCATCAGTCCATGCTCTCAGAGATTTGAATTTCATGTTAGAAATCCACAGTCTTGTGAGAATTTTGCTGCATAGAGCTGGGACATCTGTTTCTAGTATTTTAGATGCTAAATGCTAGAATTTTTCCAATTTCTAAGATGTCATGTTTAAAGACACATTATAAGTGGGGTTTAAGCGTAAATTTTCTAATCGTGCCTCTTTGTTGAATTAGGTTGGGTATTTAGAATGCTCAAGGAAAGATGGTAGATAGTAAGACAAGGTTACTATACATTACAGAAATTAAAGAACATCATTTCTGTCCTTAACACTCTGGCAACATTTGTGCCAAAAGGCTTAGCAGAACCCGGAAAAATCTGTGTTCTACATTGTCTACCCAGGCTTAACGCCTTTTTCTTTTCTTTTCTTTTTAAAACTTTTTTTGAGTTGTAGGGGAGTAAGGGAAATGGTGGGGAGAATGTCACACAAGTTAGTGGAATGCAGGAAATGGGCCACCTTGAAAGCATATGACATTCAGGAATCCATCAGAAGAAAGGCCAGGAACTGTCACAGGAGTTTATATCATCTGGGAGGAAGCAATATTGTTTACATATGACAAGAAAATCCTGCAATTGTATGGAGAGATGCCTCAGGATACTGATTCTATTACTTACTGGATGATCATTCAGGTCCCATCTAGTCTAAGACTCTGACCCTGCAGGAGAATTTTTAGACACACTCAAGTGGTACATTTATGACTTTGCTTTTCTGGCTCTTTTGCTGATAAAAGGGAATAAAAACACTACTGAAAATAGAAAATGAAATATTTTAGAGTAAGAATTAAAAAATGAAAGAAACAAAGAAACTAAATGAAAAAGCATTTTTTTAGGTTCTTACTATATAGCAAACACTGTGCTAACAATGGGGGCATGATGACAATCCCTGATTTTCCTCCCAGATACTCCAGGTCAGCCATCTCTTCCTTTTCTATCCATCTGCATTCCTCTCAACTTCTCCAACATGGTCATACACTGAGTCTTTTCTTTGCTTTTCACCCACTCTTTCAGCCTGTGTGTGTGTGTATGTGTGTGTGTGTGTGTGTGTGTGTGTGTGTGTGTGTGTGTGTTTTCCTCTACTGGACTGTAAGCTCACTGAAGGCAGGAACTTTCTTTTTCATATTTATATCTTCAGTACTTAGCATAAGGCTTAGTGAACGATAGGTGCTTATTGTTGTTCGGTTGTTTCAGTTGTTGTAATGGTAATTAATTTAAATTTGAAGACCCCTTTTTCTTATGTCAAGTGATCAGGTACTTAGCCCTTAGTAATTAATCAAACCTTTGTGGCTAAGAGGCAGAGAGTATGAACTCTGTCTCCTGTTGCTGACATAACAGGAAGGGTTTGGCTGGAACAGGAAACCAATGCTTTGTGTGTATATAAGAAGAGCCCCAGAGAGAGACAGTCAGAATTAGAATTTTTTTCTGGTGGGCTGCTGGTGGAGGAGAGAGAGAGTTTCTCTCAGTGAGTGTCTGGAAGCTGACTGAGAACTGAGAGAGGATTTCCTTGAGACACAAGTGTGCCCAACCAACTCTTCATAACCCTGTGGACCTCCATCCATGGGGTTTTTCTGGCAAAGATATTGGAGTCGTTTGCTTTTTTCTTCTCTAATAACAAACAGAGGTTAAATGACTTGCCCAAGGTCACATAGCTAAAAAGTTTCTGAGGCTAAATTTGAACTTGAGTCTTCCTGATTAAAAGTTCAGCACTCTATCCCCTATACCACCTTGCGGACCCCAATAGGTATATATTAAAAGTTTCTTAAATTAACTGCTTTCAAGGGGCGCACATTTTCATATTTGTTGAGAGTTTAGGTTCAGGGCATCTGGAAAGGACTAGCAACCCTAATAGGAGTGTGGTGTCTGGACATATAACAAAACCCAGGGGTCTTTATGTATAATGAAAGTTCAGGTGGCAATGACTGAAAATTAGAAAGGCATCACAGCAGCACAGATATCAAAGTCCAGAGGGGCCTTAAGGAAAAAAGGCAGGAAAGATGGGTAAAGCCCAGTTGTCCACCATTTTCCCAGAAGGATTATAGCTGCCAATTCCTTATTTACCTATTTTCCTTGCAATACAAAACCCCTCCTCTCCCTCTAATTCCTGTCCCCTCATTCTCTTCCTCAGATACCTATTGACATCTGTGCTAGGACTTTTCTTTCTCATCCCAGCCTGTTTCCACTTTTCCCTAAATTTAAACCTTTCTTTTCTGCTCCATTTCTATAAGGGCTGTTCTCAGTTAGCTGATACTCACTGTTGCATTTCAACAGTCAAAGCCATCATTGTTCTACCTGAGTCTAAGTGGGGTTAGCATTATTAAAAATGTAAGCATGACCTGAAAAGCCAGAGCTGGTTGGCACCAGCTTGCTTGCAGAGCACTGAGATCCAAGCAATTTAGACAGGTTACTAGAGCAAGATTTAGGGCCAAGTAATTCATATTAGAATGGGGAGCCCAAATGCCCCAGAATATGAAGTGTGAAGTGACTCTTACTCAACTACCTTCCCTAAAGTTTTAGTCTTTTTGTTATAAACGTTTGTGTTTACTCTCTCTTTGTAAAGAAAGCTGACCCTGGCTTTTCAGAATGTAAGACACCAGAAACTGGGTAGCAAAAGAATATTTGGAAGGATCTTGGGCCAGTGCTACAACTAAGCAGGAATGGCTGAGTAGCTACTCTAGTTCTAGGGATATATGTCCACAGAGGTCAGGAAAGGAAGAAGAATCAGGTAGTTATTTTAGGTCTAGAAAGGCAAAGTACCAAGCTTAACAAGGCAACAGCAGGGAAGGAGGAAATAGACATTGCATTTTCAGGTAGCTAAGGTCCAAAGTCTTGGAAGTCAGGTATCAGAGATATGGAAGACAGTCAGTATGCCCTCTCTACATCATGTGTTGTCTAGATTAAATCTCTGCCAACCAATCTGCATGTGATGCAGTTTTGCGTTACTTTCCCCTGGATGATCCCTGTCTATCTATGTCTCTCCCGTTTATCCTCAAAACTGGATGCAAGTATTGTAGGTATTATCTGACTGGGAAGGAACATTTTGGAACAGTTACTTCAATTGTTTTATATATTAACTTTCTGTTAATCGAAAGATCCTATTAGTTTTTTTTTTCTGGAACTCTATCATATTTTTTACCAATATTGAGCTTTAGATCAACTAAAGTTGCCAATTTTTTTTGTTAACCTTGAGAAAGTCAAGTGTTTATTAAACACCTGCTACACATCAGATACTGTGCTAAGCCCTGGGGATAAAAATGCAAGCAGAAAGAATGATAGTCCCTACCTCAAGGAACTTACATTCCATTGGGGGAAGACAAACGTTAAAGGAAGCTGGGAAGTGGGTAGAGGGGGAAGTTAAGAGTATAACTTGGAGGAGAATCAAGACAGAGGTGGCCTAGGTGTCCTCCTTAAAAATGGAATGAACCAGTCAGGAAGAGAGGTCAGTAAGAGGGGGATTTCCATTATGTGAAGTCCAGGACTGGAGTGAGCTTTCAGCGGGGAGTGGTTTTTGTGCCATCATAGCCTGGAGATGAAAGCCTCTGTCACAGTTTCTCCTCCTTTCAAAATGAGAATAAAATTCACTCTCCCCTTCACAAACTCTACAGTTCAGCCTTGCTGTTTCTCACATACAATGTGCCATCTTCCATTTCCATGCTTCTGCATAGGATGTGAGGATCCAATGAGAACATATATATGAAACACTTTGTAAACTTTATAGGGCTATACAAATGTGACCTCTTATACTTAATACATTCTTATGGATTGATTGATTAATTGCCTTCATGGGATGGTTTCAAGGAAAGCACTTTGCCAATATCCCAGTGCTTTAGAAGCATGAGTTAATTAACACAATTTCAAAGCTTCAAACTTATTCTGGAAAGGATAAACCCCAAAAGGTATAAACTTGGGATAAATCAGAGGAGAAGGATCCCCAGAAGTCTGGGAGTTGTCAGTTGAAGTAGTAGCACTTAGGAAGAGGACACGAAGCTCCCTCTTCTATTATTTGCTTGGTAGCCTAAACATTGAGAAAACTGCAACTCAGTTCCCTGACCAACAAAGACCTAAAACTCAGCACTTGAGACTTGAGACTTCTAAGAACAATGTGACTGTCAGTGACCCAGAGCAAAGATGCCCATGGAGGTGACAGCTCTGCTGTTAATTAAATGAATAATTGTTTTCAGCTGCTAATTCTGGGGAAGCTTGATTTTTCCAAAATGAACATTTGAAGGCAATACATCAATAGTCCTGAAAATGGTATCTTTTCCCAGTTAAGCCACGGCACTGATTTAATCCATTTTGCACCGAAGAAACTGCTACTCTGAATTTTGTTCCTCTCTACATTTATAAACTCTGCATCATCAAGAAAAAAATGTTCTTACTTCCATACTGGAGGCTTTGTTACTGTCCATTATTTTGCTACCAAATAACTAAAGAACATGAATACTCAAAATTATATAAGTGCTTTGAAAATAAGGGTTATTTTCTGGTGGTGATTTTTAACTCTAACAAAGACTATCTTATACTGACCTGTGTTAATTACATAGTTAGAATGAATGAAATATTCATGAGTGATACTTTTTTTTTCCTAGAAAGCTCATATACTGTTATTAAAAGCAAATTTTTTTCTATACATCTAGTTGTCCAATTAACACAGGCTGGATTCTTGTTGCCTTAGAAACCACTTTTCCTTTGTCAGGTCTGTGCAAATCAACCCGGATGCTTCTCCCAGCAAATTCTAGATCCAAAGTCCAAGCAAAGGAGGACCAAGCCCTTGAAACAACTGAATGTATTTGGAATTTGTTTTCTCCCCTGGTTAGTCAAAGGCTTGGTAATTTGGTGTGCAGTGTACTATACAAGGACCATCTGTTCTGTTAAGTTTCTATCTCACTCCTGATGGGTGAGGGATTAATTCAAAGTTTTGGATAATCTCTAATTTGAATTCAGGGGTCTTTTACTTATTTTTAATCTAGAAACCTACATAATGGTCATGTTGTATCACTTCACCTTTGGTCTGTGCACCTTCCAATCTTGACCCTGAAATGAGAAATTCTTTGTTCATAACTGCTGCCAGAGGGATCTACCTTGGGCAGAAGACTGGGTCTTCTCATACCTCTCTCAGAAGCTACTAGAGGGACCTTACTGCCTAATGAATAATGTCTCAGTTCCTTTACTTGGGATTCAGGAGCCTCAATAATCCGAGTGTACCCACTTTTCCAGTCCTTCAGGTACTCTTTGTTCTAGCAAACGTAAATATTCCCTGATTTACAATATCATCCTATGCTTTTGAAACCTCTGGTTTTTGCTAATATCATTTCTTGGTTGATTCATTAATTGATTTCTATAACTGGGATTTGCTTCTCCCCAAATCTACCTTTTGAAAGGTCCTTGAGAGCAAGGATTATTCCTTTATTTATTTATGGTTTTTTCTCCTTTACATCCCCTGCACCTAGCCCAGCACTATAGAAGGGACTTAATTGATACCTGCTGAGTTGTTATCGAAAGACCCAGCTGTGATTCCACCTCTTTCAGGAAAGCTTTCTTGGTTCTCACAAACGGCAATGATCTTCTTCAGAACTTTTGTAGAACCAAGCTAAGTGTAAAGAAAACTCACACCTTCGCTTATTGAAAATCAAATGATTCCTAAAAGATTTGTGGAAAAGAATCAGAAAATATAGAATTTTTTAATTTTAGACAGATGAAGAGAGCTTTCAACACATGCTAATTGTTTTATTTTCATCAATTTGGGGAGGGTTCCTATTTATTAAAATTTCATCATTGGAGATTAAGGCCTCATTAATTTCAATTACTTGGGCAAGGGCAGTCTTAATTAGTGAATACTGTGAATTCTAGAATATTTTTATAGAAATGTTACTTTTATTATTTTTAAGTCCATATGATAACTCAAACTAGGGTGGTCATAAGACATCCATCATTATATAATAATCCACATAATTATAAGATAATCCATAATTACTGTACCAGTGTTGCGTTCTTAAAAACAGTTGGTGCTATTTTAGTTGCAATAAAAACACAATTTACATTTATATAACACTTTAAGGTTTACAGAATGCTTTTCTTATACAGGCATATGAGATAATTACTGCAAGAATTATTTTCTTTATGCAGTTGAGGAAACAGGCAACGGTGACCCAAACAGTAGGTGTCAAGGATTTATTGACAACAAGACTAGCATCTATTAAGCAGAACAAACAGTTTCCCTGGAAATTTTATTTGCTTTTGCCCTCTAGACTCTGTTTCTGATTTTCTGGACTTTCCTACCATGTTATTTCGGCTATGTCCTCACTTTCATTAGAACTTGGAACCTCCTCACCCAGGAATCCATCAATCCTGTGGCCTTTCCCTCCTGGGAAATTCAAACACCATGTTGAGCACCCTTCCCCCCATGGCTAAGTTTCTTCCTGGAGCCTCCATTATGGGGAGAGGCCCAGACTGACCAACCTTCATTGTTTTCCTGCCTCTACTTCTCCCTTTCTAGATTTTAACATCATGGCCTTGCAGCTCTGGGCCCCTTTCAGGTTCCTTATGCCTGTAGTCTTCCTCCATTAGAACATAAACTTCTTAAGGGTACGCACTTTCCTTCCCCCCTTGTATTTATATGCCCAGGACTTAGCACTGTCTGGCACATAGCAGTATTTGATTAAACTCTTATTGCCTTGCCAGACTCTAAATTTTCTTAGTAAACCTTTTATTTTTCTCATAAAAGGTAAAAAGATAGTTTAGCCTTTGAATAATTCAAAATTGTATAGTCTGTTTATTTTCGTCCATTAGTAATATCCAAAGCAAAATTAGTGATCCAAAGAACTGTACACATACACTGTTCATGAAGTTGTATTGTATGCAATTAAATTTAATTTCAGTTAATGATACCTTGAAAACAAAACCAGATACAAATAGAATGAGATATTAATGTGCAGAGAAACCACTGACCATTTTGACCTGAAAGTACCAGGAGAAGTTGTTAACTTCAGGTATAATCAGCTGTAATGTCTCCAATTGGTGAGAATTCTCATTTGTTATTATTCTAGATATTCTGGAAGTGTACAATCTCTGGCACTTGATTAGAACACAAGATTTTTTTTTTTATCTTTTGTTTTAACATTACTTAGATTTTTCCCCTCGTATTCCTCCTGTCACCCTTTCCAGAGCGCAATCTTTATAACAGGTCATTTTTAAAAAGAATAGTATAAAAATTCACAATAATTAAAATACCAACAAAATCATTTTTTAAAAAATCTGGCACTATATATAGTGTTCCATACTTGTGGACTCCCTTCCCCCTGAAGGACTGGAGGAGGTATCTTTTCATGGCTCTCCTCTGGGGCCAGTCTTGTTCATTGTAATGTTTCAGTCTTTATTTTGAATGTTTTATTGTTGTCATTTTTTCCATCTACATTGTAGTAGTCATGTGTGTTATTTTCCTGATTGTTTACTTTACTTTGCAGCAGTTCATGTAAAGTTTACATGCTTCTCTATATTTGTTTTTTCATGCAATACAATACTATTCCACTAAATTTGTTTGCCACAGTTTGTCCAGCAATTCTCCAGCTGATAGACTTACTACTATAAATGCTTTGATGTATTGGAAACTTTTTTTTTTTAATCAGTGACCTTCTTTGGATATGTGTTTAATAGTACCTGGGCCAAAGGGTCCAAATATTTTAGCTAATTTATTTACATAATTCCAAAAGAATCTGATTCCTTAGATTAGTATCTTAGGCATTAACAAAACTGGTCAAGCACTTACCATCTAACTTTGTTTATTCACTGATATATTTATTTTTGAGATCTGAGAGAGCAATGGTGAGGCTCCCTTAGGCAGAAGAAGGACCCACTCCCATCCCAGCAAGTGAGTCTGCTAATCAGAGGATGGGATGATGGGTCTTATTCTGTTCTCTCTATAATAGCCAGTCATGGTATGGGGACTTTTCTCCAACACAACCAAACCCAATACTTCACCTCCCTCCCTTTGATGTGAAAGCTAGGTCTTGCCCTCCCAGATCCCCGCTTTTTTAAAGAGGCCATTCTTTGACTCATTTTTAAAATTAATCCTTAATCACTAAATGGGCATTGCCTCAGTAAAACTGAGACCCGTTAAAGATCTCAGCTTAAAAAGGCCAAGGTCCCGACTGCATCCTGGGCCATCTCCAGTTGTCCTGATCCATACCTGGCCATTGGACCCAGATGACTTGAGGAGAAAGTGAGGCTGGTGACTGCACTGCCCTCCCATACTTAAATCCAATTCACTTTCAAGTCATGACAATACCTTCCTGATGTCATGATCCTCTTCAAGAAAGGACAAACAGCAAGCAGCAGCAATCCCAAACTCCCAGCTCATTAGGTAGATGTCAGTTTCTCAGGGTAGTTTTAATCTAACCTTAGTTTGGCCCTCCAGATTGCAGAGGTGCCATTGGGAATCTCTCCCTTCCTCTCAGCACAGCCACCTCCTGCCCCTCGGTCACCTTTTTGTCTTTAGCAGACTTCCTTGAGAGATGGCTTCTGTGGTGACTAGTAAAAACCCTCCCTCCTTCCCAAACCTTTGCCTTTGGTGGAACATAGTGAATTAAATAGAATGAGCAGGCATGGAGGAGTAGAAATCTTTATTGCAGATCTCATCACATTATCTTTTCACAAGCCCACCCCCTTCTAAACTTCCAAGGGCATCACCATCCTTCCAGCCATGCAGACTCCGATCCTCATTGTCATATTCGACTCTTCACTGACCCTCACCATATGTATCCAGGCAATATCTTGCCATTTTTTGCCTCTGAAACATCACTTACATCTCTCTGCTATCTACCCACAAAGCCAATACTCTAATTCAGGCCTTCATCTCCTCAACCCTGAACTATTATTGTGAGTCTTTTAACGGGTTTCTCTGCCTCAAGCCTCTTCCCTCTTTAATCCATCCTGCTCACAGCTGGCAAAATGATTTTCCCAAAGCACAAGTCCGACCATGTCACCCTCCTACTTAATAAACCTCAGTGACTCCCTGTTGATTTTAGGACCAAATATTTCATCTTTATCTCATCCTTTAAAAATATTCTAGTTTGTATAAGTTTAATAAAGTATAAAATTATTACTATAACAGTGCACAAATATATATGAATGTGTGTATATCTCTCTATATGTATATATATGTGCTCAATTCTTTTTTATTGTTAGGGAATGTAATAAAAATGTCAAAGACCACTGGCATAAACACAGGCCTCAGCAATGTCTAAATTTAAAAAATATAAAAAAAACAAAACTAGAAACTATGGCTGCTACTTCTGAAATCCCCTTAATCTGATCATAATCTAGCTGTCTCTCGCTCTGCCTTCCTTATTCTTTGTACTATGACCTTCAGTCTTTTGACCTCAATTCTCTCTTGGGCTATCTCCCCTCTACTAGCCACTTTCTTCTCTTTTCCTCATCTTGATTCTTGGGTGAACCAACTGAGCTACTCTGTCCTCTTCTCTTAGTTCCCTAACTGCCTTATCATGTTACGGATTACTTCCAGCCAAATGTTAGCCTTGGACGATTCTCACCATTCACCACCTTCACTCCTACACTTATGCTGCAGAAAGAAGATGGAGAAAGTCATGCAACCATTCTGCTTGGGTTCACTACAGATTTATGTCACACCACCTCAACTGGGCCCTCACTGCTGCTAGGCAATACTACTACATTTTCTTTAGTAATTTTTCCAAAGCTTTTCTTTCCTCCTCAAACCTCCCATGGCTCTCCCACCCTCAACCCTCTCAATGGAGAACTTTGTTTCATATATTACAAAAAAAACTGAGGCCATTCCCTGTGAATTCCTTCTCCCTCCACTCCCCCTTCCTAATCTCCTACCACTCAGGTGCCTTCGGCCACCTTCTCCCCTTCACTCCTGTCTCACATGATGAAGTGGTCTTACTCCTCACCAAGGCTCAGCCCTCTACCTGCTCAAGAGCTCCCATTTCATCCTGTATTCTCCAACAGATTGTCCCTTCTGTCATCCCCACTCCTTCAGTTATATTTAACCCCTTTTTGTCTCCTGGCTCATTCCCTTCTACCTACAAATACTCCCATGCCTCCCCCATCTTGAAAAAACCTTTACTTGATCCTTCTATCCCCACTAACTACTGCCCTATATCTCTTATGCCCTTGCAGCTAAACTCCTTGAAAAGGCTTGTAGTTCAACTTCTGACATTATCATTTCACTGAAAGCACTCTCTACAACATTATTAGTGACCTCTTAGAAATAACTGATCTGAGGATCAGTATTTGCACCTACATCCGAGGGCTGTCGTGCGGATCAAATGAGACAATAACTGTAAACCACTTAGCACAGTGCCCCCCACAATCAACACCAGTTATTATTTTTATTTGTTGCCAAATCCGATGGACTTTACTCTGTCCTCGTCCTCCTTGGCCTCTCTGCAACCTCCGACACTGCTGATCACGCTTTCTCCCTGGATACTCTCTTCTCTCTAGGTTTTGGGAACAACGTTCTCTCCTGGGTCTCTTCCTACCCACCTGACTGCTCCCTCTTTCTCCTTTGCCAGATCTCCCACACAGTGGCACCAACCTGGCTGTTCCATGAGCAAGACACCCACCTTCTGCGTCTGGGCAATTTCTCTGGCTCTCCCCCAGGCCTGCAATGCTTTTCGCCCTCTACTTTGACTACTGACCTCCTGCCTTCCTTTAAGTCCCAGCTAAAATCCTGCCTTCTACAGGAAGCCTTCCCTAACCCATTTTATTTCTGGCGCCTTCCCCCTGTTCATTATTTCCTATTTATCCTGTATATAGCTTGCTTTGTGTATGTTTGCGCGTCGTCTTCCCCTCAGATGCTCAGCATAGTGCCTGACACATAGTACGTGCGCGCTTAATGTTTGCTGACTGATTCTTCCTATGCCTCCCTCCCTTACCTTCCTTCCTTTCCATACATTTTTGTTGTTCTTTAGGCATTCACTTGTGTCTGACTCTTTTTTTTAACCCCTTGGACCGTACTGTCCTTGGGTTTTCTTTTTTTCATTCCTTTTCTTTTTTCTTTTTTTTTGGCAAAGGTACTAGAGTAATGGATTTAAAGCAAACAGAGTGCCCCGGGTCACACAGCTAGTAAGTGTCTAGATTTGAGCTCAAGTCTTCCTGATTCCATGCCTGGACCACCTAGCTACCTCTCTATGCCTATCTATCTATACATATATATGTGTATATATTTATATCCATATTTTATTTGTACATAGTCATTTACTTATCATCTTCTCCATTAGACTGTGCACTCTTCGAAAGCAGGGATATCTTTTGTCTTTCTTCCTACTATGTTCTGGCACTATGCCAAGCTTAATAAATATTGACTGACAGACTATAGCTAATGATACATGACATTTGGGTAACATTTGAAGGTTGTATACATAATACCATTTGTGCTTCATTATTTTCTACTTCTTCTGCATCTGTTTAAAGGGGCCCACCACCACTCTTTCTGTTATTCGGGTTTTCAAACTCTCCCTCACCCTGAAGATCCTACCAGTTGCTAAATTAACTATCTCTTCAATCTCCCTATCATCTCTCTCTTTCTCTCCTCTCACCTGCCACTTCTACCTCCAGTCTCACCCCTTTCTAATTCATTCTCTGCACAGCTACCTAATTGATTTCTACAAAGCCTAGATCTAACCAGGTCACTCTCTTGCTCAAGAAACTTTAGTGGTTCTCAACCTTCCTAATGCCAGTATGTGGGCATATCTGCATGTGGGTGGACCCGCCTGGAGAGGGATAGAGAAGTGATGTCTTGGTTCCTAAGACCATTGGAAATATGTGTTTTCCAATGGTCTTAGGCGACCCCTGTGACGCCTGTGGAAGGGTCATTTGACCCCCAAAGGGGTTGCGACCCACAGGTTGAGAACCACTGCTTTAGTGACTCTCCTTTACCTCTAATATAAAATACAGACTCCTCAGTTTGGCATTTAAATTCCTTCATAATCTCACTCCAGTCTATTTCTCCAGAATGATTTTGCACCATTCCTCCTTATATCTTATAGTCTTCCTTATATGTTCATTCTGTATATATAACCCAATCTGTTTACTAGTACTTATACACAGCATTCCCTCTCTACCTAAGTGCATCCACACAGGCTTTCTCCCATGCCTGAAATCCACTCCCTCTTCATCTTTGCTTCTTAAAATTCTTAGATCAAATACCAACTCGTAACTGAGTATTTCCTAACCTCCTCAGTTGTTACCTCTCTTCTTCCCGGAATTATGTTGTATGTACTTTTTATCTTCTCCCCATCCCCACCTCCACCCCCATTAGAATGTAAAGTCTTGGTGGGCTGGAGTTGTTCTGTTTTTGTTTTGGCATCCCCTGCTATGCTGTAGCATCTTAAGCAATTAATGTATGTTCATTGACTGAATGAATGTTCTTGAAATCCCCTTGTTTAAGTGACCAGTCTTTTGAAATGCAGTACATTGTCAGGACATGCCCCCTGGGGTTGACAATGCTTACTAAATATTATATATTAGAGTAAAAACTTTGAATATATTGTCAAAGACAAGCATTCCCTTTCATCACATTTGTATAAAATAAGTCCCACCCATTCTCTTCAAACACTCTAAACCACCTTGAGAAGGATCTCTGTGAATAGCCCTTAAAAACTGTCAAATGTAGGGGTTTTGTGCAAGTTGTCAATTGCCAACACAAAGGAGTCGTATTCACTCTCTGAGTGAGTGGAGCTCCACAATAGAGATACACTTGACTCTCTTTCCAAGAGCAATCATATTGTACTTCATGTTGAGTACAGTTCAATCCCAATTGACATTCTTTAGGGCCTTGGGTTTATGCCTGGAAGACTTGAAAATAACTCAGTAGCCCCTGAAAAATTTATCAGGTACAATTCCTCATGAATTTTGCAAAAGGATAAAAGGGATGCAAATGTTTCTTGGAGTCTGTCATTGCTTGCTCAGGCTTGATGAATGTATATAGGATTAATGAATTGAAAGCTTCACCTGCAGCTGTGAAGACAGTTTTCAGGCTGACCATTTAAACCTGTTGAGAGAATCTAAATCTTTTTCAGGTTATTCTAGAGAAAATGTAGTTGAAAGGAGGTGTGGGGAAAAAAAGGCGAATCAATTTCATCTAAAAGTAAGAAGCTAGAAAAAAAGGGCAGGGGAAGTAGTATGACTTGAAAAGAGACTAGAGTTGTAAATAACTGATCGGTTTAAATTAGAAAAATGGAAAGATGGGTATTTGATCCTTATGCTATGAAATATCTTTTAACAAACAATAATAAAAATAATAATGAAATGTTCTTGTAGAGGAGTCCACCTTACAACTAAATAATTTCCTGATTATTTTTTTCTTATTTTCCTTGCATATTGAATATGGGTTTGTAAATAGATAATGAAGTACAAATGAGATGTATGTAAAGAGCTTTGAAAACATGAAAGTGTTTTCAAATTTCAAGTAATTATTTTCTTAAATGTAAATATTTTATGGACATTTTTTGGCTATGTCTTCCGTGAGATTAAAGAAAAAATGGTGGCTAATAACACTCTAACCCAGGGGTGGGTAACCTGCAGCCTCCAGGCCACATGTAGCCTTCTAGGCCCTTGGATGAGACCTTTTGATGGAGTTATAGTTTTCCAGAGCAAATCCTATTAATAAGGGGATTTGTTCTGTGAAGTCTGAATTCAATCAAAGGGCCTACATGAGGACCTAGAGGGCCACATGTAGCCTGGAGGCTGCAGGTTCCCCACCCCTGAAATCCACTCCTTTTAATGCCTGTAATTCCAGGCTAAAAAGAGCTATAGATTTTAATATATTTAATCCATTTCCTAACAGCCAGCCTTGTCTTAGTTCTTAACCACTTCTATTTGGCAAGCTTTTCCTTCTTCTGGAAGAAGTGGGATTAAATTTGCTCTGTGTATGTGCAGAAGGTGGGATGATAGCCATTGGATAGAAACTGAAGTCTAATGGTGGTTCATTTTAAGGATAAACTTTCTAACAAACTGTTGAGGGGAATGGTAGTCAGGAGTCATATATTATAGACTTGGAGTTGGAAGGAACAATAGGGATCATCTGGCTCAACATCCCCCTGCTAAAATTTATGTAGAAGGGAAGTGAAGCTGAGAGTAGTTAAATCATTTACCTAAATTTATACATGCATCAAATAATGAAGGTAGGATTTGAACCCAGGTCTTCTGTCTTCAGATCCAGTGTTCTTTTCATTACACCTTGCTATCATAAAGGGGACTTCCATATTGAATATTGATGTCACCATTTATATAACTGCCAATTTCTCTGCCAAGTCCAAGCATCTTTGATACTGATGGTTTTCCTCTTTACCATTACTGGGTGATCTTGTTTACAGTAAATGAGCTGGGCCTACTCGTTCCTGGTTGTGTTACTCATTTCTTTTTTTTTTTTTTGCTTTTTTTTGGAGGGCAATTGGGATTAAGTGACTTGCCCAAAGTCACACCGCTAGTGTGTCAAGTGTGCGAGGCTGGATTTGAACTCAGGTCCTCCTGACTCCAGGGCTGGTGCTCTATTCACTGTGCCATCTAGCCACCCCTGTGTTACTCATTTCTAGTACTAGAAACTTTGTGCCTGCCTAATTCTCATTGGGCACCATAGATCCTTGGTCTGCTCCTCCCTGTATTTATTGATTTGGCTGGAGACTTACAGTACTGCCGACTTACAATGGATCTACCAGGACCCTTTGCTCCTAGTTTGACTCCCATTCCTCTCTCATCTCTCCTGTCATTGCCTAAAGCCTGTCATAGAGGTGAGTATTGAAGAACTGAATTTCACGATCAGCCTGAGAGTAGATAGTCCCAAATATATTTCAGACATGAAGTTATACCATGTTATAAATATAAGGTGGCAAAACTGTCATTTATCAAAGAAGGCTGAATCCAAGAGGCAACATTTAAAGGTAATTGCCCTGTCAATCAAGCAGTCAATCAACAAGCATTTATTAAGTACTTGATAGGTAACCCTGAAAAAAAAAAGAAATTGTTCCTAAAACCAAGGAGCTTACACATGAGCAGAGAGGACAAACAGGCATACATAAGCACCCTGCAAAAGAAATGAAAGGTATTTTGGCTGTGGGAATGGGTTAGTGGTGGCCTGGGGAGTATCCTGAATAGGACTGGGAACCGTCTTGAGGCCTGCCCATAAGAAGAGTCAGGAAAAGGTTCATGTAGGTGATATTTGAAGGGAAAAAAGAGATTCTGAGAAGGAAAAGTGAAGAGGATTTTTGTGCATTCCAGGCATGAATGGAAGCCAGGGCAACGAGTGACTGTTAAGTTGGGAAGGACCTGGATTGCAGTGGGGGAGGAAGAAGAAAAAGCACTTTGCAAACCTTAAAACAGCCTTAGTGAAAAGCTGCAGAGTGGAGCTTCAGCAGATGGCAGCCAGAAAGCTGAATAGCAGAAGCTGCTCTCTCGCCAGAGACACAGTAGAACAGCAAGCTTCCGAGCCTCAAGTCGGGGCCCAGTGGAAAGCAGCAAGAGAATTCCTGGGCCATGCCAAGGAACAGCGGGAGACATATTGGAGAAACATCAAGGCAGTAAGAGCCGGAAGATGGAGCCCTGGAGACTCAGGCAGGAGACATTTTCCACCCGTTTTACAAGGAAGATGGTGCTGAAATTGAAACCCTTTCTCGCTAGTGGAGTCTGGGCTTTTCTGATATTTGTGGCCCTCCTCATCAGAGAAATTGTGCTTGGTTGTGTACAGGGGCAGAGAATATATGACTGCAGTGCTTGACTTTTTTATTTAGTAGAGGATATTGTAAGGCATGGAGGCACCTAGGGCCTCAGTGTAGAGAGTGCTGGGCCTGGAGTCAGGAAGACCTGAGTTTGAATATGCCCCTCAGTCACTTACTAGCTGTGGGACCCTGGGAAAGTCACTTAACCCTGTTTGCCTCAGTTTCCTCATCTGCAAAGTGAGCTGGAGGAGGAAATGACAAACCATTTCAGTATCTTTGCCAGGAAAACACCATGAATGTTATTGGTTTGCTGTGGTCCATGGGTTCATGAAGAGTCAGACACAACTGGAAAACAGCAAAAACTGTAAGGCACAGTGAGAAAGGTTCAGTAGCTGGAATCAGAGGTACAGGTTTCAAATCTTGGCTTCACTATTTGCTATCCGAGTGACATTGGGCAAGAGCCTCCGAACTTCCTCTGAACTTCACTTTCCTCCTCTGTAAAATAAAGGGTTTAGACCAGTGGTTCTCAACCTTCCTAATGCCAGGACCCTTTAATAGTCGTATGTGGGCCTCTGCAGGTGGGCAGACCCGCCTAGAGACAGATAGAGGAGGTTTCTAAGACCATCGGAAATATGTGTTTTCTGATGGTCTTAGGAGATCCTTGTGAAAGGGTCCTTCGATTCCCAAAGGGATCACGACCCACAGGTTGAGAACCACCGGTTTAGACTGAATCAGGGGCAGGTAGACTATAGCCCAGCAGAGCAAATCCTGTCTGCTTTGGTGCAGCCATGAGCTAAATGTGGTTTTCACATTTTTAAGTAAGGTTTACCCCTATACTAAATGACCTCCGAGGTCCTTTTTACATCTAAATCCATTATCCCAAGACTGATTATTTATCTCACTGTCTTAATTCTGTCTCAGTTAAATTCTTTTTCTCTCACCTACCTGGTTTGTAAATAGAGTAGACACTGAATGCAGGCTCAAGCCTTAGCTATCTCCCCATATTATTCCCAAATAATATGTCATTTTAGAATTGATTGGGATATTGATTCATTATGTTTGTTCTTCCCACTTTACACGTGAGAAGGGAGCTATTGATAAGATCTCTCCTTAACCTGGCTTCCTCACACAGACTCCATCCCCTATATACCCACCAATGTCTCCTTCCTTTTTTAACGTCCTGCCCAGACACTAATTTCCCCATCCTCACTCTTACCAGGTTCCCCTCTTTATGCTGACCCTTAAGCCTTTTCCCCTTTTTCCACTGATTCCCTTGAGATTCCCTACCCTGAAGGACAGACACCAGAATGGACCCTCAGGACTTCTGGGTTTCACATTAAGTTAAGTAAAGTTCAACCTTGCTCTTAACCCTTAGGACCTCTGGCTGTTTCCACCCACTTTGCAGTAGAACCCTTCTCTCTGCATTGAGTTCTGCAATTAGAGTCTAGGCTTTGAGAGTAGTGTGGCACCAATGCAATATTTACAGTGCCCATGATCATGATAAAGACCATGACTATAAATATTGCATGAGGCTCGATCACAAAATATAACAAACTCTCCATGTAGAGGCCACAACTGAATTACTTATTCAGACACCAGAAAAATGAATCCCCAAACCAGTAAGCCGATTCCATCACAGTACCAAAGATATTCAGAAGCCATAATAACGCCGAGAGCCACAGAGTCCTTTAGCCTTCCCACAAGCCAATACAAAATCAATATTCACTCACAAACCTCTCTCCCTCTCTCTCTCTCTCTCTCTCTCTCTCTCTCTCTCTCTCTCTCTCTTCCTCTCCCTCTCTCCTTGCCTGAGCACCGCTCTCTCCCACCATCTCTCTGGCTCTGTCTCCCCACTTCCTGTGGGCTCTGCTTCCCTTCAGCAAACTCCTCCCACCACAGGCTCCATGTGACTACATTCAGCCTATCAGGGGGCAGAGTTTATCTTCACAGCAGGGAAGCTTCCTGTGGACTCTGCTGCTCCCTTCTGCAAATTCCTTCCATCACAGACTCCATGTGATCACATTCAGCCTATTAGGGGGCAGAGTTTACTTTTAAAGCAGGGGAGGTCTTCAAACTCCCCCCTACTTCTCTTAAGGGGCAGGGGAGATCTTCAAATTCTCATTCCCATCACAAGTAGGCTCTGTTTTCTTTTTCTGTCTATATCCGTAGCACTTAGCTTCATTCTTAGCACATAGTAAGTACTTAATAAATAACTTTAATTCTTTTTCATTCATTCATTCATGAGAAAACTGGCTTAGAGAGATGAAGTGATTTGCTCTTGGGTTAAAGAGTTAGACCAGTGGTTCTCAACCTTCCTAGTGCCGAGACCCTTTAATACAGTCCCTCATGTTGTGGTGACCCCCCCCCAACCATAAAATTATTTTTGTTGCTGCTTCATAACTGTAATTTTGCTGCTGTTATGAATAGTAATGTAAATATCTGATATGCAGGATGTATTTTCATTGTCACAAATTGAACATAACCCACAGGTTGAGAACTGCTGAGTTAGAAATTATGAGAGTGAGAATTCCAATTCCTCCTGATTCAAACTGCTGTGCCCTTTCCAATTAACTATATTGCCTCATTATTAGAAGGTCCCTTATTTCGCTTGTTTTGTGAACATGGGCAGAAACACTTGTCTTAATAGCCTGGAATGTTGGGCTGGATCTAGCTTTCTAAATAAGAAAATCAATAGTGATATATATATATATATATATATATATATACATACAGTTTGTTTTGTTTTTGGAGGGGAGAAAGAAGGCAGGGCAATTGGGGTTAAGTGACTTGTCCAAGGTCACACAGCTAGTGTTAAGTGTCTCAGTCTGGATTTGAACTCAGATCCTCCTGACTCCCCGGCCAGTGCTCCATTTACTGTGCTACCTAGCTGCCTCAATAGTGATAAATATTAAGCCTTATATTCGGGTTCAAACATTTTTCGTAAGTATAGAACAGGTGAGGTGCAAGTCAAGATAGCAGTTTTCTGGAAAGAATCTGGAAGTCTTAATGGACTTAAAGCTCAACCACAGTTGGCAGTGTGGTATAACAGTCAAAAAAAAGCTAATGTGACTTTGTTGTTAAGTCACTTCAGTTGTGTCCAAGTCCTCCTGACCCCATTTGTGGTTTTCTTGGCAGAGATAATGGAGTGTTTTGCCATTTCCTTCTTCAGCTCATTTTAAAGATGAGAAAATGGAGGCAAATCAGGTTAAGTGACTTGCCCAGGATCACACAGATAGATAGTAAGTGTCTGAGATTGGATTTGAACTCAGGAAGATGAATCTTCTTGACTCCAGGCCTGCCAATCTTATCCCCTGAGCCACCTAGCTGCCTGCAAACAGGGTAACTCTAAGTATTTAAAAGTCTGTGACACGTCTAAATGTGTTCTCCTTAATGCTAAAGGGCAGAAGTAAGAATGATGAATACAGTTCCAGGAGTGTGTAAGATTCTTGAGGGAAGAAACTATCTCACTGTTGTATTTGTATCCCTGGAACAAAGCAGATCCCAGATGCATAGCAGGTGCCAAATAATTGATTGATTGATTAGAAGTAATCTAGTTTGTGTTTTATACCTGACCTTGGAGCTCAGCTCTTATAATCCCTGCTAGTGTGCTGTTTTTTATTCTCAAACTTAGTCAAGACTTGTCTACAGTAACCCAAGTTTTTTAAGGCAATGGTTGATCAATTCACATGACTGGTCAAATTCTCCTATCATTTTAAAAAGTTAAACACATTATTTATTGATCATAATGCATTAAAATTGTAATTAAAAAGGGTAATTAAGAGAAAGGATTCAGACAAATGGGCATTCATAAAGGAACAAATCATTAAAAGAATAAATCATCTAAGTTAATTTCATCAAAGACTATAATAATATAGCAACATATCAAAATCAATGGACTATAGCCAAAGAAGTTCCTGTGGGGGAAATGTATATCCCCAAATAAATTTATCAGCAAAAGGGAGAAGTAAAAGGTCAATGTTAAACATCCAACCAAAAAATTATAAGAGCAACAAATCAAAAAGCTCCAGACAAACACAAAAATAGAAACCCTGAAAGTAAGAGATGAACACAATTTAAAACAGGAAGCAAATTAATGAACAAATACCCGATGGGCTTTTTAAAGACCAATAAAGTAGACAAATTGTTGGTTAATTTTATTTTTAAAGGAAAAAACCAAATCACCAATATCAAAAGCATAACAAGGAGTAATCATAACAGATATTGATGAAATAAAGGGAACCACTATAATCTATTTCCCCAATCAAATGTGTACAACACCATTTTTAAAAAAAGGATAATACTTACAGAAATCTAAACTATCCAGATTAATGTGAAAAGAAAGGTAGAATTTAAATAATCCAGCCTAAAAACAAGTAATCAAACAAGTCGCAGATGAACTCTTGTCCTACGCCATCAAAAACAAAACAAAACAAATGGATTCACAAGTGAACAATAAATTCAAACGCTACCCAAATTGTTGAGGAAAATAGAGGAAGAAGGTATCTTACCAAATCCCCTCCACTAACTAAACATAATCCCCATATCCAAACGGAATAGAGAGAAGGAGACGGAAAAACCATAGCCTAGCATCCCCAGTGAATTGCTAAAACAAAAATATTTACTAGAAAGTAAAGAGATCACCCCACTATATTCAAAATATCATTCACTATAAATAAGTTACATTCGTACTAGGAATCAGGAATGTAAGAAAATTCTAAATGTGATCAATCATTAAAAATGTTCAAATGGATCTGTAATCTCATGATTTGGGAATTCCTTCCAGTTATTCAGTTTATAACTCATCCATACCTATGGATCTTTTGTAACTTTTGTCTCACTGTCTCTCTCTCTCTCTTTCTGTCTCTCACTTTCTCTTTCTTTTTCTCTCTCAGCTCATTACAACAAGTCTCTCTATTGTCTTCTGTGTGATACTCATATTGAGTTCTTCATAGGGAGTGCCATTCCACATCTTTCTGTCATATAGCATTTCTGATTAAATGTTAGTATTGAAAAGATGGTGATTTGCTTTAATCAGAAGATTGGAGTCACAAAAATCATTTTGCAACTTCCTGAAAGCTATTCAACCTACTCTTCTCTTCTTCAACTCAAGGCCCAGCTGATTGTCCATCTATACTATCTGCCCCATATGTAAATACTGTTGGATAAGTTTAAAAAACTGTTTAAACAAAGTATGTTGAAATACAAGCTATAAAAATTCTTTTTCTACTTGATATTTCCTATGTGGAACTGCCAAGCCAAATTCATTTGAGTGCTTATAGAGCTCTTCCATGTGTTCTGTGCAATGTTCAGATTTTGATGCATTTGGTATAATATATTTCACAAGGAAGAGTATCTTAAGGATCCCATTATCTATGGGATATCCCTTTTTAACCTAAACTCTATACTGGAGCTCCTCTCCCACAGTGGTGATTGCCCACATGTCCTCTCAAAATCTCCTGTCATTGTAGAAGGCACTAATTGGTCTAGGACTGCATAAATAATAATTAGCAAGAGTGTGTTAACCTTCTGGATGTTGACATGAGCCCCAGTCAGCAGTAAACTACCAATATAAAGTTTTTAGGGTGTGGTTATTGATTTCTAAGTCAGCTGACACAAAATAGCACATTTTTACTTCATTTTGTACTCTGGGTTTTATCACTATTAAGAAAAAGTATATATAAATGAGCCATCACTTTGAAGTAAATTGAGGGTACTTCCTGACACCAGGTTTATTTCAAAGACAGAATGTCAAATTGTTTTTAGAAGATGTGATTTTTTAAATCATAAAGCTTGTTATCTCATTCCATGAAATTTTGAGAAAAAATTTCATTGTGTTTCCAGTTGGGTCTTAAAAAGCCTACAGGTTTGGGATTCAAAGGACCTGAATCCAAATCCAGTTCAATCAATTATTCAGCAAGCATTTATTCATTTCCTGCTATGATCTAGGTGCTAAGGATACAAAAAAAACCAAAACAAAACAAAACAAAAAAAAAACACTAGGAAGAGGATTGGACCTATGATCTCATTATTAGATGGAACTCTATGTGAAGAAGCTTCCTCTACCAGTGCATATTTTCACATTTTTCTCTACAATTTAGAGTCTTAGAGAATTGCTTCGAGCACTGAGAGGTCAAGAGAATTGTCCAGGGTCATGTAGCTGGTACATGTCAGAGGTAGGACTTGAACCTAGGTCTTCCTGCTCTGCACTTCTCTATGTGCTATATGACCTGATGACATTCACTATAAAGAATTGAATCACAGTCCAGTTGGGGAGTTTCATTTACTACGTGATCTTGGGCAACTCATTTCACTTCTCTGAATCTCAGTTTCATGTCAACTAAAAGAGTGGGGAGATGATCCCTAAGGTCCTATCCCATTCTAAATTAATGGTCTTGTTAGCATTATTTTGTTATATATATATATATGGGCTTCCCCCGTCTTATGAGTTTAATTTGTCCTTGAAAAACCCCTTATAGATCCATTTCTCATAAATGCAAAATGCAATTAGCATTTATTTCAAAGGGTAATTTTTTTACACATTTCACATTCCCCAAATTAACAGTCATTTAACACCTACTGACACTTGATGTTTACAATTGAATTTTTAATGCAAACAACAAAAAAAGAGCAGAATAGTAAAGACAGTGAAATCAATAAAAATCAATGCAAACCGCACAAGTGGCATCACACTTGTTATAGGAATGACTCATTTTCCTTTTATTCAGTTTTATTTTACCGTTCCTCCTGGAACATTTGGCTAACTGAAGCCTGTTTCCTGTAAATGTTAAACTCATCTGTTTCATGGAGTTATGGTATTATGGGAAGACATGAAACCAAACTAGAAGAAGAAGGGAATATACCATAAGAATTTCCTTGATACTGAATCTTTTGGTTATCTTTGTGACATGTAAATAAATCCCCCCTGCCCCAATTAGTTGATTGTGATTTCTTTAAAATATAGCCTTGTAGTTTTGTAGTTATAGGACTTTGCAAACTCAGTGTTTAAATCTGTAACTTACACTGTTTACTAATTTATCGTAACTTAGTTTGTTCAACCTTAATTGAGATGATAAAGTTGTTTGACTAGGCCTGTATGACTTGATAGGCCATAAAGATTGTTATATATTAATATATATATATATATGTATATATATATATATACACACACATCTACATATATACATACATACATACACACATATATTTCTCTCTCTGACATAATTCTCTCTCTAAGGACTTCCTCAGAAACTCCAATATATGTTCAGGGTTATTTTTCTCCTTTTGAGCTTGTGCTTAAGCAAAATTAAACCTGGACTTTTACCTCTATAATTTTTGCATTGTGATAGGTTTATTTGGCAGCAGCAACCTGCCATATGAACTCAGTGGGAGATATTTCTGCCATCGCACACTCAACAATAAAGTTGACTTGGGGGTGAAAAACAAAAGGACAGGTGAGGAAGACTTGAAGGAAAATCAGTTTAGCTCTTCCTTCATTTTCTCAGATATGATGGGTTCCTATGAACTAGGAAACCATCAGTATTCTGAGAGGAAAACTTAACATGACACATGCCAATTATGCAACTTTGAAGATGACTTCAAGGTTATTCTCTAATCCCTTTGCTTCTTAGAGGTAGGGCAAAACACAAATTGGTCTCTGAAGAAGTAAAGGAAGTCCTCATAAGGCTCAATAGGGATATTAAGTGAAACTACAGGAGAGGTCAAAACCCTGTAATTTGAATGTGTATATTTTAGGATGTTCCTAGGTATATGCATATATAGTATATGCATATTTATAAATAAATGCATACTGAAATATCACACATGTGTATGAATACATGCACACATACTCATGTTTGCACACATCTTGACAAGTGCTTATACATATGCACACATGCATACACATGTATATATGCATGTGTATCTATGCATGCATGTGTACAATATGCGTGAATACACATGTATATATGTATCTGTGTGTATGTGTATTATTGAGAGTAACAGCATGGTTTGATGATTAGAATCTTCAAGCCAAGAAGTTTAGGTTCAAGTCCTTGCATGCATTGACTGTATGTCTTTGGGAAAGTCACTGAAAGTAAGTTACCGGGTAAATGGTGGGAAAACAATGATGGGACTAATTAAGGGGGGTGAGGGTGGGCACTATTCAGTAATAAGCATCAGATCTCTGCTGGCCACTTCTTGGCTTAATTTAAAAATGTAACGTTATCTATGTTTTATTATATTCTGAAGATAAATATTTGCATTTATTTATATTTATTTAAATATAATATGTTTATATGTATTTATTATATTTTGTTAAATACATTCCAATTACATTTTAAACTGGTTCTGAAGCAGTCAGGATTATTGCCAGAGGCATATATACCTATGTTTGATACCTCTACCCTGGACAACTCTCCAAGGCTTTAAGTTACAGAAAAAGTGCTGACCTGCTTTGGTAGAGACAGTATTCTCCCCCAAGAGTTCTGTCTGCAATGAAAGATCTGGTATCCAATCCCTAAAAAGTGTTATTATCAAATTGGATCTATTGTACGACTCTAGGTTTGTCACACTTATGAAACTCATTAGCCTCCAAATAGTAGATGATCTGGAATCTGGACTCTGGATAAATCATTTTTGTTGCTCCTTTGAGAACAGTTGAGCTGTGCCCCACCCCCACATAGTTTCTGGCAATAACCTAAGGACTGCATCAACCTTTCTCTTTGAGGATGCTTGTGAGCAATAAAATAAAGCAGAAGTAGGGTATCTGGCCTAGTATCTGTTAGCTGACCCATTATTCTGAGGATATAGAGTTGTTTTGGAAACAGAGAAAGCACT
>CM053583.1:358435352-358447187 GCA_028627135.1 Pseudochirops cupreus
GTAAAGGACAATGGGCTCTGATGTTATTAGCTCGAGTTCCCATGAAGTATGTTCCTCAAAATATCAATTGCCAGTCATTAACAACCCAATATTACCAGCTAGAATCTCTCCAATATCATTTAACCAGTTTATTATCTCCTGCATATCATATAGATAGGCAGATAGATAGACAGACAGATAATTTATTAAGCACTCCACTATGTGCCAGGCACTGTGCTAAGTGCTAGGAATACAGATAAAAGCAAAAAAAAAAATAGTCCCTACTCTCAAGCTTACCTTCTAATGGGAGAAGGCAACACATAAAAGAATACTGAACAGGGTAGGAGAGAGGGAGTGGTGAGGTCATTTGTGGACAGGTCCCCGGGGGACAAGTTAATGAATAAGCATGGACCTTTCTCAAAATGGAGGTTTGGAAGGAATCCTTTGTGGATAGGCAATTAACATCAATTAGTTTTTACAAAGGGATATTTATTGGGAAGATATAGCAAGAACAGAAAAAGAAATATATCCCCTGAGAACAAGGAACACTTACTCTTTACTTCCTAAGTACTTGGGGAAAGTGGACTCAAACAACATGACTGCAACAGAAATTCTACCACCAAGTTACTTTACAAAAGTGGTATAAAGTTATTCACTTGCTTGGAGGACTTGATGTCTTACTTATCAGGCTCATTTGCTGCTGGTCTGGGTCACTCTTTTCCTCAGGGAATTAACGGGCTCCTCTCCCATTTTGGCTGTGGTGGCTATGGCAGTGTCTTCTAGGGACTCTTGTCACTGGACTTCAAGTAGTTCTTCAATTTTGAAGTTCACAAGTTTGTGACCTGGTCTGATCCATCCCCAATGCTAATTTGCCTAAAATCAGAAAAGAACAGGCAAAGAAAGAGGGGCACCAGCTGTTTACTACCAGGTGTCAGCCTTAGTGGGAGAGAGAGACACATAGAGAGAGCCTGAGGCCTCTTTCCAACCCAGGGCCCCTTAAAAGTTCTTCCTTGTCATGTTATAAAAGAGGGAGGGACGGAGGGAGGGAGGGAGAGAGAGAGAGAGAAAGAGAGAGAGAGAGAGAGAGAGAGAGAGAGAGAGAGAGAGAAAAGAAGAAGAAGAAAAAGGAGGAAGACAGAGACAGAGAATCACAGAGAAAGAGAGAGACAGAGAATGAGACAGACACAGTGACAGAGAGATAAAGACAGACAGGCATGCAGTCATACAGAGACAGACATATAGAAACAGAGAAAGTCAGAGAGTGAGAGAGAGATGTAAATAGACACAGAGAGATAGATGGACAAAGGCAGAGAGACACACAGAGTTTAAGTTTTTTTATGCCTTTTATATACATACTTAGTCAATTTCTGTGCAAATGAGTGGACGGGAAATAGAGAATCCCCTGATATGCTCTGAAGTGGGGGACAAACCTCCCCTACATAACATATTCCCAGATTTTTGGAGCTGGCACATCAAGCCTTTCTTTCCTCAGGAGCTCGCCACAGGCAAAAATCATAGCATATGTTTTGAGGACTATGTTCCCATTGGTTGTTATACATGTGTTTGTGTGGTACTGTGTTCTATATTTTACTGGTGATATCTTATATGAGCTTCCTGAACTCAGCAAGAATGCTAAGGGACTGAATGATGAGTGTATCTAGAGGCATAACTGGGGCTCAGTGACATGAGGCTTTGTCCTAAGGCAGGCAACTGGCCAAGGGTGAGAACTTTGACTTAGGGCCAGAGACTTAAAGGAAAGTTGGCAGGCAGCAACTGGCTTTCTCTAAGAAAGAAAGCAGGACAGAACCCGGTGGTGGAGCTGTGTTGGAGCAGAACTGGCAAGAAGATAGCGGTTGTGGAGACAGGAGTAGGTTTGCAACTAGGGTTTCTCTTTTTGAGTTTCTCAGGCATGCCTAGTCAGTAATAGCTCTGCTGCAGCCCAGGGGTAGGAAGGGATGTGGGAGGCTTACTCAGAGAGCTAGTTGCCTCAGAACAAAAAGGCTTGCATTCCTTTGTAGCCTCCTCTGGGAGAGGGGACATCTTGGACACCAGTAACAAGTAAACTGAGAAGGGTTCCTGCCCCCATTTGCCTGTGAATAGGGGGACACTTCAGGTGAAGGTCAAGCAGAGGTGTGCTGGTAAACATTTAACAACAGTATTTCCTCCCCCCCAAAAAAAATTTTCCCTCAACATGCTTGACATGCTTTTAAATTTAATCTGCATTATTTCTCTATTACTTTAAATCTAGACAATCTACAGAACAATAAATCAAGCCTTGCTTTGTAGCATTTGCTGGATTTATGAGGTGTAAATACACTGAAAACTAAGCCATCTGTGTGAGCCTGTTTAAGCTGACTTCAGTGCAGCCCTCAAGAAGGAGGCAAAGTGCCCCTGCCCATCCCCTCTTGACATGCCTTCCTGAGGACTCACTCACCTTACTCACCATCCTAAGTCCCTTGTCTTTGCTCAGCTTCTCAGACTTTGCCAAAGATCAGGTTGAAAGTATGGTTGGTTTGAAGGAGAGGGCAGAGTACTACAGGGATTCTGGTCTGTCCCTAGGAGGGGAAATGCTTCCCCAAATCTAGGGTTTTTCTAGCCTCAGCACTTCAGTTCTGCCAGAAAAGCCATGGGGTATTGGAGTACTTCAGACAGGGCAAGTTCTGAAGACTTTTAAGGGGCAGCCCCTGAGTGCCCCATTCCCAGGCTTTTTTTTTTTTCTTCTAGGCTTTGCTCACCAGAGCAGCTTAAACTTTCCAGAGGGGCCCAAAAAAAGTAGGACAGTGAGCTTGGGGCCAAGGTGAGCCTGGAAAGGCCTGTTGCCCCCTCCCCCTCCCCCTCTCTTCTCCTGCTTAGCTTCCTGTGCCGAGACTTAAGAGCCCGCCTGGGCTGTTGACCTGGAAAGGCTCACTAGAAGTAATAGACTGTGTGAGTCAGGAGAATTGCGATTCCAGTTCTTGCTTTGACCCTAACTCTAGGTCTCTATTTCTACCTCTGAGAAAGAAGGGAATTGGACAAGATAGTTACTAACTAAGGTCCCTTCAAGATCTGACAATCTGCCAGTCTCAGAAACTGGAATTCCATCTGACCATACCTCAGAATAACCTCAATTGCAGTAAAAGTGCCATGAGCCATCTTTGGGGAAGTTAATATTTTTGCCTGGGGTCACAATTTCCTCTGTTGTATAATAAAGGTCTTATACTAACTGATGATATCCAAGCAAATGCTAGTTCTAACATGATATTCTGAGGGATGGTGGAAAGGAAGAGGGAAGGAAAAGGAAGAATGGTAAGGAAGGAAAGGGAAGGAAAGGAAAGAAAGAGGGAGGGGGAGAGAGAGAGAGAGAGAGAGAGAGAGAGAGAGAGAGAGAGAGAGAGGAAGAGAGAGAGGGAGAGAGAGAAAGAGAGAGAGAGAGGGAGGGAGAGAGGGAGAGAAGGAGAAAGGAAGAAAGGAAGGAAAGAAGGAAAGAATGAAAGAAGGAAGGAAAGAAGGAAGAAAGAAAAAACAAGCATTTATATAACCCTACTGTGTTCTAGGCAATGTGCTAAATACTGTACAGATATAGCTCATTTGATCAAACAACAATCTTGGGAAGTAGGTGCTATTATTGTACCCATTTTACAGTTGAAAAAACTCTGAGTAAGTGACTTGGTCCCCAGGGTAACACAGTTAGGAAGTATTTGAAGCTGGGTTTGGACTCAGTTTATCTTGACTCCAGGCCAAGGACTCTATCTCCTGAACCGTATCTTGCATCCCTCTTCCCAAAAAGTGATTAGCTCTTTGCTATAAGGTTTACCATTCCACCTCAGCTTCATGTTTTCCAAGAGTCTCTTCTCCCACCCTCTATGTCTCTCTCTCCCAAGTGAGGGTGACTTTAGTGCCTTTGGCTGTAGTGCTCATTCCACTTTAAAAAAAAAATCCCATTTAAGACTGTTTCTAAAGGTTAGTGAAGACTATGTCCTTGATAATACCTTCTGAAGCCTTCTCTGCTCTCTCATTTGTGACTTTTAGAGGTCATGGGACCCTGGCAGTCAATGGTTTCAGAATCTTTACAAGTTTTCCTGATACTGGAAACTATTAACTATGTATTTTTAGCTGATATCTCTACAGGGAGAATCCTTACAGGGGTTTGAAGTGACTTTCAGTGGCATTGATAGCACAGTATGGCGGTAAAAGAACAGGTCTTAGGATCAAAAAAACTGCATTTGAGACGAAGCTCAATTATTTAGCATCTTGTAAATTGTTAGGCAGGTGTCTTAATCCTCAGTTTCCTCTTCTGTAACATGGAGATAATATGAATGCACTACCTCCTTCCCAGGGTTATTATTAAGAACACGGTTATGGGCTTAGTCAACTGCATTCTTTCCAGGGTAATTGTCCACAAATCAGCTCTAGAGCTGGGATTTCCTTTAGGTCTCCAGAGATGGTACAGAAGGAGATTTGAAACCCTGTTTTCCCAGAAACTTTTCCTTAGAGTGATCACAGTCAATTGCTCTTTGATACCTGTCTTAAAGAAAATGATCACCTTCGCAAATGAGTGTCCAAATGGTGCACTTGAACTTCTTCCTTCCTAAATTGACCAAAAGATCTTCCCCATGAATTAAATTTTCATCCAAATCCAGTGGGATTGTAGACTTCTCTTTTTCAGTTGATAACAGTTGGCCTTAATTTTTGCTTGGGAAGTGAATTGAATAGAGGGAAAAGGGCAAGTATTTTTAAAATTCTAATAGATCTTATTCTATGCTGAGCTTTTTAGCCTATTGATATAAAAAGGTTATTAATTAGAAGTTTTTGTTTGTTTGGTTGGTTTTTGGCCTCAAATTTTCAAGTTTCAATTTGCTACTGGAAGAAAAAAATTGATGTTTTAAGTTGAAGCAGTAGAGGGTGGTGGTAGCACTATCTCAAGGGAAAAAAATTGCAAAAAAAAACCCCCAAAACCCTCATTCTTTTATGGCTCATCACTTTAATTTGGACCATATTAGAGACCCTATAGGCTTGTTGTTTGATTTTCCTCTGAGTACAGATTTGCTGATGAGATAATCTGATGATCTCTAACTCCCTGATATTCAATTCATTTTAATTCACCATTCCCCTGCACCAGACTAAACTATAGTTTGCATACTAGACATATAAAGATCAAAACAAAATTCTTTGCCCTTGAGAAGCTCCTTTTTTCTTGGGGTATATGGCTTATTCACAGATAACTATATAGAGAGCAATTTATATTTGACTCAGGAAGTGTCCCCTGAACTGGGATTTGAAGGATGCTCTCATTTTTAAGAAGCAGAGGTGAGGAAGAAGTGCATTTTAAGGCAGAGGGGATAGCTTATGCAGAGCCACAGAAATAGAAGATGACATGTTGAGTTTCTAGGAATAGCTAAGAGTATAGTTTGGCATGTGAAAAGGAGTGATGTAAGTCAGTCTAAATGGGTAGGTGGGAGCCAGAATGTGGAAGGCTTTAAATATAAGATTGAAGAGCTTGTATTTTATCCTAATGATGTAAGAGAGACACTGAAGAATTTTGGCTAGAGGGATGACCTGAATCTTAGTATTAATTTAGTAGTTATATTGAAGATAGCTTAGAGGTGAAAGATCATGAAACAAGGAGACAAATTAGGACTCAGCTGTCTTCAAATGAGTCACTTTACTATAAAAGGATTAGCAAGGCTGGGATCTACAGTATATTACAAAAAACAAAGAAAATATTATTAAATAGAATAGGCATGCATAATTCTATTTGAATAGCTTAGCTATCCCATAAAACTCTTTTATAAAACCTTCACACTATCTAGGGCTGAATCTCGTACATCAGGAACTAGGTGTCCTTTACATCTAAAACTTATGTATGTCCAAAATAGAAGTCACCATCTTTCCTCCTAACCCCTCCACCTCTTCCTAACTTTCTTATTACTGTGGAGGATACCACCATTGTCTTAGACATTCAGGCCATCATCTGCGGTATCATATTTGACTCCCCACTCATGCTCACCCCATATCCAATCTGTTGTCCAGTCTTCTTGTTCCTATCTTTACAAACAAAATCCTTCATATTTTGTCCCCTTCTCTCTCTGCTCACACAGCCATCCCCGTTTGTAGACCCTTAATAATTTTGCAACTGGTCTATTGCAATACTATTCTGTCTCCCACAGGTATCTCTCCATTCCAATACATCCTCTTCTCCCCTGCCAAAGTAATTTTCCTATGCAGGCCTGACATATCACTGCTCCCCTTCCCCCATACTCTATTAACTCCAATCACTCTGTATTACCTCCAGAATAAAATATAGGTTCCTATGGCCTCCATTGTCAAATATGAAATCCTCTGTCTGGCTTTTAAGGCCCTTTATAGCCTGGTCCATTCTGACTTTTCTACACCTTACTCCCCATCCTGATGGCCCACATATTCCATGATATAATGGCACTGGTATCCTTGCTGCTGCTTGAATAAGACTTCTGACTTCATGAATTTTCATAGCTATCCCCCATACCTGGAATTGTCTTCCCCTTCATCCCCATATCCTGGTATGTTTCAAATCCCAGATAAAATCCTACCTTCTACAGAAAGTCATTCCTGATTCCCCTTTGATATATCTCATCTATATCTTGTTTGTACATAGTTATCTACATGTTATCTATCTCCCTCCCTATCCCTCTTCACTCCACTCTACCGTGATCCTGGAGATCAGGGCCTTTTTTATTGCTTTTATTTAAATTTCCAGCCCTCAGCACAGTGCCTGGCACCTTCTAGAGGCACTTAATAAAAACTTGTTGACCTAATGAATTTAAAATTTTTAATTTTATTTATTTTGTTGTTGAGCTTGGAGCAATGGTTAGAAGTTACTACATGGTAGCTCTAGGTCTACTGTGAGGAGAAAAGTTCCTATTAGTGAGAACCATCCACCCATGGAATGGGCCATCTGAGGAGGTCATGGGTTCCCAAGTGATGGCTGGATGACCACTTGGTGAGGATATTGGTAGAAGGGATGCTTGTTCAAGTGCATGTTGACCTTTGATATTCTGTTCATTTTTGAGATACTAGGATTTTGTCTGTATTGGTACCTCTTTCTCAGATACAGATTACAATTCCTGTGCCCCTCAGCATTCAGATTTTATGAGTGGAAAACTCCATTATTCTGTAACCAATCTTCTGGTAATTGTTTCTAAATTTAGCTAGATTGGTCCCTGGACAAAGTGATACATAAATCTACGAATGGGCCTTTTCCACTTGAAAGAGCATGATGGAACTTGTTCTCTGCTGGCCTTGGAAAATCTAGGGTCATCTCCATGCCATGATATGGCCTCAGTTATGGGCAAAAATGTGCTGGTAAATGTTTAGTAGCTGGCTCTTTGAGGAGAATGTACATAGGACCCACTTTTCAGTTTAATCGGTATTATTAACATTTTTTTCATCTTTCTGAAGCCTACAAAATCAACAGAATAATAAACCAAGCCCTGATGTGTAGCATTTGCTGACTCCAGAGGCATAAAGTTGAAAATTAACAATGACTCCAGTTGGAACTGGTTCTAGCACACCCCTGGTAGGCATATTAAATAGTTAAATAATATTTCCCCAAGATCTTCCCTTAGTCCAACATTCCCACATTCCCAGTCTGGATCTATTGCTATGGGAGCCTGGATCTTCAGCTTAGATCTAGATACCAAGTTCCCCTTATTTATATCTGTCTGCCTATCTATCTATCTATCTATCTATCTATCTATCTATCTATCTAATCCATTCATTCTTTAGAATGAAAAAAATCAACCAACAAACATTTATTAAGTGTCTACTATATGCCAAACACTATGGCAAACTCTTGGAATACAAAAAGAGTCAGACAGTCCCAGCCCTTAAGAAGTTTACACTTTAATGAAGGAGATAACATCAAAAAAGAGAACTTTTGTCTTTTTTATTTCATCTATTTTAATATTTCTTTCTTATATACCAATTCAATCCAATTCAACATATATTTATTAAGCATCTACTAGCTTCTAGGCATGGGGGATACAAGAGAAATTAACTAGTCCTTTCTTTTCCTCAAGAAACTTATATTCTGCTGAGATTAAAACACACATATATTAATAATTAAAGGCAAAATGTAGTCAAAATAAATATAGAGGGATGAGGTGAGATAGGTAGTGGGGGCAGCTGGGAAGTTTATAGAGTAGGTGAGAGGGAATAATGTGTAATAATGCTGGACAGACAGGTTGGAAACAGTACCAGGGAAGGGCTTTACGAGCTGAGCAAAGGAGTTCTTAGGTGTTACAAACCTTTCGAAATCTATTTGAGTACACAGAATTTTATTACTATGCTGGGTTTTAGTGAAGAGCAACTAGTTTTCAAGTCTAAATATAAAAGGAAAATTAAAACAGAAAATGGAGTGTATGTGGGGGAATCAAACTTTTGTTCTAATGACATTGGTAATCAAATTTAAATGATACTTTGCAGTCATTCAAATCCAAAGATCTTATTCTTTTATTCATGGCTTATTTTTTAAGTAATATGATATCATTACTTATTGTATTAAGTAACATATAATAGCTGGTTCAATTTTTGGAGCACATACTAAGTTAATTTACTTCGTTATTAATTTCCTGCATATGTTGAAATCTAAGTAAAAGAATAAACTCTTCTGTTCAGCAAAGCCACGAGGAAGTTGGCTCTTAAATCCAAAGAAGCCATACACATCTGTTAATAGTTTTCTGAGGTACTACCCACGTGAGAAGAAAGCTAGTTTGGATTCATTTGTAAAACTAATTTTTAGACCTTATCTAAAAAAGAAACAATTCTACATCCACGAGATTTGAACAGTGTTCACATTACCTGCTCAACCAATTATCTTAATTTTCCCTTTTCCACACCCGTTATTATCCACAGCTGAAGACCCCGTTCCATTTTTACATCTTCTCTGAAGGCTTCCAAACAAACCCTATTGAGTTTTCCTTTCTCTATCTCTTTTTTCACTTATTATGTGCACAACTATCATCTTAATGTCTGCTATTTTATTCTCTGGGCATTTGGCCTGTAACATTTTGCACTTATTTGTTATCGGTATATTACATTCTATAATGTTAACCATGTGTCAACTGGTTATCAGACTAGACTCTGGAATTATGGATGGAGTTTGCCTTGGAGTTTTTCTTTCAATAGTTATCTCTATAGATTATATTCCATCCAAGGTTTCTCTTGGGAACAAAATATTTTGGTTCATTTTTCCCCCATTAAGGGTCCTTAGCTCCCTTATAAGCTCTCAGGGTACCAAGATATACAATATCAGACAAGTCCTATTTAAATAGACAATATATGCAGAATAGACTTCTACCTGACTATTATAATCAGGAAAATTCTCTTCCCATTTTAGGAGGGTATCAAGCAACACTTCCTCTGGCAGATTTCGCCTTTCCCCCTGGAGCTATTTGGTCTACATAAGTAAAGGATAGATTTAAATAACTCCTTATTGTAAATAGGATCGATCATCCATCTGAAATTGACAGAGACCTTAGATGCCATCTGGTCCAACCTCCTTATTTTACAGATGAGGTCCCAGAAAACGAAATGACTTGTTCAGGGTCACACAGGTAGTTGTGAGACTCAGAGGTAGCATTTAAAACCAGGACCTCTGATTCGAGACCTACTGTGCTTTCTATTATACATTACTCTTTCTCCACGGGTCCCTGCATCTTTTTGCTACCACACGTGGGACAGCCTGAAAGCTTTTCTCTAGTTCCAGGTGAGGCTGAGCATCTCCACCTCCTCTCCTACCTTTACTTATGTAGGCTCCAAATCACTTTTCTCTCTCTGTCTCTCTTGTAGGCTGTGTTTCTCCTCCCACATCTTTCTGATCTCAGCCACCATGGATAAACTAACCTCTCTCTAGGTATATATATGCAACCTTATATCAGCATCTGTGTTGTTGGAAGCTCTGCATCTACCTCTTTTGTGGGTGTATAGCTGTGGCTCCTCTTTGTGACTGCTTTTTCATTCCAAGGCTTCTGGCATCCTCTCTTACAGGAGGGCTCTTTGGAGCACTTGATATCCTTCGCGTTAGGAAGATCTTGGGAGGACCAAGGGCTAGTTCAGGCATACAAACTCTATTGTGGTTACTGCAATGTGAGACAATGACAGAACAAAGGCCTTGTGGCCTCAGGAATGAAGCGAGGACCCCCAAAATGGAACATTCACACCTTGTCCGGGAGGCAGTAGAAAGGATCTACTCATAACATAAACAATACACTCTTGTGCAAAAATTATTTTTTTGCTAGAGGAGATCTTGGATAGCATCTAGGCCAAACAACTCCTTTTACAGGCAAACGTAATTTGAAAGAATTCGAATTTAAGATCTGGTGGCAAAGATATAGGAGTATCTTTTTTTCCCCCCAGAACACTATGCCAATTTTATTTGTTTTCAGTTTCTGACAATGCTTTTTTCCTTAGGCTGCTGGCCACTCTCCTGCCATATTGACCAAGACTAATGGTTTACGAAAGCTAATACATATTAATTCAATATTTATCAGTGGCAACAAAGGAGATCCTAGAAGCTGATTTTTCAAAGTTGTAATCAAAACTCTAGGAATAGCATTTTTAAAGTTTAGCTGGACCTAATTTGAAAAACAGTGCTTAATACACTTTAGAGTAACTTCTTTAAGTCTGGATCCTTGTCATTGTAATGGAGATGCAGCCAAATGACACTATTTTAAGCATTAAAATCATTTTGTTTAATATTAGAATTGTCCAAGATATCCACAACCTTCAATTCAGAAATTCCAGGTGTGTTCCCCAAGGAGGTCACTAACAAAAACAAAAAGTATAATATACAACAAAATAATTTTAGTAGCACTATTTTGTGGTAGTAAAGAACTATAAATGAAGTGAATGCTAATCAACTTGAAAATGATCAAACAAGTTATGGGGGACAGCTAGGTGGCACAATGAATAGCGCATCTGGAGTCAGCAGGACCTGAATTCAAATCCGACCTCAGACACTTAACATTTACTAGCCATGTGACCTTGGGCAAGTCACTCAACCCCAATTGCCCTGCCCTCCCCCCTCCAAAATGCAAAGAAACCCTCCCAAAACAAACAAACAAAAAATAAGTTGTAGGACATGAACACTGTGAAATATTACTTGGAGGTAAGAAATTATGAGTTTAATGAATATAGAGAAGCATGGAAAGACCTACATAAACTGATGCAAAGTCAAGTAAGCAAACCAATATGCACAATGATGATAATAATGCAAGTGGAACAAAAAACTACCATAAATTTATAAAAAATAAATGTTGCAAAAATAACAAATTGCAAGTATGGCTCCAGGAAAGAAATATGAGAAGACCTTTTCTGACCTTTCCACATACACTCCCACTTCTTTGCAGAGGTGGGAAGTCTTTGGGTGTGAAACGTTGCATATATTTTTAGTCTTTTAAAAATTGTATTGATTAGTTTTACTGATTACATTATCTCCTCTTCTTTTTTTCCCATTTAAAAGTTCTTTGCTGTATGAGAGGGCTCTCTGAAAGGATGGAAGGGGAGGGATATATGGGAAAATTTAAATGATGCAAAACCAGTATATACATATTTATATATGTGTGTGTGTATAACATTATTTTTAAAATAGTTAATAATCTGGACAGGAATTGTTTAATATATTGAATAATTCATTGAAAAATATAATTTTAACTTCTTGTTGAAGTGATTTAGAAGTAATTAAGAAACATAGAATGATCTTTTCAGCAAAAGTGTAGGTGATATGGAAAAAATGAAATTTTATTCCCACAAATAAAAGTGATATGGGGAAAAATGATTACGTACTTCATTTTATTTTATTTCATTTTATTTTGGCACACATTTTCTTTTTTTTTTTTT
>CM053583.1:358447687-358485008 GCA_028627135.1 Pseudochirops cupreus
CCCCCCATCTTGGCTCCGCCCCCCCACATTTTCTTGGTGACTACCTATGTGATACCGATTCCTCAGTTTCCTCACCTAAAGTGAAAACATTGCAATGCTTTTTAAACTCTTGATATCACAAACATATCGTCCTTGGATAATGGCCCTCTGTAAGTAAAATAATGCTAAGGGAAATAAATCTGGGCATCCCAGGATGTATAATATTAAGTTAGACATTTTAATAATGTACTAATCCCTTGGGTTTATAACTCTTTGTCCTCTATTGAAATAGAGATGCTGGTTATAGCACTGTACCTCTAAAAAGTTAGATATTTTTCTATTTTCTTCATATCTTAGGATCTTGAAGGAATATTCAGCTGAGTTTCCGACTAAATATCACACGTCTGCATATTTAACCTGGCTGAAAAATGAAATTTCCCTCTTCTCTCAAAGACCAAGGAGCCTTCATTCTATTGGGAGTAGCCTAGCTTTCCTTTTCCAAGAAAACCCTTCATATTAATTCTAATAATTTCTAATTTTCTACCAGAATTTTTTTCAAAAAATGTTGTCCTTGTTGTTAGACCTTTAATCAACAAGATAAGAGTCTCCATTCTGCTTCCTCCATCCCCAAACCCTCACAGCCCTATGGGATTTCACTTTCTCTAGCTGTAAAATGTGCTTAATTATATTTTTTATACCAACTTATCTCCTAGGAATGATGTGAGGATTGATGAAAGGGTGATTGCCAAGCACAATATGATCCTTGGAGGAAAAGTGTTATATAAACATGAGCATTACCCAATATTCTTTTATGGAAAGAGAAGCTGCTTTTCTAAAGAAAGCAAAGGAACACCAGCAAAGAAAAACACTTAAGTGAGCTGCATGCTTCTTCAATGCTTCAAATTGGTGATTTCATCAGCATGAGTGCTTTCTAAACTACCTAGATCACAACAATAATCATCACAACTGGCACTTAAAGACTTTTTTTTTTCATTTTAGTCTCATAGCAAACATGTGAAGTAGATGGGTTTACAGGTGGAAATGCTGAGGCCTGGAGAAATAAAGCAATTTGTCCATGGTCCCACTACTAGGAAGAATCCAAGGCTCTATTTTAACCCAAATCTTCTAAACTAATCTTTCGTTTTACCTCCGAGTTATTTATTACTTTACTATATAATCTTGATGAGCTCACAAGGTAAGAGGAAAATTGATTTTGAGCCAGAAAGGCTCTTAGTGGTCTTTTACTCTAACACCTTTAGATTTAAACCCAAGTTTCCTGACTCCAAAGTTCACAATCTTTCTACAGCATACCATGGTTTTTGTGTACAAAATCCCCAAAACAACAAAAGAAAAGCAAACAAACAAAAAAATAAACCTGATAATCAAGTGATGTGGTTCCCTGAACTTAAGTATGTTGGTTCTCCAACAAGAAACACCCAGTAGCATACTAGGTCCATACCCAAAGCCTTTTTTAGCTAGGCAGCCTTTTCAATCAGGGCTTGTATTCCCCTGGCATAACCTTCAAGAATTCAGGGTCATCTCCATGATGTGATGAGACATCAGAACAAGATTTTGTTAGAGGAAGTGAGCCGCAGTATAAGGCTACTAAAAAGTCAGCCTCTTTTGTTGAAGAATTCCAAACAATCTATTTTTATAAGACATTATCCAATGTGCTACTGGACTAGTAAGTCAAAGATTAGAAACTTTGGATTGCTCAGTAATGGGACAACTCGTTTTACGTATGTGTGGCTTGTGGTACTGGTCAAATTCTTCGTAATTATGTTTTATTCCTTAAGCTTAGCAGATATTTAGCAGCCTTCTTTTTAGCAGAAAAAAATGCCCTTGGTTTCCTCATCATTTGTGTGTCGTATCTGTCCAAATTTGACAGAAATACTCTATGACACTGAGTCCCTAACCTTTTTCTTAGGAGAAGTCACTTTCCCCTTTTCAGCACTTACCAGCTATTCTTTGGCTACCTCAAACACTCTGATCACAGATATTCGTCTCAGGGAAGCTACCGATCATCGGTCCAACCTCTGGGACTTCTGTGATTCCAGGTATAGCTGAAATATATACAGATGCATTTCTGGGGATGTTAGGTGGCAGACCAAGTGATTTACAGAAGATTATCATTAGCAATACAAGCAGGAGATGCTGATTATTACTCATTTCAGACATTATTCAGCAATCTAAGTGAAAATACAAGAAGTCTGGAAGTCATACTTCTATGGGAAAATTGGGATATAAGGCTAAAGCCACGGATTGTAATATATTTGCCGTCCACGAGATGAATTAATATTTACTTTTATAGGTTAGAGCAATCAGGGGCTGGGTATACTTCTAAGTCAAGTAAAGAAAGAGCCAAGAGGCACTAATATACTGTCTTTGGGCAAATATAGTAAACATAATGATATTGCTGGGGGTGGTTAGGTGGCACAATGAATAGAGCACCAGCCCTGGAGTCAGGAGGATCTGAGTTCAAATTTGAGCTCAGACACTTAACATTTACTAGTCATGTGACCTTGGGCAAGTCACTTAACCCCAATTGCCCTTCCAAAAAAAAAAAAGCAAAAAAAAATAATGATATTGCAGCTGATTGGCAGTCATAGCCCTACACCATGCTGAAGACCCCCTATGACTGTCTATAAATACCATTGAGGACCTCATAGCCATTGCTGGTCAGCACCACACATCATCTGGTATTGCTGGAAAATTTTGTTCAGTCATTTTTCAGTTGTGTCTGACTCTTCACAGTCCTGTTTGAGTTTTCTCGGTGAAGGTACTGGAGTGGTTTGAGATTTTCTTCTCTGTCTCATTTTACAGATGAGGAACTGAGGCAACCAGGATTAAGTGACTTGCCTAGGATCACACAGCTAGTAAGTGTCTGAGGCCATATTGGAATCCAAGATGAATCTTCCTACTCCAACGCTGGCACTCTAGCCTGTCTATCTGCTGCCTTAGTTGTTGGAAGGTCTATCAGAGAGTAAATAGGGGCATGGACACTAGGAATGAGCTCTTGTGGCAGCTAAGTTTTCCTGAAATTCGTGCTCTACCTTGTGCAACAAACAACCCTTCCTCCCTTGTTTGATATGTGCTGCTATCCTAAACCCCTTGCAACCTCCTGTAGGTTGACTTTGTTCCTCAGAGAGGACATGATTAACCAACCCCTCCTCCTCTGGGAAAGCTCTTGTTGGTTGATAATGCTCTACCTGTCTAACCGCTTGTCTCTCTGTGCCTGAAAAGAGGTATTCCTGGAGGTTCTATCTTGGGTTCTTTTTTCTTCTCTCCCTTTCTCCACTTTCCTCCTTGGTAATCTCATTAGCTCTCAGGGGATCATTTATCATTTCTTATGCAGATGACTTAAAATTCTTTTTAAGGAGCCTTAATCTGTCACCTGAAACTTAACAGAAAATGTAATATATTTACTATTTGCTGACTATAGAAGAGTGTCTGATTCAGAAGAGAAAAATTCTATTTCAAAGTTTCTCTTCTAACAAGGTTGTTCCTATGCACATGCCAAAATCACACATGGTTCCTCAGAAGATATAATAACACATATAACTCTCTGGTTACTAATATCAAGTGATTTATAAAATGAGATGATTGGTGCTCACCAAAATTGTTTTTCATCTTCATGGAAAAAGTCCAGGGTAGGGTCCAAATGGAAGTTGGATTCCCTATGGATGGAGGGCTTCTCCCCTCCTACGTTTCTATTTACAGATGACATTACCTTGTGCTGATTATATTAGCCCTGGAACATGGCAGAGCCTTCTAAATGCAACCCACCATCATTAGAGTTTACCTACCTACCCAGGGAAAAAGTAAAGAAATGAAAATTAGAGCTGGCTCATCAACCAATCAGTAAACATGTCTTAAGCTCCCACGATGTGTCAAGCACAATGCTGTGTTAAAAAACGGGCAAAAGATAGACCTTGCCCTCAGGGAGCTCACAATCTAATAGAGGAAACAGTATGGAAACAAAGATACACAAATAAACTGTTTGCAAGATAAATAGTAGAGAATTAGCAGAGGGAAGGCCCTAGAATTATACATCCTAGACCCAAACCAGGGAAGGATAGTCCACTAGACCCTGAATTAAAAAACAGAAAAATAGGTTGAATTGTTTTTAGGAAATTGGACAACGCTATTAATGATCCTAAGCTTCTCCCCAATAAAAAGGCCCATCTTTTAAAAGTCAGTATTTTTGTGCTGATGTCTTATGACTGTCAACTTAGATGTAGGCAAGTCTCAGGAGAATTAAACTTGTAGTCATTCACAGGATAATGATCAGGCTCTTGTTGGGTATGAGTAGTTGTAACATGTTATCGCTGAGGAATTAATTACATGCGGGATGAAGTTCAGAGATTTTGACAATAAGATGTCAGAACAGACAAGAATATGGACTCATGAATGGGGGATCAGTAATGACCAGCCCACCTGATGTATTAAAATTCACACAGTGTCAAGAGAGTCAGTGGAGGCTCTCAGCATATCAGGTTTATTCACTGTGGAGGATTTTGAGGATGTAGGAAGGAGTTTCTGTGGATGGGAAAATATGCTGGGTTGTCATTGGCACTATTGGTGGGTATGCTCACAGATCCATCAGAAGATTCAAGTTTTGTCTTTAACTTCTGAAAAGCTCCTAGATCTTGTCTCCCCAACTAGAATGTAAGTTCTGGTGTGGACATACATCAGATTATACATCTTTGTATCATGAACCTTGTGTAACATAATACCTAGTAACATAATTCATAAATAGAGGCATCTAGGGGGTAACTAGGTGGTGCAGGGGATAGAGCACAAGGTCTCGAGTTAGGAATGCCTGCATTCAGATCTGATCTCAGACATTTACCAGCTGTGTGATCGTGGGCAAATCACTTGCCCCTGATTACCTCCAAAAAAAAATTAAAATAGAGATGGAGAGATAGCCAATAGTGTGCTGACCTTTGCATAAAGAAAAGCCAAGTTCAAGTCCTGCCTCAGTACTAACTGTGTGACTCCAGGCAAATTACTTCAGCTTTTTCAGTGAGGATATAAAATAATAGCTTCTATCTCATAGGGCTATTGTGAGGATCAAATGAGAAAATATATATAATGTTATTCAGTCATGTCTGACTTTTTGTGACCCCGTTTGGGGTTTTCTTGGCAAAGATACTGGAGTGGCTTCCCATTTCCTTCTCCAGCTCCTTTAACAGATGAGGAAACTGAAGCAAACAGGTTAAGTGACTTGTACAGGGTCACATAGCAAGTAAGTGTCTGAGGCCAGATTTGAACTCATGAAGATGAATCTTCCTGACTCCAGGCCTGGCACTCTGTCCACTGAGCCACCTACCTGCCCCAAATATGTGTAAAGTGGTTTGCAAGCCTTGAAATTCCCTATAAAAGCTGGCTCTTATCATTCTTAATTTTGGATGATGTTTTGATAGTGGGAAGACAAGATGAAGACTGTTGGAACACCTACATTCTGACTTGGTTTTGTACTAATGCTTAATACTTCTTTGTTTTCCGTCATGCCTCAGTGGCATTGGGGGGAAGCTGGAGTACATAAGAACGAGATGTTCCTTATAAGGCAGCTTCACCAGGCACTATGTGATATTTGCCAAGTAATTCTGGGCCCATTGTTTTTCGGGAAATCCATGTTTGTGAAATGTTACTGGGCATTCAAAATATAAAATGAGTATTGAGTCCTGCTGTTATTTTCAGCAGTTTTGGAGTATTTATTAAAAAGAGGTAGTGATTAGTCATTGTGTAGAACTGGGATCTCTTTGGGAAGAAGGCTCATGGTAGTACTTCACTCCCCAGGCACCCAGGCTTGTCTTTGTCATATTTGATTTGACCTTGCCTGGGCCTAAGAGTTTACCTTGAAGAGCTTCACCTTTTCAGCTCTGGAACTCCTGCTCTGGGGCCCCAACTCCAGACTTTGGTCCCAGCTGAAATGTCTTCTACCTCTAAATCCTATGACCCTTTATCTGAGGAAGAGATATGCGCAATAAATTTGTTGATTCAATTCAATGAGCATTTAGTAAGCTCCTGTTATGTACTAAGCACTCAGGGTATGGAAGCTAAAAAGGAAAAAAAAAAACCTTGCCCTCAGGGAGCTCACTTTCTATTGTTGACTGAACCAAATTTCTAACTTTCACTATCTGTAAAGTTGAATACTGATGTAATTGTGGAACCTGAGGTTTCACTGACTAATGATGATGATCACTGACTAATATTTAGGACTAATCTATGAGACACTGGGAATGCCCAAAGAGAGGAGATAGGGCATGACATCCCAAGAGAATTCAGATCTGTAGTCAGTGGATTCCTAGACATGAAGAAGTTTCCCTTGGGTCAAGGTAGAGTAACTTATAGGCAAAGGTGAATTTTGTTCTAATGGAAATTTTCATTAGGATGAATCCTGAGAAGAAACATGACCAGGGTCAATAAAATCATAAATCATATGGATTCATTGCATGTGATTGGGCTAAGGAAGGAAGGGACTGAGTTACGTGACTGCAGAGGGGCGAGCCCAGAGGAAGAAGATGCTCTGTGAGTTTCCAAAAAGACTCCTAGAGCTACAACATCCAGGGTGTTAATACTTCTCTGACAAATAGTGTATTGGATTTCTGTTTTCCCTGTGGGAAAATATTTGCTTTACAAGGAGCTTTTCTGAATCATATCTATTCCAAAACATCAAGGGATTGTTAAAAAATTGTCAAGAACAGAATTTTTTTTTCAAATTTAACAAGATGGAGCCTCTTTATGCAACTTGGAATAGAAAGACAAATAGATAGACAGATGGTTAGATAGATAGAAAGGCAAAATTCAGTTGCTGCAGCATTTCCCTGACATTTCCAACTACAAATTGAATAGATTTCGAATTGGTAGAATTTGGGCAAAGGAGAGAATACCTTTCCCCCAGGGAATAGGAAGTGAATGTGTGTGTGTGTGTGTGTGTGTGTGTGTGTGTGTGTGTGTGTATGTGTGTGTATAGGGGAGAGGAGGATTCTAAAATTTTGTTAAGTGCTTTTTCCCCCATTGCTTTTCCCTCTCTTCATGAAAAGAACTGCTTACCTAGCAACTCCAAGTTGCTTTCTCCTTCTGAGTAATCTTAAAGTGTATACATGTACATGCACACAAACACTCATAGACATATAGACATATATGTGTGTATATGATGCTCTATGTTTGTACCATGTACATATGTGTACACATAGACATATATTTGTTTTGTTGTCATTTAAAATTAAATTTCATTTTAGTTAACTGGTTGCTCATTGTTGTTTATCTTGGGGAGGGGAATAAGTATTTATATAATGCCTACTACACATCAGGCACTGGGCTAAGCACTTTTATGAGTGTTATCTCATTTGATTTCCCACAAACTGCTACGAGGAAGGTGCTGTTATCATGCCTATCTTACAGTTGAGGCAACTAAAGCAGACAGAGGTTAAATGATTTACCCAGGATCTCACAGCTGGTAAGTGTCTGAGACTGGATTTGAACACAGGTCTTAATAACTTCCGTCCCACAGCTCTATTTACTGTAGCAGTCATTACCACTGTTTTGAGCTGAAACTCTCAGTAACAGTAGTTGGCGATCTATAAGGAAGGGCAAAATCCTTTCAAATATCAGTGAAAGCATATGTCTGAAGCTTCATTATACACATTTGCATTGGATTCTCACTGAGGGTTATTGATTTGGGAAGTTTTGGTGGATTGTGATGTGGGTGGTGCTGCTGTGGACTATTTGGAATGATATGTATACATTTATATGTATATGCATATGTAGAGATATAGATATGTATTTGTCTGTCTATCTATGAAGAAAGCAGAGTGTAGATTGAGGACTAAATTTCTCCTTTTGTAAGTTTGACAAATCCTGTTCTTCATTCTTTTGATTCTCCATACAAATTCTCCCTTTCACATATTTTAGTCATCAACCTTCATTGTGTTATGTGACAAAAATTGTTTGGAAGGAAATTAAAATCATGACCATGAGTACAAAGATTAGGAAGGCTGTGAGGTTTTTTTGTATTTTGTTTTTTGTTTTAAGTTTGTTTTTATGGGCTAGAAACCAGTATTTGCTTTTGTAAAAAGTCTAGTATTGGTTTCCAAATTCAAACTGAGACATGAAGTTTGAAGTTCAGTAACTAGGGTGGGGCCACTAGGGTGGAGGAAGGAATTTAGAGGGTGCTTATTAGCTTTGGCGTAAAGAGTAGTTCTTCCTTCTAGCAGCCACATCCTGCCACCTTTCTTTCCTCTCTCTCCCAAAGTGACTAGTCTTTTAATAAGAACCTTCTCCCCTGAGCAACACTTCAGGTGAGTCTCCTCCCCTCACTTGTACCTCCCCCTCCAAAAAAAAATCCAGTTAAAACTCTTACTTTGAACACTTGTCACCTTTAACTAAGGGTGCTACAAATATTCAGTCTCATTCCCAGCTGGCTTCATCAGATAAGGCATACTGAAACTTTTCATCCTAAACTTTGTATGGAAAATCTGATCCAGGCTTATAATGGGGTTTTATGAACTACATCCTGAGGCTCTCCCTTGTTACAAATGGGGCCTGGAATACTCTAGATAAGGACTCCTTGGCCAACATCCATCTTGCTACTATAGTCCAATTTGATCTTGGCCCCTAGCCACATCAATTGTATAAGACAACTCTTTGTCAGAGCCCATGTTCTACCAAAATGTCTCTAGACTATCTTTTGAAATGGACCAGATGAAATCACTTCATATAGCCATTTTAGGCACTTATTTTTTTTCCTTTTCCAAACAAAGTGAATTATGGTGACTGCTTTGACAGCACAAATGGTATCTACCACCCAACTCCTCATCTCTATTTTTTAGCTTTCACATGTTCCTTGTCCAGCCTGAGAGATGAGTGTTTGGAAAGTTAGCTAGTGAAGGAAACCATCTTGTTATTGGCTAGCACAGAATTAGGAGAAATCTGTTCCCTTTCATATCAGTATCAGAATCCTTCATAAGTAAAGATTAACAAACCAAGTATAGGATGATGTTAGCAGTTTTAGCATTCTCCAAAAGGGAAGACTTTGGGGTCATTGGTCTCATTCCGAGAAAAGGATGGATAAACACTTATGTTAGATTAATGTTAGAGATGTTTGTCAGATATGAGTTAGGCAGGATGAATTTTAAGGTTTCTTTTTGATCTGAAATTTTTGGATTCCAGAAGAGAAGATGGGCTTTTCTAGAAGTGTAGTTCCATTGAGCTCTTAATCACAACTAGAATGCTCGGGATCATAACTTTTAATATCAACAACACATTTGATTTGCCATTTCCATCTAATAAAGATTTAATTTCTAAATTAACTTTCCTCTCTTCTCCCTTTCCTTGTGGTAAAGGCTTGAGCCAGAGGTCTTAGGACTTTTAAATTATTTGAAAATGATGGACAAGTACTTTTATCATGCTGCTGCTACTGCTGTTTTTGAAGCCATACATTTACAGATAGTCTTGAGTGAATAGAGTGTTGATCTTAGAGTCCAGAAAACCTGGTTTTAAACCCCATTTCTTACAACTTTGTAAATTTGGGAAAATCATTTAACTGCTTTGGGCTTTCATTTGTTCATCTGTAAAATGGAGAGGAAAAGAATAAGTGTAGTAGCTACATAATAGATTGATGGAGGGGTGGGGAACTTGTGGCCTTTATTAAAGGTCCTCAAGTGCAGCCCTTTGACTGAATCCAAACTTCACAGAACAAATCCCCTTAATAAAAGGGTTTGTTCTATAAAACTTGAACTCAATGAAAACACTGAACCTAAGGACCTAGAAGGCCACATGCGGCCTCTAGGTTGCAGGTTCCCCATCCCTGGGTTGGTGTGAAGGTTTTTGGGGAGGGTCTAGATTCACAATTTCACCATTTAGGGATCTCCTGGTGTGGACATTCCCTCCAGTAGAGTAGGTGGATCAATTCATCTGTAAATTTTAGTTTTGAAGAGTTGCCTGGGGTCTCTGAGATGAAGCGACTAATTGGTTTTGAATTCCAGTCTTCCAGACTGGAAGGCTGGTCCTCTATGATAACATGATACTTCATAAATGAAATAAGATATGTCAGCACTGTGTAAGTGTCTGTTGTTATTTATTAAGCACAGGATAGTCTGGAGAGCACTTTTGCATATGTTATTAGTTCCAGCAAAATCCTTGAGAGCTAGGTATAGTAAATATTACCATCCCCAATTCATAAATTAGGAAACCAAGGCTCCAAGAGGGTGATAATATCAGGAGTTTTCTTCAGTTAAGTTTAGCCTTCTCTTCAAAACCACATTGTGTAAGGTGTACTCTACCAGGGTAATGAAAATTGGTGATTTATAAGGGTTAGACTACCTTCTAGTGGATTATGTCCTAAAGAGAAGGCAAAGAGTATTCAAAAGGTCCAGCTAGGGTACCCTTTGGGTAGGCTTCCAGGCAAGGAAGGGTTGATTCAATCTTTCCATTGCTTCTTTTTAAAAATTTTTTTCTAAACATTCTTTTTTAAAAAATGAGTTCCAGCTTCTCTCTCTCCCTCCAGCCCTTTCCCAACCCATTGAGAAGGCAAGCAATATGATACTCATTATACTTGTGAAGTCACACAAAACGTATTTCCATATTAGCAATACTGGAAAAAAAAGGAAAAAGAAAAAGAAAGTGAAAAACATTATGCTTCAATTTGCACTCAGAATTCATGAGTTCTCTCTCTGGAGGCAGATAGCATTTTTTGTCATGAGTCCCTTCAATCATTGTCTTGACTAAAGTAGCAAAGTCTTTCACAATTAATCATCACTAAGATGTTATTGTTACTGTGTACAATATTCTACTCGTACTGTTCATTTCATTTTGTATCAGTTCACGTAAGTCTTCTAAGTTTTTATGAACCCATCATTTCTTATGGTATAATAGTATTCCCCCATAATCATATATCACAGCTTGTTCATCCATTCTTCAACTGATGGACAATCCCTCAGTTTCCAATTCTTTGCCACCACAAAATGAGTTGCTAATGTTATTTATTATGCTAATGATATTTTTTTTTAACAAATCGGTCCTTTTCCCTTTTCTTTAATTTCTTTAGGACACAGATCTGGTAATGGTATTACTGAGTTCAGGATATGCACTTTTTATAGCCCTTTGGGCATAGTTCCAAATTGTTCATTGGAATGGTTGGACCAGTTCACACCTCTACCAATAGTGCATTAGTGTCCCTATTTTTCTGTGTCTCCTCCAGCATTTGTCATTTCCTGTTCTGTCGTGTTAGCCCATCTAAAATGTTTGAGATGGTACCTCAGAGATGTTTGAATATGCATTTCTTTAATTATTAGTAATTTAGAACATTTTTCATATTACTATTGCTTGTCTTGAAAACTGCTTGTTCTTATCCTTTGACCATTTACCTATTAGGGAATGGCTTTTATGCTTGGCTTAATCGACTATATATTTGAGAAACAAGCCATTTATCAGAGAAACTTGCTGTAAATCTTCCCTCCCTCACCCCCAGTTTCTTGCTTTCCTTCTAATTTTGGTTTTCCAATATTTCTTAAGGGAAATAGACTCCCCCTAGTGTCTGCTGCTATTGGCAGCTATCAAAACTATGAACATTTAATACTCATTATCCCAGTATAAAGAGTGATAGATTTTGAGTCTGAGGAAATGGATTCAGATACTGGCTCTGCCACTTGCTAGTATCTTGAATCTGGGATAAGCAACTCTAAGCCTTACTTTCCTCTGTAAAATGAGAGTTAGGCTAAGTAGTCCGCAGTAGGGGTTCTTAACCTAAGCCTACAAGCTTGTTTTTAAAGTTATTTTGATAACTGTATTTCATTATAATTAGTTTCTTTTGTAGCCCCATGTATGTTATTTATTGCATTTAAAAACATGACACTGAGAGTGGTCCATAGGTTTCACCAGATTACCAAAGGGGTCCATGACACAGAAGAGGTTAAGAATCCATGATCTATAGCTAGGTCATATGATCTATAATGTCCTTTCTAGGTCTAACCTGATGATCTCATAATCCTATGAAACTGTGATCCAATAAGGTATTAGAAATGGGGAAGCCCTCCCTGACTTTGCTAGATCACACAATTTAGAGCAAATGGAAGGAAACCTTAAAAAAAACCATATATATCTCAAACCCTTTACTTTGTTGGTAAGAAAACCAAGTTGAAGCCTAGGGAAGCATGCAGAGATTTATGATTTGTGGTGGTGTCTATTATTTGCTGGGCACGCGGGAGTAATCTGAGAGGGTTTTTTTTCTACCTGATGTGACTTTAATAGCTGGGTTCAGAATCTCTCATGATCCAACCCTGGTCATCAGACCGATCTATTTCTCTATTCCGGAACCTTTTTGAAGGTCAGAAGCAGAATCGACTTACTTGATTGGTGCCATTAAATAAAAATAAGAGAAATTTGGAGAGATTTTTGGATAGAGTAAACATTCTTTCTCTCCCTTCCCATTCCACTCAGGATATTTCCCCTCGAGGGGGTCTGCATCTGGATAAGAGATTCATTATTAATTGATGTCTTACCTCAAATTTTGATAGGAAGATTCCCATTGATGTACTATCTTTCTCTCATGGGGAAGGTGAAGGCATCAAAGTAACCTTTTCCAGATATTTATTTGAAACTAAAGAATAGGCATTTTTCTACTTAAGATCTCAGGGTTTTTTGTTTGTTCGTTTGTTTGTTTAAATAGTTTCTTGTGGAATTGGACAGGCGAGGTATTCCAGTAGTCTTCATTTCTTATTATTATTTATATGTCTTAATAATTTGGTGGGGCAAAAGATCCTTCTCCCTACCTTCCTTAAAAAAAAAAAAAACAAACCTCAACCTCATGCATTATTGGAATGCAGTTCTTTAGTTGTGGGTCCTTGCTTTTTTCCCTTTTTTTCTTTTTTTTCCTGACTTTTCTCACTCATGCCTATACATGGTGAAACTTTCCTCTAACTCAGAGAACTCTGTCTTGGACCTATTTCAGATTTTTATCATAAATTATCAAATTTTCAAATGATGCAAAGCTTGGAGGGATAGCTCACGTCTTGAAGAAGAAAGTCAAGGTCTTCCAGAATGTGAGAAGGCTAAATGTGTGCATTTAATTTAATAAGAGGAAATTTAAGAGGAAAAAAAAATGTAAAGTACTGTACTTAGCATCACTAAGTTAATCACATAAGTACAAAATGGAGGGAACATAGCTAAATAGCAGTATTAATAAAAATGAACTAGTAATTTTAGTGGGCTACAATTTTAATATGAGTACTGCACCCCAATCCCCAAAGATAATATAATTTTAGACTATATTCAGAAAGCTATAGTATGAAGCAAGGAGGAAACAAGCATTTATTAAACATCTACTATGGGCCACAAACTTTACAAATATTATTTGATCCTCATGACAAGTTATGAGGTAGGTGCCATTATTATTTCCAATTTACATGTGAGGAAACTGAGGCAGAGGTTGATTTTTTTTTTTTCCTTCCCCCCTCCCAGGGTTACACTTCTAGTAGGCATCTGAGACTGGATTTGAATTCAGTTCCTTCTGCCTCCAGACCTAGTACTGTATCCATTGCACTACCAATGCCCTCCTAGACTAACAAATGGATGTTTCAAAGAGGCAGACATTCTTGGTGTAAGTAAAAATTTCCCAACAGCAATATCTCAAAGTGAAATAAGTGGGTCACCTCAAGAGGCCATCAACTGAATGCTGGGTGATCACTTCTCAGGAATGTAGTCGAGGGAATTATCATACAAGCATGGGATGGGCTAGATGCCCCAGGAGTTCCTTTCCAACTTTCTGATTTCGAATGAAATAATGACATAAGATCTCTAGATTGGGAAAATCATTCAAAGTAAAGAAACAGCTTCTACTTATGTTTGCCTTGCTGATATAAAGAATGCCTCTCTATTTTGTCAACTGTTCATTAGGTCTACATCTTGTTATATGGGAGAGGTGGTAGTAAGGAAGCTGTGAACTCATTAGATGCAAAATCAGGAAGCAACTTTGTGCTTTAAACTCTCCAGAGATCTCTCATTCCCTAGTTGTACAATGCATGGCCAGACCTACCTCAGCAACTTAGCAGCAGCAAATACTCAGGAGAGGACTCATAGGAAAGGGAAACACAGTAGTAACCACGAAAAAATGACACCTGGAGCACCAGCCATGTTGCCTCACTGCTGGAAAGTCTCCTCTCTCTCCTTTCTCTTTTTCTCTCTCTCTCTCTCTCTCTCTCTCTCTCTCTCTCTCTCTCTCTCTCTCTCTTTCTCTCTCTCTCTCTTTCTCTCTCTCTCTTTCTCTCTCTCAACAATAATAGAATAGTATAAACAGTATTGTAAGGGACTCTTTTCAAATGCCAGTACTGGATATTCTCCTTGGTTTTTTTGTGTTTTTTGAAGTTGGCTCTAGCAAGGACTTCAGATCATTACATTTCCCTGAGGAAAAGGCTATGGCTATAGGGGCCTCATACCTCTGTCTTCTCTACTGTGCCAACAGAGCACAAGTATGGCTATGACCCAGACATCAAGCTAACAAACATAATCTGAACTGCGAAGAACCATCACAAGGGAGATGAAGCATGAGAACAATCTTTCTATTTCCTATACCATCTTTTCGCCATGATACTATGGTGCCTTTCCTTCTCAAAGAACAATATGCAGAATTTTTTTTTAAATACAATGAAGAGGAAAAAAGAAAAACTGATCCTGAGACTGTTCCCAAGTCCTCCCTTCAACAGTAGAAATTATTTTGACTTTTCATTTGATTTTCTGTTTCCTGTAATCTCAACTACCCATTTTAGGCCCTATAATTTTTATCCACAATGGAAACTTAATTTTGTACTCAGATAAGAGTGATGGTTTGTATGAAAGCTTTAATACAGCTGTATAAGTGCTGAAGAGGAAAACCAGAAAATAATCCATTGAATTATACCTAGTTCAAAATCAGTGAGTCAGATGGGAAAAAAAATCATTTCTTATTCATATGATTTGTTTTGAAATGGAGAAATGGAGCAAAAAAAAAAAGGTGAATTGTTGTGTATTTTATTTTGGGGGCTTTTGTTGGGGGAGGGGATGGATAAAAAAAAAAACAACCAATACCTATTTCTACCACTTATAGTGACCTTGGGCAAGTCACAGTTTCTATGAGCCTCATTTTGCCTATCTGCAAAATGGAAATAATAATAATATCTTAAATTGAACAAACGCATTTTACAGTTTCCAGTGGGTTTTTTTTTCTCTCATTATACTGAAGTAGGCAGGTAGGCAGATGGTAACTTGATCTGGTTGTGGGTATGTGACTTCTCAGTGTGCAGTGTGCTCCCTCTGCCAGTGCGGGTCACTATCACTCAGTCCATCTCGATATAAGTGATGCTTTTCTGTGTTCTCCTTTAACTTCTATATCTTCTTAGAGTGCCCTGTGTGTCCTTGCCCTTATACTTCCAACATGTCTGATACCAGTGCACTAGTCAGGTTGCCAATCTGCCACCTCTTATTCTTGCTCCATGACTACTCCACCCACTCTTTTAGTTATAATTCTCAGTCTCAGAAACTGTTTTCACAAATGTAACCAAGGGTACTTTGGACACTGCAGCCCAACTTAACAACTTTCCATCGCCTTTTGCCTTAGTTGCAGTGTTAATTATTCCAAGGCAGATAGGGCAAATATTATCACCTCCATTTTGTAACTGATGGAATTTGGTCTCAGAAAGGTCATTTGCCCAAAGTTACCTGGATTAGTATGTGCAGATCTCAATCAGAGGACTCCTTCCCTTAATATTACTGTTCTTTATTCTGCATCATGGTAACTATAATACTAGTAAAACACATTTTACTAACTCCAAAGTTCTCTATAAATGCAACTAATTGTTGTTGTTATAATTTTGGTTGTTGGAGAGGCAGCACGTCATGTTGGGTAGAGGGCTAGTTTTGGAATCAGGCAGACCTTGGTTTCAGTCTTTGCGTGACACAAACTACTTGGATGAACATGGAGAAGTCACTTAATCTCTCATTGACCCAGGCAATTATTTAGGAATTTTAAGTTATCTAAAACTGCCCATTGACATTTGGTGGAGGGTGTTTACACACTGGGAATTCCCCATATTTATAAAATTAAAGGTTCTTCCCAAAAAAGTTTTTTTTAATATTCTGCCTAATTCTTAAAAAAAAAAAAACCAACCCTGCTATAGTAATCTGCTATTATAATTTTCTAGGGAAGCTAGATAGAAGTAGAGTCAACAATCGATATGATTATAGAGCAGGGATAACTAGGTGATATGCATCATGATATTTCTCTATTATTCTCCTTAGGGACATTGATATCATTAAATTCCCACCTCTCCCATCTACCCCTTTATCAAATGCTTTCAATTCATTAAACTTTTAAAATTGTCCTTATAACCTGTGTATTATAGAATACTTCATAATACTACTCAGGTAATGTGATTTAACGGATCTTGTCTTAGACCTTAACCCAAATCCTGCCTCAGCGTAGACTAATTATGTCATCCTGGATAAGTCTTTTAAATCTCACAATGTCTGGGGTAGTTCACTCAGACCCCATGTTACAGAGTTGTGGATCTGCGTATTTGGAGGAAGTTTCTACAATGAAAAAAAGTACTAGCCTGGGCCCCAAAATCAATCAAAGAAACAAACAGAAACACTCTGCATTGAAGAGTTTTATTTTCAACTGATCATCCAACCGATATTCTCTACCAAGTAAGATTAGAAAAGTAAATATTATGATCCTATTTAGAAGTGTGAATAAACAAGGGTGCAGGGTTCAGACAACAAATAGCAACTGTTGTTCAATTGTTTCCGCCTCTTTGTAACCCAATGAACCATACTCTCGTGGGATTTTCTTGGCAAAGATATGGGAATGTGTTGCCATTTCCTTTTCCAGTGGATTAAGGAAAACAGAGGTTAAGTGACTTGCCCAGGATCACACAGCTATTAAGTGTCTAGGACCAGATTGGAATTCAGCTGAAGTCTCACTTTCTGCAAGAAGCTTTTCCCATTCACCTTATTATTAGTGCCTTCCCCTTTAGACTATACTCAAATTATCGTACACACATAGGTATGTATGTGTACATATATGTGCATATGTATATAGGTACACATGTCACAGGGAGATCTCTGGTAAGCTAATAGGATAGTCTAAGCATGAACTGATGAAGCCCTGTATGTATCACAGTGCCTGGTACATAGTAGGTACTTAATAAATATTGACTGATTGAGTGTGCCAGAGTGGTGGCAGTGCTAGGAGAGAGATGTTGTGAAGATAAAATCAGCAGGTCTTCCCAAGAGACTGGATATGGGAAGTGAGAGAAAGTGAAGAGTTGAGAATGGCATCTAAGTTTGAGAAGCATGGTAGCACCCTCAGTACTAAATTCATAGATTTCATAATTGTCATGGCATAGAACTCCATGGGAGATGATGAGATCATTAAGTGAAATAGTATCTAGAGAGAGGAAGGTTCCAGTCAGAGAGCTGTGGGATACCTGTGCCAGTCAGTGTGCTAAGCACTCAGGATAGAAATACAAGTGAAACTTATTACCTTTATATATATTACATATATGTGTATCTGTCATGAGTGTGGCAGATTTGCTCCAGTATCAATTTCTTTATTAGAATATAGGTGAGGTCTATCTTACTCACTTGTATTTCTTTTATATTCTATTATAATTTTTTCTATATAATATCTATATATTATTCTGTATATATTCTATATTCTATATGTATATTATTCTATATATAGAATATATTTCTATATATAAATTCTATATAATTTTTCTATTATAATTCTATTATAATTTTTTAATGTACCTATACACTGTTAGGTTTTATTTCATGTAAACCTGAGATCTTCCCTAATGGATTCTCCATTTGTGAAAAACAATATAAAATAGGTTGGCATATTTTCAGAATTAATATGCAAATAGGAATCTGAGCATTGCTCTTCTTTTTTTCCCCTTTCATTTTTCTCTTTAATGAACAAGATAAAAAATTGGCAGATCAGAGAAAAGGAGACATCAGCACAATATTCTATCTTGCAAGAAGCTGACATGACCCAAATAAAAAGTCAAACTAGTAGGAAGAAGATATGTTTTTCTCTCCACTTATTCTTACATTACAATTGGAAAGGCAAAGTGTAGATCATCTGGTTTTGTTTTGTTTTTTAAAGTTATTTGAGGAAATCTTTGGGAAAGTAGTCATGAATAGAAAGAAAACTGTCAGCAATTTTTAGCCCAAGGAATGAAGAGCCATAACATTCTCTAAAGGTTATACCTGACTAATCCCACTTCATAAAGGCATGTCAAATTTAAGAACCAATTTGACTTCTGGAAAAATCTTTTTGATTCTTAATAGAATGTTATGTGTATCATTGTAGCTACCTAAAAGTACCTGACAAAAAAGCTCCCACACATCCTTACTATCTCACCTGAGCTAGTGATTTTGTGCCCATTTACTGAAGTCCTGAGACACAAAGACAGATCCATGTTTTTCTGTACTTTTGTATTGTGTTCAAAGAAATTTTTTTTGACTTTTGTAAAACACAGGTTTTTTCCTAGACTCAGGAAAATAAGAAAAGACCAGCACCTCTGATGTAAAGGCTTGCTGAGCTTTTTTCAGGGCTGCTCATCCACCTTTGGCGTCCACCTGATTCACCCAGCTCTCACCTGTGGCTCCAAGAAGATGGAGCACTCACAGTGGCCACTCCCTGGTAAACCATTTTGGCAGATGGGCTAAACCAGGTTGAGAGTAACCAACAGACCTCAAACCTGTTGATGAGTTAGAGGGATGTCTACTTGCTTGGTCCCAAAAGGGAAAATTATGAATGATGGGTAAAGTCTGCACAGAGACAGATGTTTTGTGTAACATTAAGGATAAATTTGCTACCAATTGGAGTGGAAAGTGGGATGAGTTTCTTTGGAAAGTATTGAGTTTCCCAATGATGAAATTCTTCAAGCAGAAACTAAATGACCCTTCAGGAATATTATGGAATATTCACTGATGGATTAGACTGAGTGGATTCTGCTGTCCATTAGAACTCAGAAAATCTAGTGTTCCTTTTAAGTCTTATTTTATTCTGCTTCGCCTAATGCACTCTACACTCTAACAAAACTGGGCTTCTGACTGTCCCCTGAATAATCCCAGTGCTTTCCCACCTCCTCCCTACTTTTACACATGTTACTTTCTAGGCCTGTAGTGTCCTCATTTCATCTTTCCCTATTGGCATCTAACCCATCCTTCAAAGCACAGCTCCAATGTGTCATTTCCTCTCTCATGCCTCCAGCTGGGAGGCATCTATTTTTTTTTAAACTAGTTTGATAACACTTTATTCTCCTTTTACACACTCTTTTGTATGTCGACCTGTGTACATATTTTACCACTCACTGAAGACTACATGTTCCTTGAGATCAGAGACTGTGCTTTTATCTTTGTTTTTCTCCCAGTGATAATGTATTATGTATACTTAATTAATTTTTGTTTAATGGATAAATGTATGATCAGTCGCTAAGGAAAGTTAGGATGTGACGTGCATTCTGTCTGGTCATTATTCCATAGTGACTGTGTTCATTATCATTAAGGGTTCTTGCAGTTGTCAGAAGACAACTGATCATGTATAGATATGGCTTTATTCTTCCAGAGATCCTCCCTCTGTGCTGACCCTGGGTACAGGTAATCCCTGAGGCTTCAGGCACATCTAGAATAAGCCTTAAACAGGTTTCATTATCATTTGATATGAAACAGAAATGGGAGACAGGGTCTTCCTAGACTCAAAAACAAATTTAGAATAATAAAGTGTCTGTCATTCAATGGTATTTGGAGATTTTAACTATGCCTTTTGGGGTCTAAAGGGAAAAAGACCCTTTCTAAGCTTTTTCTCATCTCTCTACAAAAATAGTTAAAATCTTCAAATACAATTGTGTGCCTGTATCTGAAAGAGAATGCCACTGGTGAGATTCACACCCACAGGGGTATCCTCAAAGCAGCACTTTACTAAAAACAGCTTTGACAGAGAGAAAAAAAAGGAAATGTTAGGCAGATTGCTCACAGGTTAAATTTTGTAGATTGGGTTGAGAATGAGAGACTGAGAATCACAGTGGCAGGAACCATACTGGAGATCCAAGTTAACTAGGAAGGTCTTGTATAGTAGGTAGTGTTTGACCTGAGCCTTGAGGGGAGCTAAAGATTCCAAAAAACAGAGATGAAAGAAAGCATTTCGGTCACTGGGGACAGTCTAGAAAAAAAAGGAAGAGCTATGGGAGATAGAACCTCATGAATCAGCAAAAGCAAAAAGATTGGGTCTTCTGAATTCTAGGATGCGTAAGAAGTAATGTAAGAGCAATCTGGAAGAACAGCTTGGAGTCAAACCATGAAAGGCTTGCAATACTAAACAAAAGACTATATTTTTTCCATGTGATATGAAATGGAAAGGGTTATGTAATTCATTGTAGGATACAACTTAAATCCTAGGAAGTCTTTACAGGTTGGGATAATCTGGTAAAGTAAAAACTAATAGGGATAAATGTAAAGTCATGTTCTTAGGTTAAAAAACAAAATCATTTAAGAACAGAATGAGAGAACTTTAGTTATCTTGGCCACAAATTCAAGATGTCAACAACAGGCTTCCAAAAAAGATAATGAGATCTCTCCTTTAAGATATCTTTAGACTCACCAGACAGAGAGAGATCCAAATTAGAGATCATAGTTACACTCTTTTATCAGTTAAACCACATCTGATCTTGTTTATATTTGTCTCTGTATGCCTGTGTTTTAAAAGAGACTTTGGCAAGGGGAATGCGTTCACACGAGAGGGAGTTAAATGGTAAAACAATTGGAAACCCTATAAATAAGGAATATTGTTAATTAATAATATATTTCACTGATCTGTGATCATTTGGAAGTTTATCATGTAGAAAAAGGATTAGAATTAAAAATTTTTTTTTTTGGTGGGGAAGAATAGGATTCCTAGAGGCTTAAATTAGGACCAATGGGAAGATACTATAGGGACACTCATTTCTGCTCAACACGAGAATTTCTGAATAATCAGAGATCTCTGAAAACACAACTGGAGTTAGTAAGTTCTCTTTCCCAGGGGGTATTGATGTAGTACAAAAAAAAAAAATGAAAGATACTCAAAAAAATGTCTAAAATGTGATAAAGAAATGTAGAAAAGATAGAACAAAAAGAGTTGAGGGAACTGACCTGGGAGCCCACTCAATGCAAATTCAGAGCTGAACTAGAGAAAGCACAGGATGACCTAAAGGTCTCTTCAACCACTAACTTTTGTTTATACTGCTTCCTCTATCATCTATCTATCTATCTATCTATCTATCTGTCTGTCTGTCTGTCTGTGTATCTATCTATCTGTCTATCCATCTATCCATCTTTGTGCTTTTTGATCACACCCTAAAGTTTTGTTTTTGTTTTGATGAACCATTATCTAGAGTACTGTGATTTCCTTTCTTCCTACTCAACTTTTATTGTTCATGATTACATACAAATAAATCCTTTTAAAGAGGCTGACCAGGATATTTCACTAATAATTATATTCCCACTCTATTTAATCAAGATTTGAATATGAAGAGAAAGATTTTCACCTGTTATGCTTTCCAATTGGTGTAATAAAAATACTGTATGTATATTAACAATAATATTGTTAGTTACGGTTTTCAAAAAACTACATCGGTGGTTCTCAGATTTTTTGGTCTCACTTTATACTCTTTAAAAATTATTGGGGACCCTAACAAGCTTTTGTTTATACATACTGTTTCTATCAACATTTACTATAGTAGAAATTTTACAATGATATATTTAAAAACACTTATTTACTCATTAATTTTAAAAACAATAAGCCAATCATATTAACATATTTTTATGAAAAAGAACTATATTTTCTAAAACAAAAATTAATGAGAAGAATAGCATTGTTAATGTCTGACTTAACTGAAGGCAGCTGAATCTTCATATCTGCTTCTGATTTTAATCCATTATGGTATGTTGCTCTGGTTGAAGTATATGAAGCAAATCTGGCCTCACAGAGATATGGAGTTGGGAAAGGGAGGACTATTATAATATGCCAATAACATCTTAGCATTATTATGAGAATAGTTTTGACCTCACAGATTCCCTGACAGTGTCTTGGGGCCTGAGGACCATGCTTTGAGAACCACTGGTTTACTATACGTTATATCATTCCATATTACTTCCTTCCCCACATCCTTTGATCTCACACTACTGGAGTATTTCTTATTCCACATACATAATTCTCCATCTCCTGTCTCTGTGTCCTTGCCTTTGTGGTCCTCTAGACACTGCCCCCTAGCATTTGCCTCTCTGAGTTGTTTTTTTAAAGGCTCAGCTCATACTCTGCAGTCATGAAACATTTCTTGCCCCTACCCTTTGCTATACTGCTTCCACTAACTAAGTTGTTGTATTCAGTCTGTATATATTAAGTATGTCCCTGTTAAAATGTGAGCTCCTTGAGTGCAGGATGGGAATGACTTTCCTTTTGTCTTTGTATTCTGAGACTGTAGCATGGTGCTTGACAGGTAGTAGACTAATAAATGAATGCTTGCTGATAGATTGATTAGTGCATCACAAGATCCTCACAACTATACCACAAAGCAGTCCTGACATACGTTGCTATTCCCATTTTCCAGATGGAGAAATTCAGACTCAGAAGTATTAAATTTAAATGGTTTTCCTCAGGTGGTATGACTAGTTCTGGAGCTGACTTTTACAGGCCAGAGCTGAAATCAGCAAATGCTACAGATCACAGCTTGGCTTCTGTTCTATTGATTGTCTAGATTTGAGAAGGTGATCGAGGAAAATCTTAATAATTCATACTAAAATAAAAAGTGTGCTGTGTGCACATTTTACTTTTTGGAGAACCAGTTGTTAAACATGTACCAGCACACTCGTGCTAAGAACTGACTAAGCCAGGACCTTCAGAATTTAGACTTTTGGGGCCCTAGTCCACTGTTCTTTTCAAATGGCTCTAACTGTTGGCTTTTTGGACAGTATCAAGGACAATTGTTTGTTTGTGTGTGTGTGTGTGTGTGTGTGTGTGTGTGTGTGTGTGTGTGTGTGTGTGTGTGTGTATGGAGATGGGGCTGGGAAGGAGGCAGGAGTTAGTACGTGAAGGAAACATTTCCTGTTATAGCCAGTCCCATGACCTGGTTTTGTTTTATTTTTCCTTTGCTGGCTGGGCATCTCTCTCAGATCGTTACTCCTTAACGAAGAGGCTGACAAGACTGCCTTGCCCTTCAGTCAGATATAATTCCAGACCTTAGCATCTTCCATGCTTGGCTTCCAACACCTCAAGGAAGCTTGTTTGTCAGGCTGTTAACTCCTGGTTCACCTTGCCCATGATGGCCTTGATGGACAAGGCCTGCCCCTTTCTGCATTATGTATGTAGGGATATTTAGTATGGCTTTAGAACAGCCTCCCAACCTACCCAGTTTTCCCCTCTCCTTCCTCTTCTCATGTCTAAAAAGACTTGATTTGATGGTTTCAAAATAACATGTCGGTAACTTCTGTTAGTGCATTACTATTCACGTTTAATAATATCATGAACCAAACTGGCTTTATTGGATTATGATAGTCACCTGCTCAAGGACATCAGACCTAAAGGGTTTATATTCACAACCTAAACAACATACAGAAAACAAACAGACAAAACCAAGCGAGATGATTGACCTCAACTTCTCAGTTCGGTCGGATTTCACATCGATTTTCCTACTGGCTTACTGTTTTCTGTAAAACTCGGTGGGGCAAATCCTTCCACATTAAAATTTAATTCTGGGAGTTTCCTCACTGGCAAGAGAAAATTACCAAGAAAACTGGGTATAAAACTGACTTGGTAAATGCTAACTTCTAGAACACCACATAAGCTTAGCAGCAAGCCCTGCAGACAACAAAAAAAGGAAAGCATAATCCAAATGGATCATGTGAACTGTGGTCCAAGAGAGATCCAGGTCCATCTACTCTTGAGCATTCTATTTGAACAAGAAGTCGTGGGGTGGCCAAGTGGTGTGGTGAATGGAGCACTGGCCCTAGAGTCAGGAGGACCTGAGTTTAAATCCGGCTTCAGACACTTGACACACTTACTACTTAACCCCAATTGCAAAACAAACAAACGAAAAACCTAAAGAAACAAAATAAAAACCAAAAAAAAGTCACCATTCAGCATTTTTTAGTTCCTCCATTTTAAAATTAGGTTTTGCCTATTTATGTGGTTCTACAATCCTATGACTTTATGTCTAATAAGATTGATGTATAAAGAGTAGTTTATCTGATAGTTAAGGAGCAGTTTCTTATTTTTTTTTTGGTAGAAATATTGTGAATATATTAAGCATTCAGTTCAACAAATGTTCATTCACTATGTACTTCCTAGAAAGCATCATAAGACATAGTCCCGGACTTCAGTGAGCTGTGAATAGCATTTTTGTGTCTAAACAAGAGCTCTACCTAGGATCCCTCTTTCCTGCCCTCCCTCAACCCTGATCAGTTCAAGAGCTTGGATCCAGAGTCAGAAAAACTGGGTTGGCCTGACTTCCAACTTTCCATTTCCTACCTGTGTTCATTTGGAGATCATTCAAGCTTTTTGGTCTTCCTATTCTTCAACTGTAAAATGAGGGAGCTGGACTAAATGATCTGCATATTCCTTTCCAGGCAGAAATCCAGCATCCCTCTAAGCTGCAGGCATATAGATCATAATATAAAACCAATGTGTGTATTGGCTTAGCTCTGAATTCTCCTACTAAAGTCCTGCTCCAGGGCCTCCTCATTTTTCCAAATATCTTCCAGTGAAGTTCAAGCTCTAATACCTGGGTTGTTAACATTATTTTGTGTGTGTGAGGCATGAACCCCTTTGGCAGTTTGGTGAAGATCGCCTTTTGTATGACCTTTGGCCAACCTACTTGGGGGTGCCTTATGATATGATCATAATGATTCAGTCCCTTCACTATGGCTATCCTTCCCAACTACCTTAGGATCATCTCTAGGGTGCAAATCTGTTTCTTTTTTTTCAGGGGAAAGCAAGGCAATTGGGGTTAAGTGACTAGCCCAAGGTCACATGGCTAGTAAGTGTTAGGTATCTGAGGCCAGATTTGAACTCAGGTTCTCCTGACTCCAGGGCTGGTGCTCTATTCACCTAGCCTCCCTAGGGTGCAAATCCTAATGCTCCCTTATCATTAATCAACAATACCCTGCCATTCCTGCCTTGTTGGGGCTGATTTGGTGTTAGGCCCTGACCACTCCTAACCCCCCTTGACTATGGGTCAGAGAAAGAGTCTTTGACTCTATTTTTGCTTTAATATAAATTTCCCCATGTGGTCCAACATCTAGAGTCACTCTCTACCAGAGAACCACCCATCCCAGCTTGTCCCTTCCATTGTCTGAGCATTTCTTGTAATGAGTATGTTTCTCATAGGAATTCCCCCCTAGACATGTATAACTTCTGGCACATTGACAGGACACTATGGCTTATAAACCATGGATAAGGAATCTGAAAGTCCCAATAGCTGTACCTACCACCTAAGATTCCTCTTAGGATACTTAAAAAGCAAGGGTTGGGAGTATGAATCCTATGTTCCAAGGGGGAAGGGTCTTCTCATTTTTTCAGACTATCTGGACTAGGACTAGAGTCCTTGTCCTGAATTTCATGTCCTTAGATTCCCCTATGACTGACCTCATAAACAGAGCCAATAGGGATGGGACATTCCCCTTCTCAGAATAATGTTTTTTTTTTAATGCATAAAATAAAATATACATAATTTAAAAATAAGTCAATTATATTAAAATATAGTTATCAAAATATTTTTAAAACAGTAAGTTCATTACCCCCCTCAGGTCGAACACCCCTTCTCAGAATAATATTTTAAATGAATATAATAAAATACATATATATATATTATATTTATAATTTAAAAAGAATCCAAATACATAGAAATATTATCAAAATATTTTTTTAAAATAAGCATTCATAGACCCTCAGGGTAAGAACTCTTGCTAATGGGTCTCGCCAAACTGGAAAATCTTGTAGTGTGTGTCTGGTGACAGATTGCACAGCTGTTGTTTTAGACCTACCTCTCTGGTGTGAGAAAACTAACTGCCAGAAAATTGTCCAGCAGGAGTTAGTAGTCAGTGTGGTACAGAGGTAGAAAGTCTGCGTTTGATTCTCCCCATCAACAGTGATTAGTTTGTGAGTCCAGGCAGGCCACTGAACATCCCTGGGCCTCCATTTCCTTATATACACAATGAACAATTTGGACTTAATGGCATTCAAGGGCCTTTCCAGCTCTAAGTCCATGATCTCATGAGTTGAATTTTCTCTTCATAATAACTCATGAAAGGTGGAGAGGTTGTGTTGGTGAGGATATATGTATATGTGTGTGTGTGTGTGTGTGTGTGCACGTATGTGTGTGTATATATATATATACGTATATATACACACACACACACACACACATGTATATACACACATACAGACATACATATATGTATGTAAATATGCATCATATGACTTCTGACTTCATCGTAGAACTGAAATCCTTGAAATGAGTTTACTGCTACCAATATAATATGCCAATATAATTGCTAATTACATTTATTAGAGAGAAATGAGACCTGTGAGTCTACAGAAGCTTTGGGCATAACCCTTAGATCCAGCAGGACTAGTTCTTTCCCTCTCATATATGTGAAATAACTGAATAGGAAATGAATACTCCTTTGCCCTTCAAACCAACTTATAATTCTAATGTTATTTTAAATTACTCATTTCCCCTAACCCTTTGACCTTTCTTACCCCCCTCAAAAAATCCTGTGTCTTTTTACCGTTTCCTCAACAATGTTGTTCTTTTTTCCGTCTGTACACTTTGGGTTGCCGTTTCTTCAACTAGAATCCATCCTCCTTCCTAGCCCACCCAAGCCTATAGGGAGTTCTTCAACTCTTCTGCCTTCCAGTAGCATTAACTCTATACCATTGATTTGGCAATCAGTCACATACTACTTCTGATATCTCATATTGTTTTCTTCAACCATTTTCGCTGTTTTCTCTCTTCTGTTAAGTATTCCTATGTCTATACACTGATCACATTCTAAATTTTTTCAAGTGAGAGACCAGGTCTTACAATGTCTCTTTGTATTGCCTGCAGAACCTTGGATATAGTAGGTTATCTACTTCTGAGTTGAACCTGATTCAGGCCAGTCCTCCAGTATTTTAGATTAAATATTAGAACAAAATGAGATGCTTATAAATCATTTACCATTTATTAAAAGATTTATTTAGCCATAGCATGAGAAAGATATTCAATAAAAATAGCCTTTCTATACACCTTGAATTGATTCAGTTGAGTTCATTTGCCTACGTCATGATGCTAGAAGCCGTGCCTCTGGTGTCTCTAGAACAGTGGTTCTCAACCTTCCTAGTGCCGTGACCCTTTAACACTCGTATGTGGGCATAACTGCATGTGGGCAGACCTGCCTGGAGATGGATAGAGGAGCGGTGTCTTGGTTCCTGAGACCATTGGAAATATTTGTTTTCCGATGGTCTTAGGCAACCCCTATGAAAGGGTCATTTGACCCTCAAAGGGGTCGTGACCCACAGTTTGAGAACTGCTGCTCTAGAAGGTCTTTAGGCTGCTTTGCAAAAAGTGATGTCAAGAGTCTGAACTTTTAGTCCCTTGAGCCAACCAAGTCTCACAGAATATGGATTTTTTTTTTTGATTGGTGAAGGCAAGGCAATTGAAGTTAAATGACTTATTCAAAGTCACACAACTAGTAAGTGTATAAAGTGGCTGAGCCGCATTTGAACTCAGGTCCTCCTGACTCCACAGCCGGTGCTCTATTCACTACAACACCTAGCTGACCCATAAATACTTGTTAAGGGAAAGAAAAAAATTAGCCTAATTTATAAGGAGAGAGGAGTTAGGATATCATTCCTACCATATTATCCAATCAAAGCATATTGATTGAATGTTTAATCTCAGCGACTGGTACTTCTGAGTTCCTTGACATTTGTGGAGACACAGAAGTGGGCAAAGTAATCACATATCCCCAGGAAAGGTTTGAGAATGGCCTTTCTCCTCTCATCTTTGAAAATTATGCTCCCTGGGTGTGACTGTCCATTAGAGGCTTTGAGTTTTTTTTGTAACATGTTTAATTAGACTTATTACAAAATAAATATTTACCTTCTTGGGAAAGCAGCATTTTTCTGGCATTATTCATGTGTCTTAAAAAAAATCAACCTCATATTAGAGGTTGCCTCTTGTTTTGGCCTAATGTGTATTATATCCTAGCAGATGGTAGACTACCTTATCTAGCACTCACCAGAATCTGCTTCAGTCAATCAGCCCCATTCACAGGTACTCCCTCATGTCTGATTCTGCTACAGAGTTGTAGGCTGAGCCATGAAATTATTCAAATGTGAAGCTTTCTTTACAAAACCCTAAACAAAGAATCCTGTCCCTCCACCCCTTGTTAGAATCCCTATCTTCTGAATGTGAGCTTGTTGAACCTTAAGAAAATACTTTGGAAACTGAGAATTCCTGGGCCAGATTGAATGCATTCTTTGTGTGTGAAAGAGAAAAAACTGAAATGTTATGAAAAATCTGTACATTAAAATATTTCTTTTATTTTTTTTTTCTTTACAGCTTGGGGCAAATGCTCTGCTTTTTGTCAGTGTAAATTTGTATGGGGTCTTTGTGAGGATTTTGACAGAAAGGGCTCAGAGGAAGGCTTTCCTACAGGCCAGGAACTGCATAGAGGACAGGCTGAGGCTGGAAGATGAAAATGAAAAACAGGTCAGTTTCCAATCACTCTTGGTTTCTCATCTTTTTTCTTTGGCCTTAGTAACACTGAATGTATGCATTGAGTGCTCAAATAAAAGACACATGTCTGTAATTTTAACATGCTTCAGTTTAACTTGGTTTCATGGCTTGTGGGTACCACGTTTTCACTTATATTCTATTCTGGAAGAGAATGAATTCAATGACATAATTTTTTTTCTAACACGTAAAATGGATAAAAAGTATGTATTTATTTTAGAAGTTTAGTAATTCATTCATTGTGTAATTTTGTGGTGGGAACTCCTAGTGTAGAAATGCTCCCTACCAATATAGATTGGCAGCTCCCCTATAACTTATAGTCTTATAGTTATCTAGGGCATGGAAAAGTTCACTGACTTGCCTCGTTATTATGTGTCAGAGACAAGACTTGAACCATAGTCTTCCTAATGCCATGGCTGGCCCTCTATCTACTATGCTGGGTTGTTTATTTTGTGCTTATTACACTGGTTAGGATATATTAGCTATCAAGTTCAAAATATAATAGAACTTTATAGGAATTAAAAGAATTCCTAATAAGACCTACAGCTCAAGCAGTATATGGTTCCTTCTTTTTTCTAATAGAAATGGGTTATCTTAATACATACATACATACATACATACATACATACATACATACATACATACATATATATATATATATATATATATATATATATATGTATATTTTTTCCCCCCTAGGGAAGAGGTAACATTTGGAAGATCCTCAACATTATGATTCTGAATTTCAGGGCATAAACCTTGCATAGGAAAGGGAGGAAGGCATCAAGTTGCCCAATATTCTCATATTAGATGAGCTGGAATAAGGAAAAGGCAGCCCTATCTGTCAGCACATGGGAATCCAAAGGCAAATGTGATTAGGAGAATCACTTCTAAATGAAGTTTATTGTTTCTAAAACTTTGACTAGACTCCAATTGGTCATTTCTTATTTGAAGAAAGATATGGTTAGTTTGGAGGAAAGCTTCCTGAACAGCTATTTTTTTTAAAAAGAGATTATTGCTCATTTTCCTGGGAAGAGAATAGGCAGCGAGGTGACTCAGTGAGTAGAGCATTGGGCCTGGAATCAGGAAAATTTGAGTTCAAATCTGGCCTAGACACTTACTAGCTTTGTGACCTTGGCCAAGTCACTTACCCAATTTGTCTCAGTTTCCTCATGTGTAAAATTAGCTGGAGAAGGAAATGGCAACCCCCTCCAGCATCTTTGCTAAGAAAACCCCAAACAGGGTCATGTAGAGTTGGACATGACTAGACAACAGCAAGAAGAGGCAGAATCTATTTCAAAATAATGATGATTGGTGTGTTTACCTATAAGGAAAAAAAGCCGTAAAGTCTGCTCACATGTGAAAGTATGAATGATGCATAGTTTATGGCTTTGATTTCAGTTGTGCGCTTCTAAATAATAAATTAAGAAATCTTGACCCAAATTCTCATTGAGTGCTTATTTATGTTTCATTGTTTTCATTTCACTAATCCCCTCTAGACTCCAACAGTGATATGTGTTTTGTTAGGTTGGGAGGAAAATGGAATGTGAAATATTATAACATATTCTGTATTTTTGTGTTGCGTTTAACTTGAGAAAATTCCAGGGTAAAAAAAAAAAAAGAAAGAGAGAGAGAGAATACTGTGTGCTTATTACTGTATACTTTGCTATTCCAAAAATTTAGGGCTGTATAGAATATTGGTAATTTGCTTGTTTCTTTCCTTTATTCTTTCTCCTCCTCTCTTTCTGTCTCCCTCCCTCATTTTCTCCCACCATCACCCTTTGCCTCTCTCTTTTTTGGTCTTTCTTCTCACTTGTCATCTTGGCTCCAAATAAGTCATACTTAGCCTTTTTGCTAGTGCTGAGCCCTCACTCACCAAGTTGTTAATTCCACATCATAGGTATTTTCTGGGAAAACAAAAACTACCATTTTTTGAGGCTCTCAGAGAATAGTTCATGAATTCAGTTTTAATTTACAAAATCTGAATAGGAAGAAAATTATTTGGGAAAATTATTTTGTGCCTGTGGCAATTCAATTGCTAGAAGTAGAATGGGAGGATTTGAGCAAGTGCTGAACAGAGTGGTGTATGTAGGAGAAGCTCAGTTGATAGAGAGTGGTGGGGATGCAAGGGATAATTCTTGCAAATGCATTAAGTTTTATTTGTTCTTGTGTTAGAGAAGAAATGTGAATACTTTGAGCACTTTCTAAATGCTAGTGCCCTTCTACAAAATTCCATTTCCCCTATCTTGGTTATGCCTCTGCTACAGAATGTCTCAGTTCCTTTGCATTTCTCCCTTTTGTTTTTTAATTTTTTAATATTCTATGATTGCTAATCTCACTGATTGATTGTTCCGTTGTTACACTAAGATGATCATTTCTAGTGGTATGTAAGTTAATTGGGACATGATCAAGTAATTAAATGTATTGATTTGCAATAAATATTACATCCTTTTACATCTTAAAACAAAACCTTTTCATCTGCAATATTTCTTTTCCACAATCTCTTGTTTTGCATGATTTAGCAAGTAAGATTTTGACAAATATTATTTATCTTTTCTGTAGCACATACTTTAAGGTGGCTATTCCAACTCCCACTCATGAGATGAATTGCATCCCCAGAACATCCCTATTTTACTCCCTCAAACCTCTAGAGGGCGCCCTGAGGAACTGAGTTTGGCTTGTCTTATGCTATTTAGTTTGTGAGCCCCCAATGGTATGCTTCCCATTGTGATTAGGGGCAGATTGTCAATTAGCTTTTAGAAAGGTATATTTTTAAAAATTTTAAATTACTGTACCACCTTTAAAAATATACCTTTCTAAAAGCTAATTGGCAATCAACCACTAATCACAATGGGAAGCATACCAGTGGTGTCTCACAGATTACATAGCATTACAGTAAGATCAGTTGGTACAAAACTCCCATAAAAAAAAAAATGAATCTGTGACATTCTCCCAAAAGTACACGCAAAATCTAGGGAAATGTTTTCTCTTTAAGAGGTCTAAATTTTATCTCTTTCCTTGGAGTAATATCCATACTTTAAAAATACAGACTTAAAAACATATCAAAAGAGAACAGTGGAATGAAGATGAACAAGTGTATGACCATCAATAGCACAAAATGGAATCATATGAAAATTATTGCTTGCCCCAAGAAATTCACACAATAGTGTATCTCCTAAATATCTACCTAAATCCATACAGCAAAATTATATGAGTTTTCCTCACCTTGCTTTGGGTGTATATATCTCTAGTTTCCTTCCCATGGTTGATTTCTTACATCCTGTAGGAGGTTAGCTCTTTCAAAGTCCCCCTCCTCCCTGCAAAAATCATCTTCTCCCTATTTTGTTGGGAGGCTAGGAAAAAGATATGTCAAGACTCCGCTCACATTCTGTAGTTATTATTTTAGGTACATCTAGTTATTTATTTTAGGTATATTTTACATATTTACCCTTTTATATATCAAACTCTGTTGATGTATATGTGTTTTTTTGTCAGGTAGAAAAAGATTTCATGTTTGCTCTTCCTGCTATTGATGGGGATGGGAAGTGAGATCTCTGCAGTTATAGTGTGTTTGACTCCTTCACCGCTCATTTCTTGACTCAGCTAAAGTAACTAGCAATAGGACTTTTGAAGTCATCTCATTATGTGTCTCTATGGTGCGGTTTGTCAGTTTGTTTTTAGACTGGATCACTGCACAGAAAGAATAAAAGAGCATCCCTCTGTTCGTTCGCTTCTATTTGAAGAGTTTGTTTTCTTTGCCTTTCTGTAGGAATGAATATTAGGTCCAAAGATCCTGCAACCAGAGGTGCTTGTGAAGCATGAAAAATTCATGGCCACAGTACATTGGGGACTTTTTTTTTTTGCTTTGTCTGTGTTTTTCTGCTAGTTCTTGCTTTTTTTTTCTTTTAAAGACTCTTAACAGGAGGACAAGAATAAAAGGGCGTTATGTTATTACTAATTGTATTATATCTGCTCCCCAATTAAGCACATTAGCTTGATAGAACATTATCAGAAGCTTCTAAAGGTACATTGCTCACATAATTTACCTCAAGTTAAATCCTACCCATGCAGCCACTGCATTTAAAAGGTGGGAGTGAGGGTGCTAGTGGTTGCATGGGGTGAGAGATATGTTTATTTCATAAATATTTTTAAAAAGTAAACAATGAACTTTTTGCTTGAGGGAACAGAATTAAATCTCATGATACCATGCTAACATTTTTCTTTGAAGGATACATAAGCTTCGTTCAACTATAATGAAGCTTTCCTTCCTTCCCTTGGTGATAATGATAAAAGATTTGGGGAGTTAGGAGTGGGCTGTCAGCTGTCAACTGATTTCTTAACTCCGTGTGTTTTATTACCTAGTGGGGTTGCTTTCTGAGAATGCCCTCAAGACTTTCTTGAAGCGAGCCAGCTATGCAGGAAGAGGGTCTTCCAAGGGATTTCATCTCAGAGGACCCAGCCCCACTCCTGTGTTGTAAATTTTGGCAATACGGTTGTCCCAGATTGCTTATAAATGTCAGTGATGGACATTACAGATATGGAAAGTGTTGTCTTTAAATGTATAAGCAGAATCCTTCCAAAAATAACCTTTGACATCATATAATCTAGCCCTTTCATTTTACAGTGTATATACATGTATATGTATATGTATATAGCATTTATATAGTGCTTTAAAGTTTATAAATATCTCATTTTATCTTCACAAAAATCCTGGAAGGTGAGTCCTATTATTATCCCCATTTCATAGAGAAGGAAACTGAGACAGTTTAAGTAACTTGTCTGTGGACATGCAAGCAGTGTCAGCCTGAATTTGTCCTCGGGTCTCCCTGATTCCAGGTCCACTGCGCCACCTAGTGCTCACTCCTCTGCTTCTCTCTTTTTTTTCATTCCTTCTTTTCCGCTTGCTTTCGTCTTTTTCATTTTCAAGCATTTCTCCCTGAACCTTGCTTCCTGGCTCTGCTTTTTCCTTTCCACCTCTCATTGTTTGATCCAAAAAGGAGTCCTCTTAGATTATACTAAGACATCATAAAGGATGATTAAGGCAAAGTGAGACTCCAGTCTCAGAGAAGAAAAACAAATGGAATATCTTTAGTTTCTAGGTCTACTAAAAACTGATAAGGACCAATCATAGACATTTATCTCCCCTAACTTCTATTTTAAGGAAGAAAGAAAAATACAGGGAGGGAATACCTATAGGGAGGTAGATGGGGATGGGGGAAGGAGTAGCTGCCCAGCAAGCAGGCAGAAGCCTGAGGATTATCAGGCGACTTGGTCATTGTTCTCCTGGTCTTGTTACTCCCATCTCACATTGGAGGCATCGAACGGTCAGAGGAGATCAATGACTCCTTCATGTTCCTACAGAGAGTGAGCATTAAAGACAGGGTTGAAACCCAGGTGTTATCTCAAGTCTAGTACTCTGTTTTTTGTGTTTTCTTGAATGCGGTCATCTAGATTTTCATTAGGGCACAGGATAATCTTAGAATGCTCTTTTGTCAAAGACATGTGCTACTCCATGTGTCCTACTTAATGATTTGTCTCATAAGGAGTGTCTTACAGTAACAGATGCACATGGTGTTTGTTGTTGGCAACCTTTTCTGATTGTCTTGGCAATTGTAGGGCATAAAGAAATATATTTTTGACAATGACTGGTTCTTTTCAAACAAATCTTATATATAAGGGATGACTGGGGGGGGGGGGAAAGGGAGAGATACAGAAGGAAATTTAGGAGATATAAAAACAAAAGACATCAGTAGAGTCTTTGAAAATTCATTCATAATTCTTTCAAATTATCCTAGTATAGTGGAAATTTTCTTGAATTTCAAGTCAAAAGACTTTGACTTTAGAGTCAATTCAAGCCAGGGTTTGAATTAGTCACTTTACCTCTTTGGGTCTTAGTTTCCTCCTCTATAAAATTAAGAGACTGGGATTAAATAATATCAAAGTTTACTTCTAGAATCCTGTTATTCTCAAAATTTGATAGTGACAAAATGTTAAAAGTTGCTGAGAAAGAGTATATTATAGGATTTATTTACTAAGGAGTGTTTCCTGATGGGTTTGGAGAAGACTGGAAAAACAGCATCAGGTTCTACATCAAGGGAAATATGAAATACATAGAAGCTTACTTGGAAAAGATTTTAGAACCTTAGTCTAATGCTTGAAACATGGGGAATTCCTCCAAATAGAGTTGGTAGAAAGTTCCATATTGTTCAAATAGAGCAAACGTTTATTAAGCACCAACATGTGCTCTGTTAGGTGCTTGGGGACATGCAAAATTTATGGTAGACGTAGATCATTAATATACGTCACAGATTTAGAGCTGGAAGGGACCTTAGAAGCTGAAAGGACCTATCTGTGGCAAATTTTGTTTCCTACTCCATTAAGTTTACAACTTTTTCATTAAGAACTATTTCACTGGGTCTCAGATCCTCAAATCATGGAAACTTTAGTATTGGAGTGGACCAGCTAGTCCAACCCATACAAGACCCAGAATCCTTCCTCTATAAATTTCTGACAGCTAGTCATCTACCTCATAGACCATTATATATGCACTAAGATGCTTTACTTTTTCATATGCTGAATAGTATAGCTGAAACACTAAAATTTAACTTAAACTCATCAATGCATGTAATCACTGTTTATTAATCAGAAGTGTGTAATTAGCTATTCAACAATCTAAATGTCATTTCCCTAAACCACCTACCTGATTCCTAAAGGGCCTGGGAAATATATATTCTGTTGGTGTTTATACCAAGATTTCTTCTTGGTCCAGTTGGAGGCTCTAAGGTGGCAGTCTGGTAATTCTGTCAATTAGCAATTCTCTTGATTGATGCAGGATGTTCTAATACCCTCATCTTGGAGACAAATCTGGTGACTACTTAAAGGCAGATTGCTGACTGGGGCCTCTGGTGTATTTTTATGATTCTGGCTAATGGCATTTACAACTTACATTTAAGTTATTCTTACTTATTAATTACCTAAGTTTATGATGCAAGGAAACTGAGAATCAAAGACTTAATTTGCCATTATCCGTTTTCAGTTGTTTACCAGATTTGGGGAACACAAATAAATTGTTTAGAAGATTTTCTTTTTGGGGGGGGGCATAGGTCTTTACCAAACTATACACAAATGCTTATCTTATTACAGAAAAAAAAATATACAACCACTATTTAGTCACAAAACCGAGGTTTTAAACAAAGTGAAATTGCTCATGCTCATTTCACATGTTCTTTTCCTTTACACCTGCTTTTAAATACCTTGAATGAGGGGCAACTCTCTACTTCCCAACAGAGCATTCCACTTTGGGACAACACTAATTGTTACTGTATTTTTCCTTACATCAAGCCTAAATCAGACTCCAAGCAACTCTAAGTTATTATTCTTAGTTCTGCCTCTGGGACTAAACTGAATAAATTTTATTCCTCTACATGTCAGCCCTTGAAATACTTGAAGACAAGAATTTTGCTGCCATCAAATTTTCTCCTTTTCAGGCAAACCAACCCTTATTTTGCCAAATGATCCAAAAAATAGTAGAGTTTGAAGGCCCTTCACTGTACTGATCACCCTCTTTTGAATGGTTCTCAGTTTATCACTGTCCTTTCTGAAATGCAATGCCTAGATCTGAGCATAATACTTCAGATGTGGAAGTCACTCCAGTCATCCTGATCTATATCTTACCCCTGGACCCAGATGGCTCAGGAGGAAAGAGTTAAGTCTGATGACTTTGCAAAGCCCTTCCTCATTTAAATCCAATTTAATTGTAAGTCATGACATCACCTTTCTGATGTCATTGTCCTCTTCCAGAATTAAGGACAACAATCTATGAGTAGTAGTAGCTGCCCCACTGGCGACATAGCTGACCAGTTCCAGTTAGGCAACACAGCTCCTTCCTTCCTTCCTTCCTTCCTTCCTTCCTTCCTTCCTTCCTTCCTTCCTTTCTTCCTTCCTTCTTTCTTTCCTTCTCTCCTTCCTTCCTTCCTTCCTTCCTTCCTTCCTTCCTTTCGCTCTTCCCCCTCCTTCCTCTCCCTCTGTCCTTATATGGAATCATACATACCCTTACCTGCATATACTCTACCCAAAGGAATATAAATTTTGATTGCTGAAAAACCTTGCAAGACACTTCGAGTTTATGGGATATATTTCTTTTTTTAAGGACTATGCCTTAAGCCTAAATCACTCTGATGCTCACTGATTGGCTAATAATAACTTCCACCCCAAGCCCATCTTGATCATTATTTATGTTCTTATGGCTTGGAATAAATATAAAATAGTAATTGTTTCTATTTTGGTCAGAAACCCTAAGGGTCTTCCCCTCCCAGAATGATTTGTTTTTGACTAGGTGAAAGAGGCCATTTTTTTGCCTCGTTTTTTTAAAAATTAAATTTTATGTTTATTTTTAGTTTACAACATCCATTTCTATAAGATTTTGAGTTACAAATTTTCTCCTTGTCTTTCCTCTACCCACCACCCCAAAACAGTGGTCCCACTGAATACCCCCTCCCCCAATTTGCTCTCTCCTATATCCTCCCCCATCCCCTCTCCAC
>CM053583.1:358485508-358534998 GCA_028627135.1 Pseudochirops cupreus
GCTGACTTTAGTGGGAAGTATCTTTGTGTGCGTTTTGGAGTTCCAGGATTGGTTTAGAGTCCTATTTTATGGGTATTTTGGGGTGGCTATGTGAGAGCTGCGCTATGTTGCTGCTTCTACGCCGCCATCTTGGCTCCGCCCCCCGCATAGGATGAGATTTTTATTAAATTTTATAAAGAACTGAATTTCCGAGGGCTACTTTTGGAATCATCATATATTTCATTGTCCTGATGCCCTGGAAAAATATGATCTTCTGTTTTAATTAAGCAGCAATGGAACTCTACCAACAGACTGTATCACTAGGTCAGAGACTGGAAAATGTTTTTTCCCCATATTAGAGGCAATATGGTCCCAGGTGCCAACACCCTAATACTTTGTCAGGGGAAGTAAGTACTAACAGGTAATGACTTTGGCCTTACGTCCAGGCAAAACAGAAGCTCCTGAAAGAAGCTAGTGTGTGCTAGGTCAGTGATGGGAGATGTAGTGATAGGGAAAGGAGAAGGTGAAGTATCAACAGGCAAACCCAGGTTGGTTCAGGCAGAGTAAGATATTGAGAGAAGCAGCCAAATCTGGAACAGATAGTCAGTGGCAGGATCAGAATAGAAGCATCAGAAATAAAAAAAGAAAAGAAAAAATGGGGGGAAGAGGGGAACAACCAGAAATACACAAAGTTCCATTGCTCACAGCGTAGACAGGATGAAAGGATAACTTGTCGTAGCTGTCTTTCAACAGAGAAGTTAAATATCTGTTCACTATGCCTATACTTTTTCTTGTTGTTATTCTGCCTTCATTTTCAAAGAGGACCAGTGACATCATGGGTGATGTTCTTGATTTACATGTGAATTACATTTAAGTGAAGTAGACTTGTGAAGAGTCATCCACCTTACTTTCTCTTCTTGAGTTATCAAAGTTCAATGGCAGGACAAAAGTCAAGATGACTGGTGATGACCTGGACATCTTTGATACCTGGGCACAGTCCCTGCTTCAGCCACTTTCATGACCATTGGTGCGAATTTTTCTGATCTTCTCATGCTGCCAAGGAAAGTCTTCACATGGTTGGGGTAGACATCCCTCTAAGTCACTAATGGGTTTTTGATCCATAGGTTACCCTCAATCTGATTTAGCCCATCTGCCAAGATGGTTTGTTGGGTGTGGCCACAATGTATGTTACTACCTCTTTACATCTGTGATGAATAGAAGTTTTGCAAGATAGTTTCCAGATCATTAATTAATTTATTAATTAAACTAGGTAATAATAAATTGATGATCAGTGGTTTCTGATCCAAGGGAAACTGAAACACCTTAAATCATATGTGTACCTTCTGAAAGGGAACTCCCTTGACAAGGGAAACTCAACCCTGATTGTGGACATTTAATGAGGAGATTGGCTAAAAGTCTTCAGCTCCTCCTGCTGAGAAAGAGATTTGATCATGAGGCTCAGCTGCTTCAAGGCATCTGGGCAGGGTAAGCCATTTCAATCCAGACATCTGTAAAGCTGTCTTAGGATGTTATCATAAAAGCCCACAGGGTGGCCCTAAACTGTAAGGGAGGGATCAAATATAAGGAGAAATGTCCCAGCGAAAAGCTCTAGCTGAAGGTGGCTTTTTTGGTTTTTTTTTTTAACACTAGAGAAAAAGTAAGGATCCTTACTTAGGTAGATGCCTTGGGTCTGGGAGAAGATATCCTTACTGTTACACCCTTCTAAAACTTCTTGACCCTTTCAGGAGTTGGGTCTTAATAGAGATAGGAAGAAAAAGTTGGATCATACTTTAGTAGTTAGTTAGTAACATAGTTGTATAATATTAAGTTTCCTCATATCTTAAGGAAGATGTCCATTAAGACTCAGGAACCCTACACAGGTCTGGGGGATAATTGGAAATTTTCTTATCAGTCCTATTCTCCCTTTCTTACTTTCTCTCTGTCTATCTCTATCTCTATCTCTCTCTGTCTCTCCCTCTCTTGCTGATATTTTTTCTCCCCTCTGCCCTCAAAGCTTTTCTCTCTTTTATTTTTTTAATTTTACTAGACTTCTCCTTTCCTTTTCTTCATCTTCCACTCCTATGTCTTCTTCATTTATCATATTTAATTAATGTCTAAATTACATTCATTCTTCTTCATTAGTATGTCTGGGATTCATCCTTTCCCTTCCCATTGTTATAACCCTATTTCAGATCTCATGTTTTTGTTTTACAACAGGCAGTCCCTCCATGGACCTTATATTATTTGGAACTTCTAAGAACAAGTCTATAGCCTTACTTAGGGTTAACATTTAGGCAATGCTGAAATATTTTGTAGAATATTTATGACCATACTTTTGTCTGTAATCTTTAGAGAGCATTATCAAATATTGATTCCAGGAGCCTTTTGCCTCTACAGATCCTTGATTAGTATTTTGTCACTGCCAATGGAAGTTTGGGTTCTAGGATACCCCTCCCATATTCTGAGATTAAATGTAGAGGATCACACATCAATCCAGGTTGCAAGCTAGTAGTGATGGATAGATGACCAGCAAAACAGAAAACCTAAGAAATTCAAACACCAATATGAGTTTGTCAGTTGTGTTTAGTTCTTTTATAAAAGAGGTTCATAATAAATCCATTAACTTGTTTCTTAAAACTGTTTTGATATTGACATACCAATATAATTGGTTTCCTTTGAAATCACATTTATTTTGTTTTATTCATTTAAAGATATTATTCAGAGGAGTCTGTAGGTTTCACCCGACTTCCAATGGGGGATCCATGACATAATTGAAAAAGAACTAGAAATATTTTTTTAAAATTTTTAATTGATTGGTTTATTTGCTTTTAGTTTACAAGATTCAGTTCCATAATTCCTTGAGTTTCAAATTTTCTCCCCTCCCTTTGTCCCATCCCCTGCCCCATGGCAGCTTGCAATCAAGTATAGGATCTGAAAATACTTTCACATTGGACATTAGTCTGGTTGTATAGAAGAGTTGTAACTGATGGAATGAACAATGGGAAAAAGGAAACAAAAGCAAACATGGAAAAGAAAGAGAGCATGTAGTTTGCTTCAGTCTCCATTTAAACTCTGTTCTTTCTAGTTCTTTCTCTGAATGTAGACATCTTCTTCCATCCTGAGTCTTTTAGAGTTGTCTATAACCTTGTGTTGCTGAGAAGAGTCCAGTTTATCAAAGTTGGTCATCACACATATGTTGTGTCTGTCATTGTGTACAAATGTCTCCTGGTTCTGCTCTTCTCAATTAGCATCAGTTTGTATAAGCCTCTGTAAATATGAAATCCATCTGCTCCTCATTTCTTATAGCACAATATTGTTCCATTACATTCACATACCACAACTTGTTTAGCCATTCCCCAATTGATGGGCATCGCCTTAATTTTGAATTTTTTGCCACCACAAAGAGAGCTGCAATAAATATTTTTGTACATATGGATCTTCCTCCCACTTCTATGATCTCTTTGGGATATAACCCTAGAAGTGGTATTACTGGGTCAAAGGGTATGCAATTATTTATAGCCCATTGGGCACAGTTACAGATTGCTCTCCAGAATGGTTGAATCAGTTCACAACTCCACCAACAATGCATTAGTGTTCCAATTTTTCCACATCCTCTCCAGCATTTGTCATTTTCCTGTTTTGTCATCTTAGCCAATCTGACTGGTGAGATGTGGTGTCTCAAAATTGTTTTGATTTGCATTTCTCTAATCACTAGTGATTTAGAGCATTTTTTCATATGCTTATGGATATCTTTAATTTCTGTCTCTGAAAATTGCCTGCTCATATCCTTTGACCATTTATCAATTGAGGAATGACTTGTATTCTTATAGATTTGACTCAATTCCCTGTATATTTGAGAAATGAGGCCTTTATCAGAGACACTGGTTGTAAAAATTCTTTCCCATTTTCCCACTTCTCTCTTAATCTTGGTTACATTGGCTTTGTTTGTACAGAAACTTTTCAATTTAGTGTAATCAAAATTATCCATTTTGCATTTTATAATGCTCTCTAATTCTTGTTTGTTCACAAAGTCTTCCCTTCTCCATAAATCTGACAGGTAAACTATTCCTTGCTTCCCCAGTTTGCTTACAGTATAAGCCTTTATACCTAGATCGTGCACCCATTTAGACTTGAGTTTGGCATACAGCATTAGATAATGGTCTATGCCCAGTTTCTGCCATACTATATTCCAGTTTTCCCAGAAGCTTTTGTCAAATAGTGAGTTCTTATCCCAAAAACTGGGGTCTTTGGGTTTATCAAACAGTATATTACTATAGTCATTGACTACTGAGTCTTTTGTACCCAATCTATTCCATAGATCCACTACTCTATTCCTCAGCCAGTACCAAGTAGTTTTGATCACTGCTGCTTTAAAATACAGATTAAAATGTGGTATAGCTAGGCCACCTTCCCTAGCATTTCTTTTCATTAATTGCCTTGATATTCTGGACCTTTTGTTCTTCCAAATGAATTTTGTTACCATTTTTCCTAGCTCTATAAAGTAAGTTTTGGTAGATTGATTGGTATGGAACTAAATATGTAATTTAATTTAGGTAAAATTGTCATTTTTTATTATTTTAGCTCGACCCAGCCATGAGCAATTGATTTTTTTCCAATTAGTTAGATCTGACTTTATTTGTGTGAAAAGTGTTTTGTAGTTGTGTTCATATAGGACATGGGTTTGCTTTGGTAGGTAGATTCCCAAATATTTTATAAAGTCTACAGTAACTTTAAAATGGAGTTTCTCTTACTACCTCTTGTTGTTGGACTTCGTTAGAAATATATAGGAATGTAGAGTCATTTTTTTACATGTATTGGAAGTGATTGGAGTGGGAGCCCACACCAGATTCGTGCTTTTATTCTGCCATCTTGGCTCCACCTCTGGTGTCTTCTCTGTCTCTAGAACAAGGATCCAATGATCCATGTAACATGAGTTATATCATTTGCATTTAGAAGAATTACCTGTACATTCAGTGAAACAGAGTAAGTGTTAGGGTAACCATTATTATTATTATTATTATGGCTGGGTGAGTCAATTACACATTTTAATATTTTCTTATTTAATATTTATCTATTATATATTATTATTAATATGTTAATTATCCAATATTTACTATATTCACTTTCATTTGAATTTCAGCAAATTAATGTATCAATTAACACACATTTATTAAATTTTTACTATGTACATAGCACTGTGCTAAGTTTTAGGAATACAAATCTAAGCAGAAAGAAGGACAATCCCTGCCCTAAAGGAGCTTACATTCTAAGGGGGCAAGAAAATATATTAAAGAATGGGGTGAATGGGAGGAAAGATGAAAGTGGGAGGGACATGGTAGAAAAAATTCAGGAGAGAGTCAGGAGTGCAACCTGGAGAAAATGAAGATATTTGTTCCTGGCTTAGGCTTCTTCCTGGGAGGAACTATGCAATCAGGAGGTGAGGTCACAGGATACCAAGGTTCTTCTTTCAACATGTTAATGTCAGAGATGGAGAAAGCTTCCGTAGAGATTCAAAAGGAAATAACTACCAAAAAAACTTTTAAACTATCATAACCTTAAAAATTTCACATCATAATTCATTCTTTAAAAATTGATTATAGACATCCCAATATCCTCACCAGGGATGAAGCATTATCAGTTACCCCAGATCCTAGTTATAACCCAGTTACTCACCTTTTGAACAAAGAGAAAAGCTTTATTTTAAAGAAATAGTGAAGGTGAAACCTTATATTTTATGCCTTAGAATTTCCACACAAGTTCAAAGTACCAAGGATTCTCTAGTTATCTGTGATGGATCTGTGATATATTTATGAGCATATATTCTCAGGCAAATGGGATTCCTGTTCTTCCTTCCCCATTAAAAAAAAAATAGAAGAAGGGAATGGACAGAGCTTTGGTCTTTGGTTGGAGTCTGTAATGGTAATGGAATATGAAATCTTTTAATGGAATATGAAATCTTCCCTGCCCATTAATAGGCCTCATGTGGAGCTAATTAAGGGAAGCTTGCTTAGGGGAGGCTTGCTTTTAGGAAGGCTTTCACACCTTTTGTTAATTTTTAATTAGGCACTGAGTCACAAGGTTTGTGATGCCTTCTGGTTCTGAAAAGTGTATATATACACTGAGGTTAGCATTTTGCTTTGGGGCTCACTCACTGGAAGAGTGTTCTTGTAATTTAACCAGATGAGACTCTGGGTAGCCATTAAGGAGCCCCCTGGCTTTGAAAAACCCAGATGTTTGTATTTCTTTCTCTGGTAACTATGTATGTATTGCCTAGGTTAGACAGTTGGATCTGTCTATTGATCTGTGCTAATTTCTTAGATGGTTAGAAGCCCTGTCTGTTGGTCTTTACTTTTCTGCTTGTATTTTCTCTGAAGTTCAGGATGCTGACTTTTCCCCTGAACTAGTGAATGTAATTAAAAAGACTGTTGACTGCTTAAACAGTTATCTTTCCTAGTAAAGCAGATCTGAGAACCTGTGCTAGCAGCCAGCCTGGGTATGCCAGTGTGCCACTACAGAGTCCTGCCTGTACTATCTATCTCAGAATTCTTGAGTGAAAAGCAAGTATACAAATGTGATTTATACTTATAACTAGCTGAGAGATTAACTTAACATCCCTGAGTTTCAGAAGATAACAGAAGAGACCTTAGAGGTGATCCAATCCAGTTCCTTCCTTTTACAGAGGAGGAAACTGAAGCTTATGCAGTTAAAGGTGCTTACAGGTCATTGATACTGAATTCACAGTCAGGAAGAACTGAGTTTGAGTCCTATCTCAGATACTTCCTAGCTATGTGGCCCTGGGCAAGTCACTTAACACCTCTCAGCCTCAGTTTCCTTGTTTGTCAAATGAGAATAATAGTCCCATGCCTCACAGGCTTGTTGTGAAGATCAAATGAAATAACGCACGTATAGCGCTTTGTTCACCTTAAAGTGCTAACGACTAGCTATTGTTACTGTTGTCATCGTTGTTGTTGTTACTATTGGTGTTTCATTTTTGCTAATACTGTCATCACCAAAGGTGAGATTTGTTCCAGGGAATGTTTTACTACAGAGCTGGTGCTTTCTACCATCCCATAGTTTATCTTTTCCCTCCTGTAACCACCCCTGTGTTTTCATGGATATAGGTAATTCCCAATGAGGAAACTCCTTCTACCAGTGCAGAATGGTGCCTGTTGTATAATTTATAATCTTATGGCATTGTCCTGGGCACTGAGATTTAAGTGACTTGGCCAGAGTCACACAGCTGACATGTGTCAGAGGAGGTACTTCATCCTAGGTCTTCTTGACATCCTATGCCTCTGGGTTCAGGTCTCTAACTATTCTAACAGGCTGCCCTTTCACTTCTATATCCATTAAATAAGTATAATCATACCTGTGGTACTTCTGCCAAAGTATCATGAGAAAGCTGCTTTGTAAACACTGTGCAAGTAGGAGAAAGTGACGTAGGAGGGGGGAAAATCAGTCATTATTGTTATCTGAGCTATTGACTCTATGTTAACAACAGCTGGGTTGGTTCTCTGACTGATTGCATCTATTTCTCTACTCTGGGGCTGAATGTCTAAGGGTTCTTCAGGGAAGGTGGTGATGGAAGTATGGCCTGTGTAGATCCTCAGGCTGGGCAGCACAATTCTGTGTTTACAGAGAGATAGTGTGCAAGAGATGAGGGAGCTGAGGAGCCAGGTTGGACTCTCAGGCATGGATGAGCAGTGCAATCGTGGCATTGGGGGGTTTCCGGGAAGCAATCCTCATATCTATGTCAATGCCTGCTGATCACCTTGTGTTCTGGGAATGGTGCTCAGAGGGTGTGCAGCATTAGTGTTCCCTGGGTGTCTTGTTGTTCTGTGACTGTCCCAGACCTCTGCACATTACACTTAGGGGAGGAGCAGTGATCTGTGATGGCTCCTCCATCTGGTAGTCAAGAAATAAACTTTGGTTTTGTGGACCTCGCTTTACTCTTTATTTTAATTCTAATTTTTTAGCTTTTTGTTTATTTATTTTTATTTTATTCTGTACTTAAGAAGTAAAACAAGCATTTCCATAACACAGTAAAATAGAAAAAAAAAAGGTGATTGTACATGAAACTGCACATCTGTTATGTATAACTTGCTATTCCTTTTAAATATATAATAAAGCTATCATGTAACTTCCTTTTTTTTTCCTTTTTTTCTTCCCTTGCTCCACCTCCACCCTCACCCTGCAGATGGTTGCCCTTAGGTTTTACTTGTGAACAGGCAATCTCTATTGTAGATTTCCTCCCTCCCCTGCCTAGTATAACTCCCTTTCCTTTTGCTCCCTACTCACTGCCCCAATCTAGAATCTTTCAGCTTTTTAGTGAATTGGCAGCTACTTGCTTGTGACATCAGAAGCAAAAAGCCAATCAGATAACACTTGAGTGAGGCCCTTCCCCTGAGTATAAAACATTGGTTGGGGCAACCAGAGAGTATCTATGGAGAGATATGAGGAACTGCTAGTACTGAGTATAACCTGGGTGCTGGCTCTGGAAGCAGTCTCTCACAAAATGCCAAATCTCTTCTCCCATAATAGTATGCTCAAGATCATCTCACCTAGAGCCAGGACTTCTCTGCTAGCTAAGTCATTGAAGTAGCCTACTCCTCCAAGATGCAATTGTATCCTCGTCTCTTGGGTGAGTGTGTCTCAGATATATTCTTGCTTTTCTCCCCCATATGCTCCTGGGTATGTCAAGTTAGGCTACAAAGCCTTTATTTTTATTAAATAAAATATACCTACAATAAAGCCCTAAAAAAAAGCATTAAAAGTTAGTTTGAACATTAGAAATGTTCTAATTATCCTAAAGTAGATACAATGTAGTGAAACCTTACATAAAGTTTATTAAAGAGCTATATCTCTAGCCAGAATCTGATGTCAATCTTCCATTATAAAGATACTTCTACTTATAGGACAAGGGAGATAACAATATTCAATTTTCAACTAAAACTGAACACTGACAATTTTAAGCCACTGAGCATCCTTTTATCATGATGTTACTCTGATCAAACCTCAATAATACTCAATTCTTTTGAAGGAGAATTGGAAGGCCTGAATATTGGTCATGCCTTATCTTGTTGGTATTTGATGGATAGGAGCAGAACATTGTCAAAACAAAGGCACAAAATCCCAGGATGCAAGCTAAGACTTGCAATTGTTTTTAATAATCATTTCTTTTTTTTTTTCTTATTCTTCATCAAAAGTTAGGACAAATATTATGCCCAACTATATGTATTCTGAAGCATTAGAGCTGAAAATGACCTTAGGAATAATGTAATCTAACCTAATCTTTATAGGCAGGGAAAAAAAAAAAGAAGCCAAGACAGTTTGATTTCACTTACTTGAAATACTACATATAGTAACTAACAGAACCAAGATTTTCTGACTCTAGATCAGTGTTCAAGCTATTATGCTAATTTCTTAAATTTCCACAAATCCATTCTTCCCTTATGAACTATTTTTCAGAACTCCAGCATGATTTCTTTTATTAAATATTCTTTCCTATGATGTTCATTTGGTGGTGTTCCTCTTCTCTATGTTATTCCATTCATATACCCTATTCAGTGGGACTTGCACCTGATATACTAGGTACCTCATTTTGCAGATTCTAATGGAACACATGATCTGTCTTTCAGTATTCCTCAATCTTTCTAGGTAACAGTTTTATCTAGTCTTTCCATAACTTCTTATACAAGATTCCTCCTTAGCAATGTTACAGCCAGTTCATATCCATCATGTACCTTTACATTTTTTGCAATTCATTCTCAATTTCAATTCTTTTGACCATAGTATCAGATGACTATAGTATGCTAGCTGTATAACATATGCTTCTTAAGTAATGATGGCAGAATAGTGGGAAAAAATTGGGATGAAGGACACAGGATACTAATAATCACACAGTTTTTTAGAGTGTTTATAAAGATTAACTTAGTCTAACTCTAAATGAACTATGCTACTAATGCCAGCATTCAAGATGACTACATATGCAAAACTGAGGGTGGCCAGGTATAATACCCACTACTGGAGAATCTAAGTGTGGTAAATTACTGAACTTTCTGAACTACTCCTGTGGCACTGACCATGGTGCTGATAATAATGTTACCAGCTTAGTTCAATTCTTCAGTAGATCCATGATCTGGTACATACCGTACTAGAGTAGAAAACAGTTAATCCAAACCTTCTTGTTCTGTATGTTTTTGTTCATATTTTCCCATATCCATAGGATATCTACCCAAAACATTGGATGCACTTCTCCAGTTCCTGTAGTATCTACTGGAGAACAATGCAGTGCTTTGTCCATCTTTTATTCTTTGGACCTTTGGAAGACTTTTCAACAATGCCTTATATGTTGTAATTTATATCAGTACTGCTCATAACACAGTATACCAACCATACCACCAAACTTAGCTCCATTATTAGTCTATCATCATGGCACTTAACAACCCATCAATAGTTCTCATAGTAATGCAACCACTCCTTTATTCAGAATGTTTTTCCTTCTATGCAAACTGCAGTTTCTATCTCAGACACTTCATTTCCCATCTCATAACATGGGGACTTTCATTGAATCTAGGTTGTGTGGATAGCATACATAAACAGTGACTTCGTCCTGCTGAAATGCAAGCAGAGTACAGTCTTTGCAGCGCGTTTGTGTGCCTTCTGGTTACCATGATTATCTTTATTCTCTTGTGGTCTCCTCACAGTGTAGAGACTCATTGGAAACTATTAGGGAGAATGGCCTGTTCCTCATGCTTGTTTGCCAATTTATTCCTGATCCTGCAGAGAGCCCTGGAGGCAATGGCTTTGAGCCATGGGTTGTGCCAGCCTATGTAGGATCCCCATTTCTCTTGCTCCAAATTCATTATTGGCAGTAAACACAAATTTACACCAGTCATTTTCCAGTTCATTTGAATTCAATGTTTGTCATGCTCACAGACTCAACTAGAATATCTGAAAATCTCTCACCTACAGCTTTCTGTCTTTCTATGAACATGCAGATGTATAATATACACAGTGACAGAAAACCAAAAGAAACTCTAGTATAAGACTTGTATTGTGTGGTGACAGGGAAAAAATGTTGATTTGGGAGTCAGGATACCTGAGATAACAATGCCAACTCTGCCACTAATTAGCTGCATGGCCATGGGAAAATCATGAAATTTTTTATTCTGTTATCTCATACAGCGGAATGAATACTGGATTTCATGGCAGAGAATATGGATTAAAATTGCAGCTCTGCAACTTTATAACCTTGTGACCTTGGGAAAGTGACCTCTGGGCAAGTGACCTTTGTGCCCAAGTTTCCTCATCTGTAAAATGAAGAGACTAGGACTAGGAGATGGCAGACATCCATTACAGTTGTAAGTCTGTGATCTGGAAAATGTGGGGTTGAAATATATTGGTGAAGTTTCTGCTAACTTCAAAGTACACAATTTCATCAATCTAAGGTGTATTTGTCCTCAAATTAAATGAAATTAAATTCATTTAGTGTTTATTAAGTATATATTAAACGGAAAGCACTATTTTAGGAGCCAGAGACCCAAAATTAATGGGATGAGAGACATATAGTGTATACACAAAACTATGAGTGTGGCAGTTAAAGTGTAGGAAGTTGAAAGGGTAGACATTTTTGCTTATTTTATCTTAGTAAACAACACAAAACTCTTAGAATTAGCTAGGGGCAGGTGTTCTCCCCACGTGACATAGGAATGCCGACCTACCGTGCGTGAGTTGGATCCCTCATACAAGGTCACCGTCAGTGACAGAATTGAATCTTGATCTAATTCTTTATCCACTGTGCTGCCAAGGAGAAAATTAGGTGGTTGAACAATAGATGCCAACGCTGCACAGCAATAAGTAGGGTGATTATGGTAGAAATAATATTTTATAACTCTGCTGAAATAGGACAGATATTTTTAGGAGGGAGAAAGTAGGGAGGTCAGTGATTAAATTCAAGAAAGAGTTGAGCTGTCCAAAAGTGTAATGGCTGCTTTGAGGGGTAGTGGAATACCCATCTTCAAGAACAACTTGGATGACCTTCTTCTTGGGAATCTTGTAGAGGGGTTCCCTATTTGGGCATGGGTCCCTTCTAGTTCTGAGATCTTATGATTCTATCATCCAGTGGATTGTCTGATCCACCAAGGAGATACACATTGACACTGTACCACAGCATGAGAGTTAACAAAAATCCCCTTACCTGTTTGATGCATTCTGTCTCACAGAGTTTGCAACATGACTTCAGGCCTCCACATATGTAGTTTATGAACAGGTGACAAGGAACCAGGAACCCTATGGGAAGGAAAACTAAGTAAGCAAAACCTAGTTTCAGAAAATCAATTTTAAACCAAGAAGGAAAATGTTCAAAAAAAGACACTGACCTGAACAATTTGTCATCAGCTTGTGTAACCACTGATGATGAGAGCAAGAAGGAAAGGAGAAAGGCATCTCATCATTTTCAAAAGCTTGAGGTTCACTCTTTGACTCTTTCTCTTCTCCATCACCTCTCACACCAGATCAATCACCAGCTCCTGTAGATTCCACCTCAATAAATCCTTCTCATTCAATCACAGTCCTCTTCTCTGAGGCAGCATTGCATAGGGGATAGAACTTTGGACTTGGAGTCAGGAAGACCTGGGTTTAAATGCTGCCATAGATATTGATTGGCTTTGTAGTCCTAGATAAGTGACTTGTCTCCTGGAGACTGTTTCCTTATCTATACAATTATGATAATAATAGTACCTGTTTCACAGAGAGTTGTGAATTTCTAGTTTTACTTGTGTGTGTATACATACATACATACATACATACATACATACATATATAGTATGTGTGTGACACACACATATTGCCTTTGAAATCTTAAACTGCTATATAAATGTTAGCTATTATTATTAGTATTTTTTCTATCACTCTAATAGTATTAATTAATTAATATTATTATTAGTCTTATTTCTATCACTCTAATAATAGTCCCTATTAGTACCTCTTTAGTCTATTCCAATAGCTTCATTAAAGGTCTTTCTGCCTTCACTCTGTCCCTACTATAATCTATTCTTCATATCATTTCCAAATTAATTTTCCTTATGTGTAAATTTGCTCATTTCACTACCATGTTCACTATTTTTCTGTAAAGTTCATACTTTTTTGACTAGGGATCCCAGGCCCTCCCCAATTTGGTGTCACTTTCTCTTTTCAGCATTATCTCATAATACTCCTCTCCATTTACTCTACGTATCAGACAAACTGAACTATTCGCTGTCACCCAAACATACTCTAAGCTTTCCTTTCTCAGTGGCATTGTTCATGCTCTCCCCGTGCTTTGAATGTCCTCCCTTTACCTTTAAAGTCAAACTCAATTACCACTTCCACCATGCAGGATTTCCTGATGTCTATTTTTATTAATGACAACAGCGCCCATCCCCAATTCAGACTGCATTGACTTTTCACTTCTCTAAAAGTTTTCCTGAGAAGCAGCATGACATAGTGAATGGAAAGCTGGCCTTGGAATCAGGAATACCTGAGTTCAGATTCTGCCTGTGATACCTATTAACTGTATGACCATGGACAAGTAACTTAACCTCTCAGTGCCCTATGCAACTCTGAGTTACCAAGTGTTCTCTAAACTAATGAAGTAATGAAATCACAAATCTGTTCTTGGCCTCCTCCCTTCCACATACTTCCCTTCCTATGTATTTTTATTAAAATTATTTTTACTTGTGTATCATGCTTGATCATAAACTCCCAAGGTCAGGGACTGTTTATATCTTCATCAACATCTGGGACAGCTCTCTCCAAACATCGTAGGCACTAATAAGTAGACATTGGATTTGTTGTTGAATCCTGAAAGGAAAATAACACATTTCTGAGTATTAACATAGTAAACTAAATGGGGGAAGGGAGTAGTCAGAGTATTCCACAGAAGAAACAAGAATTCCTAGTGGGCTAGAACTACAAGGAGCCCTACACAACCTGTACAAGTCCCCAGTGGCCACGGGTTTTTTTCATGCCTTTTGTTCTGACTATATTTTATGTACTTTAAAAAAAAATAAGTTTTAACATTTTTCTTCCTTCCATACCTTACTAAGGGGACTGGCAGGAGCATTCTATTTCTTTTTATAAAGTAACCCATAAATAGCCCAACAACTCAGAGGTAACCTATTGAAAACCTCTGTAAAACATAAAGGTTACATCTGAAGTCAAGATAGAAGAGCATATTTTTTTTGGATCTCCAAATTGAACTTGATCTGTTTCTGCCATAGGATGAAAGAGGCAGGAAACAACCAAGTTAACATCCATAATACAAGCAATGCCTGTTTTTCATTGCTTTTACTCTTTGTCATCACAGAATCTAGAGGAATCTAGAGAATCTAGAATCTTTGGGAATACCCAGAGTTGGGAGGCTTGAACTAAATGAAGAGCTAGCAAGGAAGATTGAATAGCAGTTGTTTTACAGATAAGAAGTGGGCCAGGAGAGACTAGGAACATGACAGCACAGAGAGGAAAGAGTATATATGAGGAGAGGGTGGTCAACAGCGACAGAAGCATAAGCAGTTATTAGATGCTTGTTGATTGATTGATTCTCGATCTAAGCAGTAAACATTCCACTACATCATGCTATTTTTTTTTACCTGTTTATACATTTTATATATATAGGACATGGTTCTTCATTTATTTTATAATTTAATAATAGTATTTTTATAGAACTTTATATTTTGCAAAATGTTTTACAAGTGTTAACTAATTTGGTATCTGCTCATATACTATTACCCCAATTAATTAAATGATAGAGGGCACAGGATGTATGAAGCTGTCCTCTGACTCTGGAAATCTATATGATATAATGCCATATTGACATGTTCATTTCCTCCAAACAGTATTTTTGCAAAAGTAGTGAAATAGTTCTGCTTGATATACTAATTTACCATCCTTACATTTTCCATCGATTTCCATTTGCAGAGAATCAACTTCCCAGAGAACATAAAAGAAAATTTTATGCATTTTGTAATATGGAAAAGAACATTCTTAAGCAATAATTTCCCTTCCATTTGTCATTGTTATAACAATTTCAGTATTTGACACAGATTTTTTAACAGGGCCTCGTGAATCCAAACAACCTCTGACTAGTTTAGATGAGTTTCTAAGTAAAAATGACGGAACAGCATCAGTAAGTTATTGTCTGTTATTTGTCTCTACATGACAAGATGTACAAACCTTTATTTTCACCCATCTGGGCTATTGCCTCCTGCCTCTGCACTCTCCTTCATCCAAATCTATCCTTCATTGTGAGGGCATACTAATCTCACTCATGCATAGTTCTGATTGCTTCCTTGCTCCAGTCAGAACTTTTCAATGACTCCCTATTACCCTCTGAGTAAAGTTCAAGATGTCCTGAGACTCAATGATCCTAAGATCCATTCTAACTCAAAATCACGTGATCTTTTTCCTGGCATTTAAAATTTTCTACATTTTGGCAACACTATTTCTAGTTTTATCTCTTACTTCTCTTCCCATATAATCTCTCCTTTAACTAACCTGAGCACTTGTCATTTTCATATGTATCTTTTACTTTCCTGTGTCCACGTCCAGATACTTATTAGCTGTATTACCCTGCACAAGTCACTTAACCTCTCTTTATCTCAGTTTCCTCAACTATAAAATGTTGATGATAATAACACCTACCTTCCAGGGGTTTTGTAAGGATAAAATGAGATCTTTACAAAATAGCTTTGAATTTGTATTAGAACACGAGGAAGGATTGCAATAATGAGAGTCTGGAGGCAGGGAGACAGTTAAATGATTTGTATACTAGTAGTTCAGATGAGAGGGTTGCATCCGTGTGAGTGGAGAGAAAGGAACACATATAAGAGATGTTGTAAAGGTAGAAATGCTGAGATGTGGCAACCAGTTTGATATGAGGAGTGAGTGAGAGTGAGGAATCAAGAGTGAAAGAACCAGGTGACTAAGAGGATGGTATACTTGGCGGTGATAGAGAAGGCTGGTAGAGAAAGAAGATGAATTCTGTTTTGTTGAATTTAAGATGTCTATAGGACATCCAGTTAGAGATGTCTAAGCAGCAGTTGATGCATGACTGTAGCTCAGCAGGGAATGTAGGATTGTATATATAGATCTGGGAATAACCTGCATAGAGGTGGTAGTTGAACCTTGTGAAATAGAGTAAAGCAAAAAGAAAAGGCATTTTATAGTGGATAGAGCACCAGGCCTGAAAGATTCATCTTCATGAGTTCAAACTTGGCCTTAGAGACTTACTAGCTGTGTGACCCTGGGTAAGTCACTTCACCCTGTTTGCCTCAATTTCCTTATTTATAAAATGAGCTGGAGAAGGAAATGGCAAACCACTCCAGTATCTTTCCAAGAAAACCCCAAATGCAGTCATGAGTAGTTGAACATGACTGAAACAACTGAACAACACAAAAAGGAGGGAACCTCGGACAGTACCTTCAGGGACACTCAGGTTTAGTGGGTGGGACATGGAAGAAGGCAAAAGAAACAGAAGGAGTAGTCAGACAAATAGAACAACCAGGAAAGTCTAGTGTCATGAAAGCCTAGAGAGGAGAAAGAATCCAGAAGACAGTAATCAGTAGTGTCATATGGTCCAGACAGATTAGGAATGATGAGGATTGAGGAAATGTCATTAGAATCAACAATCATGAGATCATTGGTAACTTTGGAGAGCTTTTAGTTAAATTTTTTTAATTTTAGTTGTTCCAAATTTTCCTAAAAATTCAGTTTTAGTTAAAAGATGACTGGAAGCTAGATTGCAGAGTTCAGAAGAGAATGAGAAGAGAGGAAGTGAAGGAACCAATTATAGATGACTTTCTTAAAGAGTTTAGCCATGAAAGAACAGAGTCACTTAGGTTAATAGCTAGTATGGGTGCTAAGATGAAGTTAAATTTTGTTTGTTTGCTAGTTAAGGATGAAGAAGACAGGACAAGCTTGTAGGCAACAGGGAAGCAACCTGTAGATAGAGATTAAAGATGAACTAGAGCAACAGTTCTCAACCTGTGGGTTATGTTCAATTTGTAACAATGAAAATACATCCTGCATATCAGATAGATTCATAACAGCAGCAAAATTACAGTTATGAAGTAGCAATGAAAATAATTTTATGGTTGGAGGTCACCACAACATGAGGAACCGTATTAAAGGGTGGCAGCATTAGGAAGGTTGAGAACCACTGAACTCGAGGATGGACATAATACTGGGGCAATTTTCTGGAGAAATTTGGAGGGGGTGGAATCAAGGGTGCATCTAGATGGGTTTACCTCATCAAAGAAAAGGACCACTTCATCTGAGAGCACTGTGAAAAAATGAGACAATGGAAGATGATGTCTTTATGATGTGAGAATAGGAGGAGGGGAGAAGGAGGAACTCTCAGAAATTTTCCCCCTGCAAAATATGTAGCAGGGTCCTTGGATTAGGGAAGGGAGAAAGAGGGCATGTGAAAGACTTGGGGACAGGTAACAGTGTTTGAAATGGCTGCTGAGGAGAGCTGGACAGTGGATCCATTAGAGAGACTGAGAAATTTACATTTTGTCCTAGTATCAGTAGGGAACTCTGAAAGATATTTGAGCAGGAGAGTGACATGGTTAGATGTTCATACTTAGAAGATTATTTTAGCAGTTGTGTGGAGAATAGATTAATGGAGGGATAGCTGGAAGCAGAGAGATCAATTAAGACATTTTTGCGGTTATTTGTATGGTAAATTTTATGGGTATATTGAAGTAGGGAGGGGGAAGGTTTTTAACTAGATCTGGGGAATGAGTAGTTGCTTATTATTTTAGTTTCCTGGGTTTTTAATTTTAAATCATCCCAATTCAGTTAAAGCTTCATTGGAGATTTTTGGAAGATTGCAAATATCAGAGTAGTTTGAGTGCTGTTTGCTTTGGGGATTTTTTTTTTCCCTACTAGATAAAGAAGGGGAAAAAAAAAACTTGTATGGGGAATCTGAAAATGAGGAAAGGGGTCTTTCCTTAAAATTGACATTAGCATCCACCTGTAACTTGGACCTAATGGAATTTATTTACATATACACTTGCATATAATAGTGTTGCATAATAGATAGAGACTTGGCCTGGGATTCAGGTCCTGCCTTTATCAAATACTTGCATAATAACCCTAAGCAATTTAATTTCTCAGGCAATTAGCTAAATCTATAAATTCCAGAGGGTGCCGAATTGGTGATGAGCTTTCTTACCCAGAGCGTCCTACACTGATTTAACTAGAGGTCTAGTTTTATTTGTCTATTTCTCTATCCCAATCTCCTTACACAACATGCATATGTATACTTGGACCTGGTTGTTGTCCATCATTCTTGAAGAGAATCAAAATGACATCACTATGCTAGAGTGAAGTTAGAGTGTGTCCAAGTGGACTGATCAAACCAATATGAGCTTAAATATTCTACCATAGGTTGGGCACAAATAGCCCATGTGAACATCAGCAGTGGATTCTCTAAATTCGCTCATCTCACATTTCTTTTGAGTTACTTAATTCCTCTTTGCTCATAGAGCACAGCACCTTCTCTGGTGTGGGCACACCATGCTAAGTGCTCTTATGCCAGTGTCTCCCATGTCACACAATTCCAAAGTTCTTAAGAGAGACCTTGAAAGTATCTTTGTATTACTTTTTCTGACTACCATGTGAATGCTTGCCCTATGTGAGTTCTCCATAAACATCTTTTTGACAAGTATGCTTTTGCAGTCTTTGTACTGCTCAGAATCAGATATATTTATATTTATATCATGTATGTATACATGCATCTATCTATCCATCTATCTAGCTAGCTGGCTAGCTAGCTGTCTGACCCATCCATCCATCCATCCATCCATCCATCCATGTATTGATGTATATGTATGTATGTGTGTATGTACCTTCCATCAGCCCTGGGATAACTTATTGATCCTTTCAGACTCCACCTTATATGATCACTTAACTCAACCTGTGGGTTATGTTCAATTTGTAACAATGAAAATACATCCTGCATATCAGATATTTACATTACGATTCATAACAGTAGCAAAATTACAGTTACGAAGTAGCAAAGAAAATGATTTTATGGTTGGGGGTCACCACAACATGAGGAACTATATTAAAGGGTCGTGGCATTAGGAAGGTTGAGAGCCACTGACTTAAGGCTTAGCCTATATAAAATTGATTTTTCAACACGTCACTATCCAACATTGCAAGTGCTAATAGTATAATTCATGTATAGTTTGCTGATGGTATTCCTCAGCTTTCTGCAAACCTACTTGGTTCGTAGTTGTAGTAAAGGTTCTTTGAGGAGAATAGAAACCCTACCTACACTTACTAAATTGTTCTTAAAGGTATTGTTTAATCCAGATTTGGAACTCACGAAATTAGTTTTGTCTTAATTGAGGAGGAGGTGGGGTGGGCTGAAGGAATTAAGGAAGAAAGGGCTTAGTAGGAAATGTTTGATTTGTATTCCTTTAAAGTGAGGGAATGTTGAAAAGAAATGTTAAAACTGGCTTTTTTAACAAGGGAAAAATAATGCATGTAATGGAAGAATATAATTTGTTTTTCTCAGTGTGATAATCCTGAACAAATTTTTCACATTTGGTTTTGAAAGGACTTACTATTTATTTAATATCAGTCATTCAGATATGATTATCATCTAATATTAGGATTTCTTTCTTTATAAATTTCAATTAGAAGACACTTTCATAGTTGTATCTACCTAGTGCCTGATGACACAAAGGATGGTTTGAAATTCTGAAATTCAATCTAAAACACTTGTCTGAGAAACCAGACAATTCAATAGCAACCTTTTGCAGCTGTGCTCTTGTTGAAAGCATCAATTCCTGGATTTTTTTCCCCTTTCTTTTTGGGCTTTGAGCCTGACTAGGAAGTGAATTTATTCTTGTATGTGAAAGAAATGCTTCTTCTATTGATTGACCTCTAAGTAAGGTTACCAAAATAAAGGAGAAAAACAAGTGGACAACAAATACCTGAATAAGAAATGGTCAGCTTCTGTGATAAAATGCCAACCACGTCGGTTGAATGCTGACTGGTTGGTCCCCTCAGCTTTACAATTTCTTTCAACTTGAAGAACCTGCCATTTCATTCAGTGAAGCAATCCTCCCAAAACATTGAACCTATCCCTGTATATTTCACAGAGGGCACCTGTAATAACTGGAAATGCTGTCAGCTAGAATTTTCTTACTTAATTGCCTCCAGCTGGACAGCTCTAGGGTTACAGATGTAGCCCCATAGAAGAATTGTTCATTTATGGGAGTTCTTCAACCTTCACGGAGGGGAAAAATAGCACCAAGCATCTAAAAATGTTCCCAGGGTCAAGAAGAGGAGTCACCATACTCCTTATGCCTCGATGCCACGTGAAGACACATGCTCTGCTATTGCCATGTGGCACTCTCTCCTCCTTTGAAATTCATAGTATAGGATAATATCTTGCCTCCATCTTTGCTTTTATCTTCATCTCCATACTGGTTCCTAGTCACCATTTTTCCTTTACCATCAATGAGTTAAACTTTTTGATTAAGTGTTCCTCTCCTTCCTAGGCCTTGCCAGTATCCTAGATCAGGAAGTTCTTAACCTTATTTGGTGTCATGAACCCCTTAGGCAGTCTGGTGAAAGCTGTGGACCCAGGCTCAAAATGTTTTAAAATCAACCAAATAAAATACAGAGAACTATAGAGGAAACCAATTATATGTAAATTGTTACAAACTGTTTAAAAGAGTGTTCATGAATCCTAGGTTAAGAACCCCTATTCTAGACCAGAGCAATATTCAGAATTTCAGTGTTGGAAAAGACCTAAGAAATCAAATATAACCTTTATCTAAACCTTGAATTTTTCAAAATCCCCTAAAAATGATCATCCAGCCTGTATTTAAATATCTTAAATGAGAAAAATCTCACCACCTCCTGTGATAGTTGTTTGCACCTTTTTTTAACAGTTTTTAAGAGGTTTTGTTTGTTTGTTTTTCCATTAGCTCTAGCATAAATCAATCTCTCTCTCTCTGTCTCTCTGTCTCTCTCTCTCTCCTTCCATTTGCTCTTAGTCTTTAGGAACCAAGAGCAGAACAAACCTTATCCATCTTCCACCTGACAGCCTTTCAGATATTTGAAGGCAGTTGTTACATCCCTCATAAGCCATTTCTTCCCTAGGCTAACCGTTCCAACTTCCTTCACTGGAGCATATTATGCCAAGGTCTCTAGTCCTTTTACCTGGTCACTCTTGTTGTATTCCAATTTGTCAGTGGCATAAAGCAACACATGAGCAGCTTTCAAGGTTCTGATTACATAGTATAGCAAACTCTCTATTTATTCAGGGACAAATCAGAGCAAAATATTCACAGAAAATCAAGGTATAGCATTCACAATGTTACAACTTATCACAGAAAATCAAAATACAACATTCACCATGTTACAACTCAACAACTTATCACTAAAATGGCCACATAGTTTTCACCAAAATGGTCACATAGTTTTAAACAAAGTACATTCATTTAGTCAACCACAAAATCCTTAATTCAATCACAAAGTACAAAAGTCAAAATTCTCCACCCCTAGGTCACAGTAAATCATAATCTTCTCAGTCAGTATATAGTATCCAAGTAAAGTCTTTTTTCAGCTTGACTTGAGGCTGGCTCTCAGCTTCCATGGTTTCTCTTCCATGGCCCCAGTTCCAACTGTTACCTGTTCAAGGTCAGGCAGCTCCCAGTTCCTTGTCCAGTTCCTTGTCCAGCTCCTTGTCCAGTTCTTCATCTAGTTCCTGTTCCATGTTGAAGTTCACAGTGTCTAGTCCACCTCATGTCCTTCACAATTCCTGTTTCTGGGAAGACAAAGCTTGACAGAGACACAATAATATTCATACACATTGCCGGCACCATCATCAATTCACTATCTGCCTGTGAATTCAACTGAGACCCACCAACAAGGTCTGAGAACTCAATACAAATCATCAACATAGAAATCAACACAGACCCATAAACAAGGTCCAAGAGGTCAGCACAAATCATCAGTAAAGTCCCAGGACCTCCAAAACCCTCCTCCAAGACTTCTATAAACATACAACCAGAAAATCCTCTTTCAGGGGTTCCAGTAAGGTCCCAGGGCATCTGTACAAAGTATCAAAAACAAACATCAACACAGACAGAGCAGACAAACTGAGTGCCAGGATACCACAGGTTTTCTCCTTCTTTACTCTGCCACCACAAGAGTCTTCTTCTCAGTTCTAGCCTGGGCCTCTCATTATATATGGTCATTAGCTCCTCCCCTTCCTGTTGCAGGAGTTCATGACTTCTAGGGTTCACAAGTTGTGGGATTCACCCGTTCTGTCTCTTAACAGACTTGATACAAGGCTAAAAAGAAACTTGAACAGAAACAAGGTATTAATTCAATAGTTGAAACAAGGGGTGAACTACTTCTGTGCTTGCCATTTCAAATGGCCATCCTAAAATATGGTAACCAAAACTGCTCTTTCTTGTTCAATCCAGATGTAGTATGACCAAAGCAGAGGACAAGGAGATTCTTGCCAATTTTGTTCTGGATATTGTTTCTCTCATGCAACCCAAGCTAACATATGGGAGAATATGGGCAAAGTTCACATAGGGATTAAAGGAATATATAGGTTGTGATTTGGATAAAGGGATTAAGATCATGGATCCATTGAATTATTGATGCATAAGGAAAAATTCTAATTTCTTAGAAAAAAAAGTAAATTGTACATCTAGAAGATGGGAGAAACCTGATGTATTTATCTGTTTCTTAGTCCAACTTTGATAACTTTAGCCAAAGAATTAATCAGTTAGTGGTTAGCCTGCTGAAAATAAGATTTTCTTTGTTTAGGTAAGCTGGTCCAAGGACAACAAATAGCCTTTCATTGAGGCTCTAATCAGTGTCTTTCTAGTTTGGTAGACTTTTCATAGATTGCATTACATATTAATAGCCTTTAATACTCCAAGTATCAATTCTACACCTTGACAGTGGGGACTTTGCAAATTACATACGCACACACGTCTGTTAAATGTTACCTCATTAGCTTTTGCCCAATTTTTTAACTTCTCAATACAATTTAGAAGCTTAACTTTATTACCCATTGCTTTAGCTATTCCTCTGAAGTTTGTGTCATCTACAGATTTTAATAGCATGGTTTCTTTTGTCACCCAAATTTTGAAATGAAAAATGTTGAATTGGATAGGGACAGGTAACATACAATGGGGCGATTTAATTTCATTTTGATATTAAGCCAACTCTCAGCATTTTATAGTTATAGTTGGATGTTAAGTGGATAGAGTTCTGGGTCTGAATTTAGGAAGACCCAAGTTCAACTCTGGCCTCATATGCTTAGTAGCTGTATGACTGGGCAAATTACTTAACTACTGTTTGCCTGTTTCTCAACTGTGAAATGGAAATAATAATAGTACCTACCTTCCAAGGTTGTTATGAGGCTCAAATGCAATATTATTTATAAAGTATTTAGCATTGTACTTAGCACAGTACGTGGCATATAGTAGATAGTATATAAATCCTAGTTATTATTGTTAACATTATTATTAAACCATCTACTAATATATGTAACTTTGCTATTATTTAGCCTATGTTTTACATTTTGGACATAAGAATAATGTACCAAATATAGGTTATATGTTTTCTTCCAAGTCTGTCTTTTATAAAATTTAAGTATGCTTTAAAATTGTTCACACACACACACACACACACACACATCCTTTCAAAGACATCTTATTAAGGACTACAGCCTATGCTTAGTGGTAGCCAAAATTCCAAACAGTGTAGTGTTGACTTTGTCAGCTGTCTTGACAACATTCTGACAGACCATATCTAGCATTCTTCTAGTTGTGTATCCTATTAATCCTACACACAAAAATATGAAAGATAATTTAAATGTGGCTTTGAAATGGGGAAATGAGATAATGGGTACTCAATATAGTCCTTGAATAGTAGCTCATGAGTTCATGGCTAAACATCAGGAGGGGAAGTTTGGTGGCTATTGCCTTGTGATTAATTTTAGGGCCTCACACAAGCTATTCAATAATGTGTTTACTGGACTGGACTATGGCAAGGCTACATCTTTATGAGAGTAAGGAAATTCACTGCACATGAATTTCAAAGTTGCTTTAAAATCCTGTATATCCATATTGGTTAGTAGGCCAAGTAATAATGTATTTGCTGTGTAATTACTTTGCATTTTATACCATATTTTTAATGTTGTCTTTTCTACTAGATATTAAGTACATTGAGGATATGCACTGTCTTATCTGTCTTTGTATCTCTTTCGGGGTGTAGCATGACACCGTGCACATACAGTGGCACTTAAAGAATGTATGCTTGAATGTGAAATTAATGCAAGCTTCTTTTTTCTGTCTTTTCAAGTGTTGAAAAAATTGTCAGAAATCATAAGAGAGCAGTATACATTAGAAATAGGTCTAGATTACAAGCCCATATGACCTAGACTCATGTTTTGGCTATGCCATTTATATCTGGGTTCATTAGACAAGTTTCTTTCTGTAACAGTCACCTCTCTTGGGGTGGTAGGTGGCACAGTGAATAGAGCACCGGCCCTGGAGTTAGGAGGACCTGAGTTCAAATCCAGCCTCAGACACTTAACCCAGACAAAACTAGCCAAGTGACCCTGGGCAAGTCATTTAACCCCAACTGCTCTACCTTCCCCTTCCAAAAAAGCAAAAAGAAAAAAAAAAGTCACCTCTTTGGCCATTTCCCCATCAATAAAATGCAGGGGTTGGACTAAATCTGCCAAATCTCTTCTGGCCCTTGATCTTACATGATCCTAGATACAAAGATGAGATCACTATGATTCTGGTCCTGGGAGAGCTTACAGGCATGTCAGGGAAACATGTAATGAATGTATATTAAAATGTAATGTGTATATTGGCACCATGCAGACAAAAAGATATGTGAGATTCAAAGTGAGATTATCTCTTATTGGCAAAATCAAGAAGGCTTTATAGTAAGTAGCTTCTAAACTGTTATATATAGAACGGGAAGGATTTCAACCAATCACAAGAGGAGAAAGAAGATTTTCGACATGAGCAATGATACTGAGGTAGAAGAAGATGAAATACACTTAGGGAATAGAGAGATTAAGAATGTTGAGGTCCCATTTGTCTTGAAGGCTCATCTATGAAGGAATGATGCTGTAATGCCACGTTGCCTTGATGATCATTGTATATAACTGGTAAGGGGTAAGATAGTCTCCTGTGGCATTCGTTTTATTTTTAACCTCTAAAAAGTGATAGCATTCATAGTGAGGTAGAAACTTATTGAGTAGTTACTATAGACAAAGCACTGTGCTAGATGATAGTACAGAATCTTAATGGAAATTCTCTTTACCCTTCATAAGGGTATGATTAGGGAAGTTATAGTTAAATACAACAGAACTTCTCAAATTAGGTCATGTCAACAAAAGTGTTGTAATAGTTCAAAATGCCTAGAAGAGAAATAAAGAAAAATAAGTGCAAACTAACTTGTGTCTTTATTAATAATAATATAATAATTATTATTGTTATTTTCATTTTGGCCTATAGGAAAGGCTCCTGATGAGTCTTTTGCCCAGAAATGTTGCCATGGAAATGAAGGAAGATTTTCTGAAGCCACCTGAGAGAATTTTTCACAAGATTTACATTCAAAGGCATGACAATGTCAGGTAGGATCAACCCTGCAAAAAAAAGATAACATTTAATACACTTATACGAATATGCAGTGAAAAGTACTGGGATGGAAATAGGAATGGTGAGAAGCAGAATGCTGCATTAGTTTAGAAGTTTAAAAGTCCTGTGTTCATTAGAGGAGAAGAGAGCCTATGATATCATGTAGAGAAAATTTTGAAAGATCCGTGTGAGTAGGCCCTTTACTGACTGTGAATCAGCAATGCTCCACATTTCATGAATAGTCATGGCCAACACATTTATCCTCTCATGGACCAACTTTGTGGTAATGAGCCTTTTTCACACTTAGGCTAGTCTTTGGATAAGAGTCATATGGTCCATTACAAGGCCTTTTCCTAACTTGATCAATCTAACAATTAAAGCTATCCAAATGAGGGAAAGGGTCCTTCAGAATGTAATATGTTCCTCCTCCTTGAAGGTCGTCAAAGAAAGTCTGGGTGTCATCGAGGGGGTTTGGGTTTGAGTCTGTGATTTTTGTGACCTATCGTATCTGATGGACAAAGCCTTTGAAAACCTGAGGGCATGTTTTTGCAATGATGAGGCATTGGAAGATGTTAGGAGAAGCTAGAGAGGATATATAACATTTAAAAAGAAGTAGATAGTGGTGATAGTGATTGTGGAATGGCAGAGTAAACCAGAGTAAATCAACCTTTGAGGGAATTGCAGCCTTTCAATTTTTGATGAGTGCTTATCTTCATTATGCAATATATAAAATAAATATGGACCAGTCAGTTAAACTGGTCTACTAGCTATTTCCTGGACTCAACATTTTACTTTCCATTTTTTTGTACATTTACATAAACCATTCACCATAACTAGGATGTTCTCCTTCATCACTCCATCTCTTACAATCCTTATGTTCCTTCAAGGCTAAGGTCAGGTGCCATCTACTTTATGAAGTTTCCCTGACACACCTCTCTTAGCTGTTAGTCCCCTGTCTGTATTAGAGTACTGGACTTGCAGACAGAAAGATCTGAGTTCAAATTTTGCCTCAGATGTTCATCAGATTTGTGACCCTGGGCATGTCACTTAACCTCTCTCAGACTCAGTTACCTGGTTTGTAATAATAGGGATAACAACAGTACCTATATTGAAGAATTTTTAAGATCAAATGAAATAACATACATTAATGCAAATGTCAAAGAATTATATAGTTATTAGCTAGTGTTTACTTATCTACAAACATGTTGTTTCTACCCAATTGAATATAAACTCCCAGATGTCCAGAACCATTTTATTTTTGATTTTGTGTCCCCAACCCTAAGCAGGTAATATGTATTTAACCAATACAGTCATAGATTTAGAATTTAAAGAGGACTTAGAGGCCATCTAGTCCCACTCCCCCATTCTTCAGATGAGCTAACTGAGGCCCAGGAAGATGAAGGGACTTGCCCGAAGTCATACAGGTAGTAAGTGTTAGAGGTGGGATCTGAACTCAGGGCTTCTGACTCCCAAGCTAATGCTCTTTTCACTGTACCAAACTGCCTCTATTGGATAATTTGATAAAAGAAACATTTATTAAAGATTACTGTGTGCAAGACACAGATATGGAGTGCAGTGGAAAAGATAATTCAATTTGGAAACAGAATGAATTGAACTTCTAACCATAGAAACTTGGATATCATTTAGCTGCTTTGGGCCTCAGTTTCCTCACAAGTAAAATGAGGAAGTTCAACTGTGTCTCTAAAATACATCCTAGCTCTAAATGTAAAGAGGGTTCAGAAGGGATTCCTGCTTCAAAGAACTTCCAATAATCAGGGAAACAAGCAAGGAGCACAAGTAACCAATGTCTATTAGAAAAGGATAAATACCTGGCAGAAATAGAGACCAAAGGAGACACAAGGAAGAAGATAAAGTTTCTACTTGTAATGTAGGAAGGCTTCATGTAGGAGGTGGTATCTGAACTGTTTCTTGCAGCGTGATTAAGAATTTTCAACAGGCAAAGAAGGGGAAGAGCAGCATTCCCACTATGAGCTGAGGCATAGGGGTGGGAGAAGATAGAGTGATTTTGGGGAAATAGCGGAGTGACAAAGCTATTGCTATTTGGAAATTAGATAGCCTTGGAGAGCCTGTAACCTCAAGGCCACGTATGACCCTCTAGGTCCTCAAGTGCATTTTGACTAAAACTGAACTTCACAAAAAACCCTAGAGGCTAGGTAAGTCACTCTGGGAAGAACAAATAAGGGATGATTTCTTGAGTGTGGGTACTCCCTCCAGTGAGATTCTTCCAAATTCTTGCCCCCATATTTTCATAAATTCACCATAGAAGCATCTTACCTATTTTCTCTTCTATAAACCTGGGTGGTTGGATTAGCTGGTATTTAAAGTCCATTTCACTGTCAAATTCTGTGATCCTATGACTATTCAGTAAGGTGCTGTTTCAGCAAAGTACTCTTCTGAAAGACAATGCAGTTTCTGATGGTGCCTGACTTTCCCTGGGGGACTAAGTTAGATTCTGGGGAAATGTGGTAGGACTGATAAAATCTAGAGCAATGTTCCTGAAAGCTGCGGCTAAGATTATACCTGCTTCAAAGCCAAAGACTCTATCTTGCTTTGTATCCCCATGTGATGCCTACTACAGTGCTCTGTACAGAGGGGACATTCAATAAATGCTCATTAACTAGCCCTTTATCTGATGGTTCTGTTGGCATCAAAACATATCTCATCTCACTTGTGGGACAAGCTCTGTCTGATTCTAGGACAGAGTGTGAAGAAAAGGAGAGCCGGAGGGAACAAGGATTAAATAATGTGGGGCACAGAAGGAACAGAAAGGTCCCTGGTTGTTAGAAAGGTAAATAAGCCTTCAGTTATGAGACCAAAAAGAGAAGAAAGTCATATTTATCATTTTCTCCCCTGCCCACCCTCTTCCCAACCTAGAGCCATCAAACATCAGAGCTAAAGGTGGCTTGTAGAGAACAACACATTTTATGAATCTGAAATTTTAAGGGAGGAAAACACTTGTCCAAGATCATACAGATAGTAAATTAAACGGCAAAAGCTGATTTCCTTCTCCCAATTCCAGCTTTCTTTCTACTATACCATGCTATCTTCTCTCTTTCAATGGTAATATCATTCTTCTGGTCATGGAGGCACAAAATCATGGCATTTTAAAAATTTAGATTCCTACAAGGTGGGGAAATGTACCTCTTCCTCTCTTCATTGAAAAGGCAATCCATAGGTTGGTCTCTCTCCACTAATCCCCCCTCCCCCATCTTTAAGCATCACTTTCATTGGCCTTATATCATGGAAAAAATACCTCCACTTTGCTTCTAGCCAACAACATGATGTTAGAGAAGTCACTTGTATATTCTAGACCTCCTCTGAAAATGAGAAATTTGAATAGATGATCTATAATGTCTCCTGTTCTGAAATTCTGTCATGCCCTTCCATTTGCTGGATCAAAAGTTTTCAGTGACTTTCTGTTACTCAATCATACAGTTTAAAGGATGGACTACCATAGACTGCCACATGCTTTTCAAGATATTCACTCATGTTTTTTCTCTTCCTTGGAATATCCTTTCCTTTTCTACTCTCCCTCTCACTCATCCAAATCCTATTCATTCTTCAAGCCCACTCCCAAATTCCCATTGAATTCCTTTTTGCTTGATTTTCTACACATAAGGAAATGAAATAAATGGGGAGTAAAGTGTGCACATATGAAAAATGAAGGGCCTCAGTTTCCTCACATACAAACTGAGACAGTTAGACAAAATGCTTTGTAAAGTCTTTCCCAGACCTACATTCTATCATTAGAGCAGGAAATATTGTATATATGATAAAGTGCTAATTTTGTCATATAGACAAGAAGACTTTTTTTTTCCTTACAAAGTTAGGAAATGTAGAGTGTCCCAGAAAGTTTCATGGACTATGTGGATCCTGAATTGGATTTTGAAGAAGGGTGGAATGTGGGAAGATGGAAGATGAGAGTGGGTAACAGGAAGAAACTTCATGAACAAGAATCAAAGGAAGAAAAAATAAGCATGATGTGTGAGAGATACATTTTGTTGCATTCAGTAACTTCTCTTTGTAGAAGCCATGATGATGTAAAATCTGAAAGAGGTTTATAGTTCCATTCCGAAGCCTGATGAGTAACTCATTTAGAATATAAGCAGGCCTTGCTTATCATGCTGTGTTTTTGGGAACTGTGTTGTAAAGTGGATTGTGGTAAAGGAGATCCTATGGAATTATTTTAATTTACATTTCTCTAATCAATAGTGATTTATAGCACTTTTTGTATGACTATAGAAAGCTCTGATTTCTTCTGAAAACAGTTTGTCATTGTCCTTAGAGCATTTATTGGTTGGGGAATAGTTCCTTTAAAAAAAATTATTCAGTTCCATATATATTTCAGCAATAAGACCTTTAACTAAGAAATTTGTAAAAATACCTTATTGTCTATGGTACCTGTTAGCAAAATGTTGTTTCCCTGATTATCTCTTTTAATTAGGTCTGTTTTTGCTTTTTCTTTTGTTGGTTTTGAGATCATGATGGTTATCTCTGCCTTTTTTACTTCAGTTGGAGCATAACAGATTCTTTTCTAGCCCTTTATTTTAATTCCGTGTCTTGTCTTTCTGTTTCAAGCGCATCTCTTATAAACAACATGTTGTTGCATTCTGGTTTCTAATCCGTTCTGCTATCTATTTCCATTTTATGAGTGACTTCATTCCATTCACATTCACAGTTATAATTACTAACAGTGTATTTCCCTTCATCCTATTTTCTTCTGCTTATCTTTCTCTCTCTCTTTTTAACCTGTCCCTCCTCAAAAGTCTGTTTTGCTTCTTACCACTGCCTCTCTTAATCTGTCCTCCTTTTTATCATCCTCCCATTTCTCTTATCTCCTATTCCTACTTCTCTATTGGGTAAGATGGATTTCTATACCCAACTGAGTGTATGTGTGTATGTATATATCTATCTCTATATCTATAACTAACTATCTATCTATCTATCCATCTATCATCTATCTATCTATCATCTATCCATCTACCTACCTACCTACCTATCTGTATCCCACTTTGAACCAATTCTGATGAGAGTGTGATTCAGGCATTGCCCACCATCCCTCCCATTTTCCCTTCCATTTTAAAAGTTCTCCCTCATATGTCTCTTTTTTGTGAGATTATTTTCTCTACTGTTCCTTTCCCTTCCCCCTTTTTTCTAATGCATCCCTCTTTCTCATGACTTTATGTTTTTTTAAATCATGTTGACACAATGGACTTAAACCTATGCTTTCTATGTAGCATCCTTCTAATTGCCCTACTAATGATAAAGTTCTTAGGAGTTACAGGTATCATCTTCCCATATAGGAATGTAAACAGTTTAATCTTATTGCGTCTCTTATGATTTATCTTTCATATTTATCTTTTTATGCTTCACTTGAGTGTTGCGTTTGAATGTCAGATTTTTTATTCAGCTGTTTTTTGTTTTTGTTTTTGTTTTTTTTCACTTCAGGGATTCTTGAAAGTCCTCTGTTTCATTCCCCTCCCTTTCCCAAAGGATTATACTCAATTTTACTGGGTATGTTGTTATTCTTGATTATAATCCTAATGCTTATGCCTTCTGGAATATCATATTTCAAGCTTCTTTATGGTGGAAGTTGCTAAATCTTGTGTGATCTTGACTGTCTCCATATTTTAATGGTTTCTTTCTGGCTGCTTGGAGCATTTCTACTTGACCTGGGAGTTCTGGAATTCGGTGATAATATTCATGGGAGTTTTCATTTTGGGATCTCTTTCAGGAGGTGATTGGTAGAGTCTTTCAATTTCTGTTTTACTCTTTAAGTCTAAGATATATGGGCAGTTTTCTTTTACAACTTATTTAAATATGATGTCTAGACTCTTTTCTGAAAATCATGACTTTCTTTCAAATGGTCCAATAATTCTTAAATGATCTTTCCTCAACCTATTTTCCAGGCCAGTTGTTTTTCCAATGAAATATTTCACATTTTCTTTTATTTTTTCCATCCTTTTGAATGTGTTTTATTGTTTCTTGATGTCTCATGGAGTCATTAGCTTCCACTTGCTTAATTCTAATTTTTAAGGAATTTTTTCTTCAGTGCTTTTGGACCTCTTTTTAAAATCTGTCCAATTTTTTTTTCCTTTTTTCCTTTTCTTTCTTTTTTTTCTTTTTTGCTTTTTGGAGGGGAGAAAGCAGGACAGTTGGTGTTAAGTGACTTGCCCAAGGTCACATGGCTAGTAAGTGTTAAATGTCTGAGGCTAGATTTGAACTCAGGTCTTGCTGACTCCAGGGCTAATGCTCTATTTGCTGCACCACCAAGCCACCCGATCAGTTTTGCTTTTTAAGACTTCCTTCTCTTCAGTGAGAGAAGTGTGTCTCTTTTACCATTAGGCCAATTGTTTTTTTTTTTTGATTTATTTTCTTCACTAATTTTTGTATCTCTTTTATAAAGCTGTTAATTTTTTTCCATAATTTTCTTGCATCACTCTTACTTCTTTACCCAATTTTTCCTCTACTACTCTGTCCCTTTCCTTAACTCTTCAAGGAATCCTTGTTAGGCTCGAGTCCAATTAAGCATTTTTCTTTGACTCTTTGTAGCCATTTTTATGTTGTTGTTATCATCTGAGTTTATATCTTGGTCTTCCTTGCTATCATAGAGGTTTATGGTCAAATTCTTTTTTTTTCCTTGTTTGCTCATTTTCCAGCTTATAACTTGATTTTGAACTTTATGTTAAAGTTACACTCTGCTCACCTTTGGGTAGGGAGAAACTGTCTCAAGCTTTAGACTTTTTTGTGCTATTTTTTTTTTCAAGAGCTAGTTCTGGAAATCTGCAAGTTTTTTGTTCTTCCAAGGTGGAATGATTGGGGGAGACGTGTGATTACTGCTTTTCTGGTCTGTGCTCTGGTCTTTACTCAGGAAAGGCCCCTATTTCTCTGCTGCTAAAAGCACTAGCACTCTTTTCTGCTTTGGAACTAGGACCAGGACCCTTGCTCCCTTGTGACTGACTACTGACACTCTTTTCTATCCTTAAACTATGACCCAGAACTGTGTATGGACAATAGAGTTGCCATAGCACCCAATCTTTTACCTAGTGCCAGTGAAGGATCCTCTGTAATCTCTTTCTGATCAGTTATCTGACCCCCTTACCATCTTTGGACTGAAAACTCCCTAAGCTGTTTCTGCCACTGTTGGAGCAGCCTCTATGACCCACCACTCGTTGTGCTGCATGTACTCCAGGCTGGACCCCAGCCCAGTGTCACAACCCTCTCCTGTCAACCTCCTAAGTTGCCTTAGGCTGGAAAAAATGTCTTGCCCCAACATTTTGTTGCCTTTACTATTCAGAATTTGATTTGAGGAATTATGTTAGTTTTTGGGTGGGGAATGTTCAGCTGGATTGCTGCCTCCCCTCCACCATCTTGGCTCCCATAAATGTTTATTGATATAGATTACAGCAATGATGGCAACTCCCCAATTGAAAAAAATTTTTTTCAAAGTTTATAGTCAGCTCCTCATTCCTATCCTATTCTTTCTGCTCTTCAGTTGATCTGGAGCTACAAATGCAGCTATGTTGTAGCAGGTCATGGGAATGTCAGGCGAAGACCTTTGGTGTCCAAGTCACTCACTCTTTGGCAGTGGTAGAGGGCTTACTTGATGCTTTGTTGACATGTTATTTAAGCACCTCATCCTTCATTAGTGGACTAAGAATAGCCTGTGAGCCTTTTTTTTCAAATGTTCTTGTTTTTCTTATGAGAAAGATGAAGAAATGTGAGATAGAATCAGCAGCCAGGTAGATTCTAGAACTTGTTGAATGAAAGATCTCAAAGATTAAGATTATAGAGATAGACCTTAAAAGGACTTTAGAGGTCATTTGGTCTAACCCTCTCTTTTACCTCTGGGTTTCCTATGACCCAGAGAGATTAAGTGACTTGCACCAAGTCACATGGCAGTCACGCCAAAAATAAAATCTGGTTTTTATTACTCCAAATATAGGATTTGGAGCAACACTGCTGCAACACAGTGCCTCCTTGTCAATAATGGCCTGATGTCAAAATGGAAGGAAGTCTCTAATGGCGTTCCCTAAGATCTTTATTTGGTTCTGTTGCCTTAAACACTTTTATCAATGATTTTTATAAAGGCACACATGAAATACTTATTGAATTTACATGTAAGACAAATCTGGGTGGTATATTTAATGCATTTATGATGGGCAAGTTGCAAAAGAATCTTTATATGCTACAATGTCGGGCCAAATCTAATAAGATGTAATTTAATAGGATACCTGTCAAATCTCATATTTATGCTAAAATTTTCTTAAATGCAAGATGTTTCTTAAGTACAAGATGAGAATATTTGTTTGTATAGCTGTTCAGTTTTTAAAGATTTAGTGGTTTTCATAGACTGTAAGCTCAGTATGAGTTAATAGCCTGTTATATCATTCAAAAAACAAGACAAAATCAACCCAAATCTTAGACTTTATTGAGGGATGTAATATGCAGGAGTAGGGAAGTTATATTCCCACTGTACCCTGTACACTGTACTATTTGGATCACATTTAGAATATTATATCCAGTTCTGGATATTACATTTTAATAAGGGCATTAAGAAGCTGGAGAATGCAGAAGATGCCAACTGGATGGTAAAGGGTTTTGAGATCATGTCATAAGAATATCAATTGAAGGAATTTAGGATGTTTAGCCTAGAGGAGTTTTGGAGGATTGTGTCCGCTGTCTTCAAGTATTTCAAGGACTGTTAAATGGATGAAGGATTAGAATTATTCTGTTCAGTCCTAGAGGGAAGAACAAAGGTCAGTGAGTGGAAGTTACAAAAAAGTAAATTTAGACAGTATGAAAGGGAAAGCATCCCACCAGTTCAATACAAAAAAGAGAACTGCCAGTGAGTGAGTAGAGGTTCTAAAGAAAAATCTATATGACTATCAATAGGTTGTTCCTTTATAGGTATTGAGATCCCCCTCATTGAAAATCTTGAAGAAAAGTCTGGGGGACTACTGGTAGGTTTTAGAAGGAATTCTTGTTTAGCTAAAAGGTGGAAAAAATGACCTCTAATGTCTCTCCCCCTCTGAGATTTTGTGATTCTCTTTATGAGTCATTGTGGCCAAAGAATTTACCATCTATTGTCCAACTTGAAAGTGGTAAGCTTTTGTGTATTTAGCTAAGCTAGCTTTCAAATAGATAATACTTTGCTGGAAATCTTATTTTATGGCTTTCCACCTTGGTAGAAACTATCAGAGATGACATTACTCCATAGGCATAGAATTTGGGAACTCAGGATTACCTCTATGCTATGATGAGGTTTTGGAGTTGACCATTTGTGATGTGATATGGTAACTTTGACCTAGTTTTGATAGGGACATTTCCTGGTTCCATGACATCTCAACTTAGAGCATCATCTTGCCAAGCCCAGTTATCCCTGACACTCTATGCATGTGATTGTACCCCCTTTGCTTAGAATAGTTGCCTAGCACATTATAAGTGCTTAATATAATAAGCACTTATATATAATAATATATAATATATTATATATAATATAACAATATGTTATATATAATATGATAACATATATAATAAGCACTTATATATAATAATAGCTGTTATTATATAAATGCTCTCTCTTTCCCCCTCCCTCCTTTCTCTCTTTAAATCTCTCTCTCTTTTTCTCTCTCTCTCATCTATCTACTTAAATGTCTGAGGCAGGATTTGAACCTGGGCCTTACCTTCTACTATGACCATACATCTGTTTTGTATATGTCTTGTATTTACCTATTCTTAACATGTTATCTTGTCCATTAGAAAGTAAGCTGCTTGAGATCATGGATTATTTTTGCCATTCTTTGTAGTATCATCTCTTGGCAGTATGCTTACCACATTGGGAGTGTTTAATAAGTGTTTTTTAACTGACTGAATCTAAGAGGATGAAGGTGGTTTAATGGGAAGGTATATAATGGTATAGAGATAATATGGTAAAGTGGAAAGAACAGTGGACCTTGAGATCTAGGTTTAGATCCTAGGTTGGACCCCTACTACATGTGTGTTCATGGCTAGGTAACAACCTCAGTTTCCTCACCTGTAAAATGGGTATAATAATAGTTTGCAGGAACTCTATCACAAAGTTGGTATGCAGAAAGCCATTTGTGTACTTTAATGTGATATTAGAATGTTTCCAGAGTCATAAAATCCATCCATAGCTGAACAATTAACCTCTTTATGCCTTTCCAAAACAGTAATCATTCAGCCTTCACTTGAACACTTCAAATCTTTAAGTGAAGGCTGCTGCATCAGTGAAGATACATATTTTTTGGAAGTCAGAATAGAATAATTATGTATTCAATATTATTCAATAACTATTTAATAAATAATTAATAGACCCGTAGTTTAGAGATTAAATAAGTATTTGATACATAATTCATAGAACCATAGTTTAGAGATAGAAGAGAAATCTAATTCAAACCTCACATTTTGCAGATTAGGAAATGAAGAAAATATAGAGACATGGTTAAGTGGTTTGCCCCATAGCCAAAGAGCTATAAATGTATGAGGTGGAATTTGAGCACATGCCTTCACTGCTACCTTAATTCCATTTACACTTTTTTAGAGGAGAATTAAAAGTTCATTTGCCATTTTGTCACAGAAACCCTGTTCATATCATGTTAGATGTGATCACTTTGCCAAAGGTTGGTTCACCTCTAAGTAGACCGACCTTCCCAAGAACTTATGGTAGATATGCATTGTGAACTTCTCTTGGTTTGAAATGAATTTGTCTAATAGCCATTTTACAGAAAATTTTTCACAGATCTAGAGAGAGTAGGGACTCTAAGAGATGAGACCATGACCCCTTGTTTTACCAAAAAAGAAGCCAAGGAACAGAAGTTAATGATTTCCCCAACCTCCAATAGCCAATATATAACACAACCAGAATCTGAAAACAGGCTCTCTAACTTTAATCAAGGGCTCTTGTCATTAGACTAGTGCTCCTCATACCAATCAACTTCTATAGTCCAGATGTTTTGGGGATTCAAAGATAAATATCACATGGTTTACAGTTGAAAAGAGCCTACAAAATAACAGGGTAGGTAGGGCAGAAGTATAAATAACCGAAATAGGAATTCAGTTGGGATTAAGTCCTTATTTTTAAGGGACAAACCAACAATATTTCAAGAGGATGTAAAGGGACAAATTACTTTAGACTGAGAAGATAAAGAAAGACTTCTGTGAGTAACTTGCTTCATAAGACTGAGGGTTCTGACTGGTATCAGTCCTGATCCTTGGCTTATTGGGCTATCCACTGCTGATAGAGTAGACAGAGCAGTAGGCCTGGAGTCAATGAGTTCTAATGTGATATTTGAACTTTCTAGCTGTCTGACTTTGGGCAAGTCACTTAACCTCAATCTATCTCAGTTTCCTTACCTTTAAAAATGGGATTAATAATAGGACTTACTTTACAGGATTTTGATGAGGAATAAATGAGATAGTGTTTGTAAAAGCACTTAGCTGTTAGGTGCCTGCCTCATAGTAGACACACAGAAATGTTTATTCTCTTTCCCTCCCCACCCTAAGCTAAGACATTCCCCGTAAACTCAAGGTCTCAGGCAGCTAGGTGGTGCAGTGAGTACAGCACTGGCCCTGAAGTCAGGAGGACCTGAGTTCAAATCCAGCCTCAGACACTTAACACTTACTAGCGGTGTGACCTTGGGCAAGTCACTTAACCCCAATTGTCCTGCCTTCCCCCCTCCAAAAAAAAAGCGAAAACAAAAACAAAAAGTAACTCAAGGTCTCTCTTTAATAGTGCAGAGGACATGATACCAAAATTCCCATTAAGGACAGAAGACACCCCAAACAATGAAAGATGGAGGTCTGATTGTCCCTTTCCTTACTTTCATGGCATCTCACTCAGGAGCAGTTAAGAAGGGTCCCTCACCTTTCTGGTTTGTTTCAGCATCCCAGCATTGCCAAAGCTTACCTTTTCCCAGATATCTTCAGATTAGTTGCAAATGTTCTTCCCATTATGAATTTCTGGTGTTCCCTTGCCCTTCTATTTGAAAGCTGTTCCCATGTCCCCAAGTACAAATTGGTAAGTAGTGGAAAAGGAGTATCCTGCTACTGGAGAAATTGTTTTTAATACCCGATGTCTTCTATATCTAATTTATTTGAGCATCCCAGAATGAGTGAGTACTTCACTCTGATTTAGGTAAATTTTTTTTCAAAAAGTGACCCTCTTCTCCTTAAAATCCTAATGTATTGCACAGCAATCCTTTCCTTAAATATAGAATCTTGGTCCATAGTAAAATGGAAGTCAACATTTTGATGGCAAAATGGACAGAGTTCCATCTCCCCACTCTTACCTCCACTTAAGCTTATTTCCCAAGAAGTAATTTCTGCTTATTTCTTAACCTTTTGGAGCTCCCTCTGATTGTCTCTATTTGTACATCTAGTTTTCCATCTGCAGGTCCCTTAGTACTTACTGCTTCAAAGCTAATAGCAGTTAATTCTTTCTGCAATGCAGCACAGGAAATGCTCTCTAGTCTCAACAGGAGTGAAGTGTGATAAAAAATACACTGGAATCTCAAAAACTTCCTTTCTCAATTTTCCCCTTTCAACCTGTGACTTGTTTTTCTGATCCACTTAATAGTTGAAAGAGTTCTGTTTCAGTTAAGAATGGAAAGAATTTGTTCATCAGCTTCCCCATATGTAAAATGAGGGGGTTGGAATGTGCACTGGATCAAGGGTTTTTTGCCTGGAGTTCATAATGTTTTAATATTTTGAAAAGTGTACTTCAATATAATTTGTTTCTTTTTTAGCCCTGTGTGTTTTATTTGGGGGGACAGCTAGATGGTTCAGTGGATGGAGCAGCTAAGTGGATAGAGTGCCAAGCTCGGAGTCAGGGAGAATTCTCTTCCTGAGTTCAAATTTGACTTCAGACATTTACTGGCTATGTGATCTTGGCCAAGTCACTTAACCCTGTTTGCCTCAGTTCTTCATATGTAAATGAGTGTATTTAGGATTAGGAAATGGTAAACTCCTTGAGGATCTTTGTTAGGAAAACCCTAATAGGGTCATGAAAGGAAGGACATGACTGAAATGACTGAATAACATTATTTTCAACAACATTCAGAGAAGGGATCCATAGGTTTCACCTGTTATCCAAAGGGGACCATGACACAAACAAGGTTAGGCACCCTTGATTAAATGATTTCTAATGCCCTTTCCAACAGTAAATGCTACAAGTTTTTGAGGGCAGCATGAGCAAACCTTTGCCCACTATGGCTGGTTTTATGTTTCATACAATGGTTGGGATTAGAAGCTAGTGAAATCTGATTCTATTAGATTCTCCCCAAACCCCTTCCACTCTATCTCTGCCATCTCTGCAGGACAGGAGCTGTTTCATTTTTGTCACTGTATTCCCGACACCTAGACTGATTCCTAGTATAACATAGGAGATATATTTTTCTTATTTTTTTCAACACCCAACATAATTGACCTAAACGCTTTTGAAGGAATGTTTAAAAGCTCACTTCTCAGCAGTGGTGGGCCAGTGGGCATGGGAGAAATGGAAAACATGAAAAAATGATGGCACAGATATGCCAGAGTTTTAACATAGTTCTGCTTGATAGTGTAAATCATCATTTGACGCTATTGACAGGTGACAGATCAAGTCACTGGTTATTTATTAAATGCCCATGCTGGATCCAGCATCTTCTTATATTCTGTGGATGATAGAAAAGGAAGAAAAGGCCTAACTCATATGGAGTTTAAGGCAATTGCCTTTGAATGAGAATCAGAACTAAGGAAGGTTTGCTTGTTGTCTTCTCACCCATCCAGCTATTTTGCCTTCTTTCTCAGGCCTTCCTGGGAATGATTGGTCCTACTGAAGAGAGAATTCATGAGTTAGTCTTTGAAATAAATGTTAAGCCTCAATAGTAAGGAGTAGCACAACTTTACAGAAAGGAGAGGGAAGTCCAGCATCATGGATTCCTCCCAACTCCTTCTTCATGGGGGCTTAGATGTGGGAGGAGTGTCTGGGCTAGGACTTTTCCTTTTAATATCTCTCCTACCTCCATTCCTCACTCCAAACCTCCATGCATTTGTTACAGTTTCTTACAGCTAGGCACTTAATGTTGGAGTGAAAGCCCTTGATATGGGTCAGGAGAGATTGGGTCTCAAATCTGTACAGGCAAACCACCAGGCATTCTTGGCCCATAGTTTTCTTGTAGGTAATGGGACAATAATACCTCTAGTGTTTCTCTCACTAGAGACAATAGCATGGTATAATGGATAGAGGGTTGACTTTGGACTTAGGAATAATTGGGTTCACATTTTGACATATACTGGCTTTGTGACCATTGAAAAGTCATTTGACCTTGTCTCAAGAAACTCTCTAAGATAGTAAGTTGCTGGCAAGTTATTGATCTGTATCCGTGGATCAAATTTTGTGTTTATTAAATGCTTCACAAACTTTAAAGCACTTTATAAATGTAAGTGATGATGATGATAATGTTCTAGATGATATTTCCTTGTCCTAGGTGGCACAATGAATAGACCACTGGACCCGGAGTCAAAAAGACCAGATTTCAAATCCTGGCTCAGAAATCGACTAGCTATATGATCCTAGGCAATTCCTCCTCCTCCTCCTCCTCTTTCTGCTCTTTTTCATCTTCCTTCTCCTCTTCCTTCTTCTCTTTCACCTTCTATTTCTTTTCCTTCTCCTTCTCTTCCTCCTCCTTCTTCTGTTTCTGTTTCTTCTTCTTCTTCTCCTTCTTCTTCTCCTTCTTCTTCTTCTTCGTCTTCATCTTCTTCTTCTTCTTCTTCTTCTTCTTCTTCTTCTTCTTCTTCTTCTTCTTCTTCTTCTTCTTCTTCTTCTTCTGTTTCTTCTTCATTTTCTCCTCCTTCTCTTCTTTTTTCTCTTCCTTCTCCTCCTCTCCGCTCTCCTCCTCCTCTTTCTTCCTTCTCCTTTCTCCCTTCTCACACCCCCTCCTCCTTCTTCATTTAGACCTGAAAGACATCTTAAAGTTCATTTGTCCAGCTCCATTCTTTTAAAAACAAGGAAGCTGAAACGTTAAAAAAGACTAAATGACCTACTCAAAGTTATTCAAGTAATAATTGGGAAACCTCAGATTCACACTCAAATCCCTCCACTCCAAATGCAGTGCTCTTCCCACAGCACTGATGAGAACAATTATAATGTTAATTGAATAATAGTAAAACTACTCAGTTAAAAATACTCTCTTCTAGATTCCAAAGCAATGTCTTACATTCTGCTATTAGGCATAATGGGCTTTCCTTTGTCAGTTGTCTTCTTATTTTTTTTCTCCCTAGGACTCAATAGGGCATCTGGGTGGGGCAGTGGATAGAATGCCAGGCCTCGAATCAGGAAGACCTGACTTCAAATCCAGTCTCAGTCACTTAATACTTGTATGACCCTGGGCAAGTCATTTAACTCTTATTGCTTCAGTTTCCTCATCTGTAAAATGAACTGGAGAAGGAAATGGCAAACCACTCCAATATCTTTGCCAAGAAAACCCTAAATGGGATCATGAAGAGTCAGACATGACTGAAATAGCTGAACAATAGGGCTTGATATGAACTCTCCTGGCTGTTTGTTTTTATGCCCCAATGGCTTGACTCAATGAGTTCCCTACTGGACTTGGTTATGAATGTTGATTCCTGCTCTTCTACCATCATTCTATTCAGTTACTAGATTTCCTGTTTAAATCCATATATCGTTTGTTCATGACCATATCCAGGGCAGGAACAGGCAGGGGCCACAGCAAAAGTACTCCTAGCTCTTGCTTATTTCTGAGATTGATAGTCCTAGTCACAGAATTGGCTTTGGCAGGATGTCAGAGGCCATCTAGTCCAGGGGTGGGAAACCTGTGGCCTCCAGCCTTGAGGTCACAGGCTCCCCAACCCCAATTAGTCCAACCTGATCAGAAATCCTTTATATATCCTCAATGACAAGTGGTCATCCACTCCAATTTGAAAAGATCTAATGTTGGGAATCCCATTGCATCCCCAGGCAAACTATTTCAATTTTGGACAGCTAATCTTAAAGTTTTTCCTATATGAACTGGAGATCAGTCCCTGTGCTGCTTCTATTCTAGTTTTGCCCCTGATTCTAAACAGAGTAAGTCTATGGTAGCCCCTTTACATACTGGGAAATGGCTATCATGTTGAAGCATGTGTGTCTCAGGTCAGGGGGAGCCAACAATAAGGAGTGGTTCAGAAGGGACAGTAGAATCAGTGGAGTAGGCAGAGATATTTATTTGTGGGAATGTTGAAGCAGTGAGATGGTGATGCTCTACTCATGATGATTAAATTAAAATAGCATCACAAATTGAATCAGCCAACAAAGGGTCTGAGTTAATGCTGCATTTATGATTCAAAGTAAGGCAAAGTGGACATGACCTGAGTTCTAACTCTGTTTCCTGTGGTCAAAATTGCTTTTACAAATTTGTTTTCATCAAATGATGATATAATCTGCTGATAATTACAACTGATATTTTTGTAGCAAGTTAAAGCTTACACAGCACTTAATATACATTATTAACTCATTTGACCCTCATGGCAACCCTGTAAGTTAGGTAATGTAGGTTTTATTATCCTAACTTTGCAGATGAAGAAACTGCATCTGAATGAAATTAAATGAGTTACTAATGATCACAGGACTAGTATGTGAAGTGGACTTGGAACTGAGATCGTCATTACTTCATGCCTAGCACTCTGTCCACTTTGAGACGCTACTACTACCCATCAGTACAAATGGGAGACCATTTGATTTGCATGCCCAATACACAGATTTCTTCATTGTAGGGAGCATCAGGTATGGAAATCTCTCTACCAGACTACAACTTGGCTATGACTTAAAGCATTATTTCTAGGGACTTGCCTGAGGCATATTGGGATTAAGTGATTTATCCAAGATCACATAGTTAGGAAGTGTTGGAAACAAGATGTGAACCATGGTCTTCCTGACTTTAAGCCCCATCCTCAATCCAGTGTGCTATGTTTTCACTGTTGCTAATGGTATGACTTAAAAAAGCAAGATTTGTTAGATATATGGGCTCAAAACAAGCTTCTGCATAGCCCCTGTGAACATCCTTGACCTCTTGTCTTTCCATGTGAAATTGATGCAGATTGGTCACAGTGATGAGAAGGAAGGAGATTTACCAGGAGGAGTAATTAGGTCTGTTATCCTGACAATACTCCAAGGTGCAAAGGAGCCTGTGGAGAGGAGGAACTGTATTGATATGGGAAGGACAATGGATTTAGAGTTCAAGATGTAAATTCAAATCATAATTCCTCCTATTTATCAGCTATATAGAATTAGATAAGTTACTTCATTTCTCTGGGGTTGACCTTCTTCAACTTAAGACTAAAGGAGTTTACCTAGATAATTTCTAAGGTCCCTTTCTAGCTCTCAGTCCTATGATATTGTCAGTTGTAGGAGAGTAAAGGACTAGGCAAGAAGAGTTGAGAGAATGCATAGTTTTATTTTCATAGAAGCACCAAATTTTAGAGTTGGATGGACCTCAGAACCATCTAGTCCAACAGATATCCCTGAAGACATAGTGATCTTGAATCATTTTATCTTGACCTCCTCTGGAAAATCTGCTTACCAACATCCTTCCTAAGATGTGGTACCCAGAATTGAACATAATACTAAGCTTACTGTCTGATCAGGGCAGAATAGAGAGTTATCACCTCCTTTTTCCTGGAATACCTTTGTCTCTTAATGCAGTCCATAATTGCATCAGCCTTTTTTGATGACCACATCACCATGTTCATTCATGTTGAACTCATAAGCCAATAAAACCCCTAGATCTTTTGAGGGTTACTAGGCTCCCTCATTTTGTATTTCTGAACTGATCCAACCATTTTGGAAAGCAATCTGAAATCATGCCCAAAGAGTTATTAAACTACTTATGCCCTTTGACCCAGCAATACCATTACTAGGTATATTTCCAAAGATGATTAGTGAAAAAGGAAAAGAAACTAAATGTTCTAAAAGTTCGTAGCAATTCTCTTTGTGGTGACAAAGAACAGGAAATTACAAGAATGCCCATCAGTTGGAGAATGGTGAACAAGTTGTAGTATATGATTGTGATGGAATACTACTGTGCTATAAGAAATGATGAACTTACTGATCCTAGAAAAACATGGAAAGACTTGCACAAAATAATGAAGAGTGAAATGAGCAGAACCAAGAGAACATTGTATACAGTAACAGTAATATTGTTTTGAGAACAACTTGGAGTAATTTTGACTATTATAAATATCCAAATTAACTATAAATGGCATATGAAGAAAGATGCTGTCTGCATTTGGAGAAAGAACTGATAAATAGAAGTATTTAATAAATAATTTTACACACACACACACACACACACACACACACACACACACACACCACACCACACCATACTCCTATTTGTGTCTAATGGTAGCCATCTCTAGGATGGGGAAAGGGTAGGGTAGGAAAAAAAGAAAAGAATTTACATGATAATTTTGATGTATATTTGAAAGGAATACCAAATTGTGCTTAGTAGATTTGCTGTTTTATATATAATCATCTTTTTTATTGTACTATGTTATGGAAATGTTTATTTTATTCCATAAATATGTATTAATGTAAAAAAAGAAAAAAAGAAATTGATTTGTTGTACTTAAGTGTAAGACACTACATTTATCTTATTTCATCTTATTAGCCCAATCCTCTAGTTTCTTTAGATCTTTGTTGGATCCTGATTCTGTCATTGCCTTTCTAGCTATTGCTCTCAGCTTTGTGCCAATGACAAATATGATAAGCATTACACCTCTGTCTTAATTAAAATAATCATTAAAAATGTTAAACAGCATGGAGTTAAATGCAGATACCTGGGGCACTCCATTGGAGACTTCCGGTCAAGTTGATATGAAAGTGTTAGGAAAGACTCAAGTCCCAAACCAGTCCCCTATACATCTAATCATATTGTTATTCAGTCCACATCTCTCCATTTTTTCCCTCCAATAATTGTATGACTTTAACACTTTATCAGTTGTTGAAAAATCAGAGAATTTCAGAATGGAAGAAAACTCAATGACCAGTTCATCTGATATCTGAATAGTTTTACTACAAAGCAACTGACAAAAATTTCCAGCAGAGGCAGATGATAATAATTAGTTGTAATGATATTGATAATAATAAATAGCCAAGGGGTACTGGTAAATGTTTAACTGGCCTTTGAAATGGCATGACACACTTTTAAGGTCATCTACATTAAAATTTTTTTTCCATAATTATTTATTGGTTATCTACCTTATTAACATTTTCTCCATCCTTTTCAAAATCCAGACAATCAACAAAACAATAAATCAAGCTCTACTTTGTAGTTGGCCAACTTCTGAGGTGGAATGTTTCCTAAAAATGTTAACAATCCATTTTCCTGCTCATGATATAACTCCAGTACACTCTGATACATATTATTTGTGCCTTCTATATGTTATCTCAGTGCAGCTAGGTGGTGCCATAGTGCATCAAGTTCCAGGCCTGAGGTCAGGAATACTCATCTTCCTGAGTTCAAATCTGGTCTCAGATACTTCCTAACTGTGTGACTTTGGGCAAGTCACTTAATTCTGTTTTGCTTCAGTTCCTCATCTGTAAAGTAAACTAGAGGAGGAAATGACAAACCACTCTAGTCTCTTTGCCATGAAAAGGTCACACAGAGTCAGGCATGACTGAACAAACAACAACACATATTATCTCAGTTATTCCTCGCAAAAACCATGTAAGGTATTGTCCCCATTTTATAGATGGGGAAACTAAGGTTTAGAGTTCAGAATTAGGCTTTGTGACTTGCTCGTGTATAAGAACTGGGATTTGAACCCTGGTCTCTCTTGGCTTCAAGTCCAAGTACTCTTTTCATTGAAAACTGGAAATTTAACTGCTTGCCTACAAAAACTCTTTCAGCCTTATGATTCTGATAATTTTAATTTTAAAAAAAATCTTTCTTTGCCTTATAATCACATCCTCATGCAGATATTTTTAACACATTCAGCTGTCACAATTTAGTTCCTTTATGTGGGCCTGCCACTCAGTGAATTACATTACCCTGAATTTAAAATTGGGTAATGAGGATTGTGCTACTACACATTCTCCCAAGTCTCTAGGAAGATATTTTGGTTGAAACTATTTTTAATTCCAAAATGGAGTGTCTTTTTTGGCATTTCGATGTTTGCTTACACCATCTATCTATATATAGTTACCACACTCTGACAACAAGGGGCACAGGGGGAAGATCTTTGTAAATTCTAATTCTAAATATTTTTATTATCATGAAGCTTTTTAACTATGATTACAAATGTGGAATTTATGCTTCAGGATAGAGGTAATGAAAATAACTCACACTTTTATAGCATCACAAGATTTTCAAAGAATTTACCTCCCAACTATCCTATAAGGTAGGCAATACTAATTGACCATCAATCAGTAAACATGTATTAAGTGCCCATTATGTTCCAGGCACGGTGCTAAGCATTGAGGATACCAGAAGGCAAAAGACAATTCCTGTCATCAAGAAATTCACAGTCTAATGGGAAAAGACAGCTGTGTACAAACAAGCTCTATATACTATAAATAAGATAAATAGCTATCCCCATTTTACAGATGGCTGAGCTGAGGCTCAGGTGAGGCCTGCTCACTTGCCCATGGTCACAGTGTAAATGTCAGATCTGAGATGGTGGTTATTAGAACTGTGTTCTGGCTTACCACCTCCTCATGCAGCGGTGCAATTTGGATGTATGGGAAGGTGATATGGGGTAGTAGAAATAACACTATTCCAAGTGTCAAGAATTCAAATCTCAGTTCCTTATTAGATCTGTGACTTTAGACAAATCACAGTATCACAATGCCTCTCTAGGCCTGAGATTGGATCTCTGGAAAAAGAGGAGAATAGATTGAAATACATACATATGTGTGTATGTATGTATGTATATGTGTGTGTGTCTATGTATATGTATGTAGGTATATACATGTATTTTTAAAGGCTCTCTTCTAAGAGTGTGTTGATAAATATGTAACAACTGACTGATACACAGGGCAGTTTAATCTGCATTATTACCATTTTCCCCATCACTTCCTTAAGTCTAGACCATCAACAAAGCAATAAATCAAGTCCTGATTTGTAGCATTACTGGTCTCCCTTGATTATTTTACATAAATTGCAGTAATTTTCTACAGGGATGCCCATTTTGAACTGCTATTTTATTGTCTCTGTAATTAGCTGATTTCCAAGGTATGAAGCTCATACTGAAATTTTAACTGTTGACTCAAACATCTCTAACAGTCTATCAGAATCTCCAGCTTCAATGCAGAAAGTAATGTTTCCTTCCTGTATCATGCCAGTATGTATTATTTCTGTAGGGTTTCCGAATGATACTTATTTTATTTTTCAAAACCTCTTGTGTTTCATGGACTCATTTAAGTGGGCTTCAGAAGTCAACATTATTCCCAATGTTGTGTGAAAGTGTGAATAATATGAGTTTGATCAAGTCATGATCAAGATTGTGTGATGCAATTTATAGCTGAATTATTTTTATCTTGGAACTAAGAAAATCAGATATGTGGAAAGGTTAAATTCCCTAGATTATCATTGGATCATATATTCTGAGCAGGAATGAGACTTAGAGGTCATTTGTCCAACCCCCAAGATCTCCTTGGCTAAAACAAGATGTACATGCTCCTATAGGCTGAAAAGTTTCCCCAGGTTTGACCTGTTATAGAAACTGATTCATGTCATGAGTTGCTTTATTTAATGCTCCATTCTTTCATGATTTGGGGATTGTGCTTTTTATATTATACTTGAATTTTAAGTTCAGGTAAGGGAATTAAAAATAGAGCTTTTTTGTAGATGAGACTGTGTAGTGCAATGACCCTGCACAATTGTTGGGACGGAAGGAAAAGGTGGGAGGACGTGGAGGTATTGGAATATGCCTGTGAATTTTGGTCTTTAAATTATGGGGGGAACATGGACTAGGGGAGAGAGAGATGGACTCAGAGTTAGGGAGGTATGGGTTCAAATTCTGCCCCTTACACACACTGGCTGTGTGACCCTGGGCAAATCATTTAGCCCCTCAAGTAAGAACTAAGATAATGAATTGCATTGAAGGTGCCTACTTGCACAGGTGGAAAAAAATTTCCTCATCTAAGAGTTCCCAGAGCTCACTGCAAGAGAGACTAACAGAAGAACCTCTACTTCTTAAAACATGTGACCTATTTGGACACCGACACTTGGGGAAGTGGGAAAATCCTAAAGTGGGCAAGCTGATGTGGGGAGGGGGGGAAGAAGGGAGGAGCAGGGGAAAGAGGGGAGAGGAAGAGATGCTAAGCTCTGGCATTTGGGCCCTACTTTGCTGAAAGGGTCCTCACCCTTAACAGGGTGTGTAACCAAGGAGAAGACACCCATACTGGGTACGCTGACCTATTTGTTTCTCTTCCCTTCTGATAATATACATATGATCTGTAGGTAGTTATGCTTTGTGGAAGATCCCCACCAAAACTCAAGAAGGAAACTCATGAGGGGATTAGACTATGGAGATGAGAGCTGATTGGCTAAATCCGGACCAAGCCCTTAGACTAATCAGATAATTGTTGTAACCTACAAAGAATTAGGGGGAGAAAGGCAAGTCAGCTCTCTGAATCAGAGATGGCTTCACAGTAACCCCAGAGCACCCTCTGGTGTTATGGGGAATGTATAACAGTTGGGGAGAACATTTGATGTAATAGTTCTAGGTCAGGAGTTCTTAACCTGGGGTCCATGGACTTAAAAAACAAAAAATTAAAAAAAAATACATACATACATACATATATATAAAATGTTAGCATAATTTGTTTCCTTTTTAATCCTATTTATTTTATTTTGTGCATTTAAAACATTATTCTGATAAAGGGTTGATTAGCTTCACTAGATTGTCAAAGGGTCCATGACGCAAAATGGGTTAAGAACCCTTGGAAGGAGTTATTACACAGTATTTCCAAACTGTGACACATGGACAAAGTAGTATAGTGGAAAGATTACTGGCCTAGGTGAACGGGGTGGGGGGCTCCTAAATGTTTAACAACCAGCTCAAACTATACAAGGACCCATTTTTAAGTTAATTTTCTTTGTTAGCATTTTCTCCACAATTTTCTAAAGTGTAGACTGTCAATAAAACAATTACATCAAGGGGTTGTAGGGTTTGTCAATTTCTGAGATCTACATATTTGTGATGAAAATTTAACAACCCACTTGGATTCAACATAATGCTAATTGAGGATCATAACCCTTGGATTCAGATCTCACTTCTAATATTTACTAACTTTGTGACTTTGGACAAGTCACTTAAACTCTCTGAGCTTCAGTTCCTCATCTGGAAAATGAGGAGATTGCGCTAGAAGGCTGCTAAGGTACCTTTCAGCTCAAAATCTTCACTTAATTTGGGATTTTTTTAAAATGTAGGTTTTTGTGGTAGTTCAGGCAGTTCCTATGATTGAATTTTCTTGATTATTTTACAGAAATGGTGATTTCCTGCTGAGTCTCCCATTTTGAACTGTTTTTTCATTGTCCCTCTTATTTTATGATAATGCTTTAAACTTACGCTACACAGACTTGCTTATTGATTTTTCATTGTTGTGGGCTTAAGTACTGTTATCTTTAGCATTACTGCTCTCACTGGTAACCACAAGTTAAGCTAAAATTAGCCCTATGTCTGTCTGGCAGTTGTATTGCTAGTGAAAAATGATGAAATTCATTCCTCACAAGGGATGCCTGGGATTGGATCTGCCTAATACACAAAGGACTATATATGTTGGAGGAAGCTCTT
>CM053583.1:358535498-358558606 GCA_028627135.1 Pseudochirops cupreus
ATTATTATTATTGACTACATCCAACTGGAACTCGAGATACACAGGCACTGCAGTTGGGAGATCCATCCTGCCCTACCAAAAAGCGACATAGGAGAGAATAGACTGGGGGAGGGGGGACGCACTGGGATGGCTGTTTTGGGGTGGTGGGCTGGGGAAAGACAGGGAGAAAATATGAAACTCAAAATCTTGTGGAAATGAATGATGGAAAGTATAATAAAATTAAAAAAAAAAAAGGGCTGCCCTGGGGGCTTCATGTTGATTTAGTAAACCCACAAATTAAAGTTAAAAAATAAATAAATAAATAAAAAATAAAAAAAAAAGAAATTAAAACAGTAAAGGCAAAGAGCACCCCTCAATTCCTCATTCAGAACCTCTTCTTTCCTATTTTAGACACAGCTCTAACAAACTCGGTTATCTGTTTTCTGTCTGGAATCTGATAGAAGCAACCAATTAGAAAGGGGATGAGGGAAGGAAACCAAAGGCTGGCATACCTAAAATAGAAAAAAAAAGGACAACCAATTGTGGCCAGCCATAAGTAAACAAGAAAAACTAGAAGAAGGGGAAAAAAGGAAAATCAAGTTTAACAACGTATTGCAATATTCAGATTGTTTTAAGTTGTAGTATTAATGGGAGGTGAAGATCTTCCCTGTCTGTTAATAGGCCTCATGTGGAGCCCAACAAGAGAAACTTGATTAGGGGAGGCTTGTTTTTCAGGAAGACCCACACCTTTTGTTACTTTGTAATTAGGCAGTGGGTCATGAGGGTTGTGATGCCCTCTGCCTCTGAAGAAGGGTATATTTACTCTAAGATGAGGTTTGGCTTTGGGGCACACTCATTGAAAGAGTATACCTGTAATTTGGCCAGAGGAGACTCTGGATAGCTGTTAAGGAGCCCCCCAGCTTTGAAACCCCAGATGTTGGTGCTTCTCTCTCTGATAACTGTATACATAGCTTTGTTCAGACATCTAAAAGTCCCGTATGTTTTTTCTCTGTATTTTTTTTTCTGCTTATAATTTCTGTTTGTTTTCTCTGAAGTTCAGGGTGCTGATTTTTTCCCTTGAACCAAGTAAATGATATGTGTGTGTGTTTGTAATTAAAATAAGATTGTTGACCCTTTAAAGTTGCTTTCCTTTAGAAAAGCAGATCAAAGAACCTGTGCTAGCAGCCACCCTGGGGATGCTAGGGTGCTTGTTGTTACATAATCCTAGGGGTGATATATTGTCTTCTATGCTATTTTACAGAGTTGATATTAAATTTGAACTTACATTAAATTAGAACTCACAATCACAATTACTCTTGAGTCCCATGTTTGGAAAATTTCTAACATTTAGACAGAAATTTGGCTTTATGCATTATTTTACACTTATCTTTATTTCTGGCTCACCCCTGGCTCTCTGTAGTAAAGCAAGATTCAGCTCAACTAAAACACTTGGGAAAAGAACCAAAGTATATTAATATGTCTATTAATACATAGGTACTAAGAGAGGAAGTTGGGGGCGGGGAGAATAGACCTTTTCTTGGAACTTTCTTTGGCCCTTGAGAAGGTAGATAGGAGGCATCAGCCTGAATCTTTTGATCTGAGATCTATAGAGGGATATCGACCCTCCTTGATCTTGCTTTTCTCTGCTGTAGCTCAATCCTACTTTATCTTTCTTCTTTTGTAGATTCTTTTAGGTCAGCTCTTGATGTCCCTAAGACTTCCTTTCTATATCCAGACCCTCTGAGTACTTCTTTAGTTTTGAACCTAAGTCCTAGTTTTCTACAAGTGCCTTAGGGCTTGACCAAATACCTCACTCAATCAGAACAGACTTCCTGTTGAATTTAACTGGCAGGTTTTTGATTGATTCGAAGTATCCAGACCAATCAAGAGTGTTCATGCCTAAGGCCAATACTTTTAAGTGGGGTGGTACAAATCTGACCCTGCCCTTGCATAAGACTTCAAAAAAGCAAATGTAAGGCCATTTAGTACAGGGGCAAATGGTACCTGAGAATCTTATTGTATTAACAGTATCATTATTGTCATTCATAGTAATGATCCTATGTAATTTTTTAAAAAGTTGACCATCTGTTATCATCTGTTAAGAAGATGAGGATGTGCTTAATAAAATTAATTGTATTAGAATACCAACTTGGAAGAAAAAAAATGTACCCACAATGCAGTTTAAGTATAATTGGTGTTACTTAATCTTTTATCTAACACTTTCTTACATGTAGATGATTAATAAAATAATAAATCAAAGTTTTATATACTTTATTTGCCAGTTTCTAAGGTTTAAATTCTCCAACTGAAAATTTAACAAGCAGGTTCTCCTAAATTGGTTCAAGATAACACCAGGATAGCCCTGTTTCCATTCTATTTGGGAAGTCTAAATAAGAAAAAATGCAAGGTAATTAAATACAGTATTGTTAGTGGGTAAGGGGCACTAAAAGGTGATGATAGTGTTTTTGGAAATTGTACAACTATCTCCCTCAATAATTGTTAAGTTTTTTAATGATGAATCATGGAAGTAATCTGCATATATGTGGAAAATTCACTTACATGGAATAGTTTTTGCCCAGTAATACTACCTGGATAAATATATGATAAATATATAATAGATTTTTTTAAAAACCCTATGGGAAAAAGCCTGTAGTTTATGACAGTAGCAAAGGTATAAGAAACAAAATAGAGAAAAATCATGGATTTCTAGAATGTGTAAGTTAGAGTATAATTGTTCTCACTACAAAGAAAAAAAAGATTCTTTTTTTTTTAAACCAAAGAATTCAATACACAGTTCCTTTGAGTAGTAACTTCCCTAAGGCAATTCAAGAAAATACAGTTCAAAATATGTTTGCATGCCTATGATGTAGACACTGTCAGGGAAAACAAAGAAAAAATATAAAATACAATCTCTGTCTCTAGCTTTGTGAGGAAGACAAGGCTGATACACCTACAACAATTGATTGTATATTACCATGGCTTGTCAATGGAGTGATAGAAGGACCAGGAAGTATGATGGGAGTTCAAAGAAGGGATAAGCCTCTTCAAGCTAAGGAGGGAAAGCTTCATGAATGATGTTAATGCTGATCTTGAAGAATAGGTAATATCTGAATGGGTGGAATACTGAAATTTCATCACTGGCATGAAAAACAACAGTAAGAGTAAAATTAGGGAGGCAGGAATGAATCTCATCAGAGGTTAGCATTGAAAGGGAGATTGACATTTTTGACTAGTGAAAGCTAAGCCTGGAAGGGTAAATTGGGTCAAGATCATTGGAGATCTTGAAAGTCAGGTCAAGCATTTTGTACTTTGGCTATCTAGGCAGTCATTAAAGTTAGTAAGGCAGGGAAACTATGAAATTTGAATTTAGTTAAGATTTATTAAGCACCAACTTTGTATAAGGCACTATCATGTGCTGGTATGCAAATAGAAATAAGACCTGGTCCCTACCCCTAGAAACAATGGGACACAGCAGGGTCATATGTATATATGAAAACACACATATCAGTAAGTAAAGCCAAAAATAGGACGCGAACAAAACAGTAGTACCAAGTGCTAAAGTTCAAGGAAGGAAAAATAATTTTAAATGAATGATGAAGATGATAGTTGAGGAAGATTAATCTGGGGGTGATAAACAAGATGGATGGTGGTGAGCAGTGAGGCTAGTTGATTAGAAGTCTGTTGAAAGAATTTGCATGATGGAGGCCTGGAGCTGAAAATAATTGGCATGCAGAAGAAGGCTGGATATTACAAAGGAGTAATATTGACAGGCCTTGGAAACAGATATGATATGAGGTCATGGGGTGAAGGAGAGAAATAGAAACATCAATGTTTAGACCAAGGTAACCAGGAAAATGATTTTGTCATTGATAGAGGATGAAAATAGGATGTGGTCTTGGTTTTAGGAGGAATGGGATGAATTTAATTTGAATATGTAGGCTTTGAGGCAGCCATGGAGTCTGAAAGAGGACTTGATCAGTGGGTGTCTTATGATGAAGCTCCAGATTTCAAAGTGCAAAATAAGGAAACACAGAACACATTATAAGGCAGAATCAGTAGAGAGAAGGTAAAACAAGGCTTCTTTATCGAGAGGAAATACTATAAAAATGGGCAGTCAGAGGGTGGGGGCTGTAGATAGAATTGGGTTCACTGAAACTGGTAAATCCCAGGGAGGTTTGATAGGGTTCCTATCTGGGTAAAGTAGGAGCAGGCATGGTAAGGCTAAGGGAGAAACAGGGAGCCTAAACTGAGGACTGGCGGTGATTCATGGTGGGGAAGAATGCCTGGAGAAGTGGCCACTAATTGATGTTCAGGCTCCTGGGCTGCATGAAAGGGGGTTTTACAGAGTTACTGCAGGATATCTCTGGGGATTTGAGGCTCCTTGGGGGCAACTTCATTTAGTCAAGTGGGCAGGTTACTGGGGGTCCTTACAGTGAGCACTTGGAAATAGGACTGGAATATGAAGTCAGGGTGAGAAGTATGGTATATTGTGGTGGAGAGAACTATCCAATACAAAGGTAGTTTATCATACACTGACAACTAACTACTGCGGGAAGCCTTCATAGCCATTTGTTGCAAAGAATACAAATAAATACCTATTAAAGCATTTAAAGATCAATCAATTAGTCAAATTATTATGTATTAACTCAGAGGACCTATTAATAACTGTTGACTTTGAGCGAGCCACTTTGCTTCAAAGTGAAGGGGTTGGACTAGGCTATTTCTCATGTCCCTTCCAGCTTTAAATCCTTTACTGAATCCTATGTAAATCTGGGAGTCATCTATACTTGAGATAGATGAGGCCTCAAAGAGAAAGAACAGAGATAGAGAAGAGTTATGGATTCTCTTTCACTTTTTCCTAAAAGTTCTATAATAAAAAGAAAGAATTGGGATGGTCACTAGAGGGTGCTGCAAGGCCAAGGAAAAGTTTGTTTGTTGAGACAAAGTAGAAGAGCCCCAGAAATAAATTGATTGTAGATGGTAGAGAGTACATGATGAAGAAGCAGTTACTTGAGGAAATGAGGCTACCATTGGATGGAATTGAGAATACACATGGAATGCTTAGCTTTAGAAAAGATGGAGGATATATCAAATGAGATCACACTTATATGCCATCATCATCATCATCATCATCATCATCATCATCATTGCTGTGACTACTACTACAACTACTATTATTCTTATCTTCCTTTGAGACTGGAGAAAGGTACTGGAAAGGAAGATGAAGAAAATCTGTTTCTGAAGACATCAGTAGACAAGTTAAAATAATGGATTGTGAATTTTTGTTTTGTGTCTCATCTTCTTTCTATCAACAACTTTCTACAATCTAGGAGCAAAAGCTAAGAAGGTCTCATAGGAATGATTCTGTATAGTCTGTGTGTGTGTGTGTGTGCGCGCGCTCGCATGCGTGTGTAGAAAGTGTGGGGTAGTAAAATAGGCAGTGGGTTTAGAGTCAAAAAATCTGGGTTCTAATCTCCTCCTTTGCACCTGTGTGATGTCAGACAGTTGGCATCAATGGGCCTCAGTTTCTTCATTGATAAAGTAGGGTGGCTGAGCTAGATGATCTCTGAGGTTCTTTATAATTCAATCCTATGATTCTATGAATGGAGTTAATATGTGGTAGTAATTAAGGGCAATTAATAGGCTCGAAGGGAAAGATTGATTGTTGTCCTTAGTTCTTGAAGAGGACCAAAATGACATCATTATGCTCAAGTCAAGTTACAATGCATCAGCCTGCCTGATCATACCCGTATGAGCTCAGAATGCTCTACCACAGGTCAGGCACAAATACTCCATGTGACCATTTGGGGTGGATTTCTCTAAATTGACTTATCTCGAGTTTCTTTTGAGCAGCTTCTATTCTGCTCTGCTTATAAAGCAGAGCACCTTCTCTGATGAGGACACAGCATGCCAGACAATCATGTTCCTGTGTCTCCCATGTCACAAATCAATTCCAAAGTTCTTAAGAGAGACCTTGAGAGTATCCTTGTATCACTTCTTCTGACCACTGTGGGAGTGCTAGCCTTATGTGAGGTCTCCATAAAATAGTCTTTTAGACAAGTGTATATTTGGGGGGGTGGAACTCTAGTAGGGAAAGAGGATGGGGTCAGCATTGTGATTTGAAGGAATAAATAGACTACTTTGTTAAATCAGAGTGTCTACAGAAACGAAATCCAAATACAGTGTATGAGGTAGGAGAGGGTTTTATTTTATTTCATTTTTCCTTGCAGGAGTCTAAAGCTGAGGGAACCAGCACATAGTCAGACATAACACACTAGAGAAGGGAAAGAATGGGCATTTAGCCATTGCCAATGGAACGGGAGCTGTCCTGTCATCATTCCCCACTCTTCCTATGTATCAGGCTATCTTTCGCTCTAAACATACATTTCTCTGATAAAATCCTTTGTACTTCTTCTCCTACACAGCCCCTAGTTTTTATTATTTCAGGCTGCTCATGCCCAAAATGCACCTCTCCTTTGCTCTTTGAATAATGTTCAATTCCATTTCTTTGGAGAATGTGGTATTCTACGAATCATCCAGTAACATCACTAGAAGGATATTGATATTAAAAAAAGATGGGCTTTTATTTCAGGGAGTGTCTGTAGATCAATAAAAGAACCCTGCACTGTTCCAAAGGAAATCTAGACAACTCTTCTGTTCATTTGTGGGTATATTTTAAGTGTCTAAGATACATGTACTAATAGATTAACTCCATGGGCTGCCCATCCAACTGAACATCATTGGCAGAATAATAAGTATTCCTCATCCTCTTTGTGTGCTATAGAGCCTCATAAATGAGATCTATCATCACTCAGAAGAGATAGGGGGTAACTATCTACAAAAGGACTCTTCCTTAATGCTACAGTAATTTAACATTACTCTGCATTATGTGTCTTTGCCAAAAATCATTAGATTGTTGAACTTTCAACTATCATTTTTTGCAACTGAAAAGAGGCATTTTATGAAACTTTTTGTATCTTTTAAGATTTGCATAGCTGCACAGTGGGTATGATTAGGCTAAATCATATTACAATGGAAGGATTGACTAGGAAAAGCAGTCAAAGGATTTCATCAAACAATTCAAGATCCCTTGATGGGAAATATCTATTTTTTATTTAAAGAGTATTTTTTTTTGGTGAAGAACAGAGATGTTTCAAGGAAAGCTTCTTGAATAATGTGTCTCAGTGCATAAAATAAAATAAGGCTTATGAAAGAAACCAATTATGTTGAAATACAGCTATGAAAATATATTTTTTTAAAGTTCAGTCTCCAAGTTAGGAATTCCTGCCTTAGGGCCTCAGAGCAAGCGTTTAATGGTGGGATTGTATTTACATCGGTGGAGGGTGAGGGTGGAGAATCCATTTTTGAGGGTGTTCAGGCTATTGGAAAATAAAGCTTTAGTTTCCCCATTCTTCAGGTTGAAGAATGAATGAATGATTAATGAATAGGCATTTATTGAGCACTTTTTATGTGCCAGATACTCTGCTAAGGATAGAACTGAAAGCAAATATGGGCATTACATGGACTTAATAACCTTGACCTTTAAAACTCTCCCGTGAGCAGGACTGGCACCCACATAAAAGATACATGTGACCGTTGGGTCAGTGAGCAAAGCCCATCTCCCTGTGACTGACACTATTCCACTAACTCATGTCATTTAGACTCTTAACCCAGTTCCCATTTCTCCTTTATAATAGCGCTCTCATACTTTTGGATGTCTTGCCTTTCTCTTATGGCCTATACTTCCTAACAGCCCCTGTTTGAAAATCACTTCTACTTTATTTGCAAGTATAGACAGAAAGGATTCTCTTCACCTAGTTCCCATGCTCTTTGGATGACAGATATAAGGAAACAAGAAACTAATGCATGTTGGAAAGTAATAGGCCCCTCACCCTTGAGGATGAGGGCATGGTTCATAAAAGAGATCCAAGCAGGTCAACAGATCCAGCTGAAGACAAAGCTAAGAATTCCCAAAGGCAAAAGATACATAGAACAGAAAGTTATGGACCAAGTCATGGGGGAAAAGTCCAAAGCTACAGGAAAATCCACATAGAAAAAAGACCAGGTAGTATCCTATAGTTGGGTGAGGATTAAGGGTCAACCACTCCCTACTGTCTCACTTGAGGTATCAGCCCAAGCTTGTATTCTTTCATGGTGGCAGGACCCTTGCCATTTCAATGGTGAATAAATTAATGAAAAAAAAACATTTATTAAGTAGTTTATACTATGTGTAATGCATCATGCTATGTGCTGGAGATAGAAATAAAAAAGTAAGATAGTCTGTTTTCTTAAGCACTTCACATTCTTGTATAGAAAACGACACATGTGGTAGGTTTTATCTTCAAGTCAGATGGTCCTATGGACCTGTTATGGTGGAACAGAGATCCTAAGTAGTTAACATCCATACAACAATTTATTTATCAATTCATGCAGTTGCAGAAACAAATTGGGTTCTAGATTCTAGGTAGTATGAGTACCCAGAACCTTTGTTTCTACATTTGTTATATAATTGAAGGAAGTGGAAAATGGGATTGTAGAGATTGAGACATTTGATTTCTTATTGGTGGAAGGAATCAGGAGACAATGAAGTGAGAGGTAGGGAGTATTCTTGCACCATTAACTGTTTTGTGATTTTCGTTTGAATAGGTGACTTAGAAAAAGTGGGAACTTAACTTCCTAAAATGATAGATAAAGGCAAACTAGTCACTTGTGTAATTTTTAATTTGATATTCCTCCCCACCCTCAATCCTGGGGTTTTCAGTTGCCAGGATCACTTACTGAAATACTTTATGCTTTAGAGATTTCTGGGCAGAATGATAGTCTGTCTCATATATCTAAGCTAAGTCAGGCTATAGTTCAGACCACTTAGAGGACTTACCATGCACTAATCTGAGAGGGGGATTTATATGACACCACAGTGACCAGGAAAACTCAGTAAGCTTAGGATACCATGAAACAAAAAACTGAAGCAATACAAAAATAATCATTGATATTAAACAGCATTGGGGTGGCTAGATGGCTCAGTGAATAGAGCACCAGCTCTGGAGTCAGGAGGACATTCGTTCAAATCTGGCCTCAGACACTTAACACAAAAACTAGCCGTGTGACCCTGGGCAGGTCACTTAATTCCAATTGCTCTCCCCCACCCCCAAAAAAAAGCAAAAAAAAAAAAAAAATTAAATACCATCAAGTCTCCTGGTAACACATTCCCATTGTCCATCAAATCAGCACATTTCATTTTGAGAACCAGATGTTCTGGGTAGTTAGTTGTCTGGTCCCTGGAAACATTTTCACTTGGACATTCTGGAATACATCTCATTCTCAGGGCAGTTCTGAAGGGGGCTCCTCCTAGTCACTTGCATATATTCTTAGGTACTTCTGCTCAAATAGGCCAGCAACAAGACTCAATACAATTTAGTACAATCTCCTAAATTTGGTTTTCCAATAACGAGTTCACTTGGTGAAAACTAGCTCAAACCTTATGGTTTTGATTCTATTAACAAAAGAGATGCAAGAAAAATATCAAATTAGGAACCTATAATTCACATGAAGCTTCAGAGAATTTCAATTTTCACATACCACTTGCTGTTTCTATCTTTACCTAAACCCTGCATCTGATAGGGATGCTGCTATCATGAGACTGAAAGAAGAATCTTAAAGAAAATGAGCCCTTCTGTCTCTTAAAATGATCAAAAAGAGATTTCAAAATAGGAAAATAATTTAACTTTTTTATAATTATCATGAAATTTTATCTATAAAATCCTTAATCCCATTTTGAGAATATGTTACTAAAATATATTCAAGGCCTATATATCCTATTACAAACATTTGGAAACCCATGATATATATTTTGTTGTTGTTTAGTAGATTAGTCTCGTCCAACTTTTTGTGACCTCATTTGGGATTTTCTTGGCAAAGATACTGGAGTGGTTTGCAGTTTCCTTCTCCAGTTCATTTTACAGAAGAGAAAGCTGTGCCAAACAGGATTAAGTGATTGCCCAGGGTACACAGCTAGTAAATGTATGAGGTCAGATTTGAACTTGGGAAGATGAATCTTCCTGACTCCAGGCTTGGCAGTTTTCATCCCAGGAAACATTCCCATCCCTTTGCTTTGGAACTAAAGGCCCTAAAGATTGGAACATGTCTATCAAATGGTCCTCCAAAGACAGAATATTAGCAAGATCGCCCAAATAATACCCTGCAAATTTACTTCTAAGAGCTTTCCTTTGGTAAGTGCTATAACTTGATAGAATATTGTCTGTCTGAAATTGTGAACACACATTTCTCTAAAAGTTTCTCAAATTATTCTTATTTCAATGGGATCAAACCCTTTTCAAACCTCTTTCCCCAAACTCCAAACCCTTTACTTTCAACCCTCTCCTCTGTCCTATTCAGACTTTTGAAACAAACAGATTTTAACTTGCTTCAGCTTTTCTTCCATTCTCCTCTTATCCCTGCTTGCTTAAACTTTCATTGTTCCTTTTATGTCTCTCCAGTGGTCTTTGATTAAATCTTATTAGTTTTGAAATTAACCTTTTATTTTAAACACTGATTCCTTAACTTCTCTTTACCTTCACTACTTTCGTAAGTCCATTTTTTCTTATTTTTCTTTAAAACCAATTCTACAGAGTGGTACCCAAAACTCAGATATTTCAGCAGTTATAAAATATTCAAACTACATTTGGAAATTTATGATAGAAAACATTTCAGTCAGAAATTTAGTTTACAATGTCATGAATATCTAGAGTAGAGGAAAAGATTACCCTCTTACCTGTTTTTAAATCTATGATCTCCAACCTTCTGAGGATTTTGAAAGTTCCTTAGAAAAAGTTTTTGCTCATGATAAATGTTGGAGAAGATGTGGGAAAATTGGAACACTAATGCATTATTGTTGGAGTTGTGGACTGATCTTACCATTCTGGAAAGCAATTTGAAACTATGCCCAAAGGACTATAAAAATGTGCGTACCTTTTGACCCAGAAATACCACATCTAAGTCTGTAACCTAAGAGATCGTACAAATGGGAGAAGGACCCACATGTACAAAAATATTTATAGTGGCTCTTTTTGTGGTGGCCAAGAATTGGAAATTGAAGGGATGCCCATAAATTGGGGAATAACTGAACAAGTTATGGTATATGAATATAATGGGAATACTGTTGTGCTGTAAGAAATGATGCACAGGCAGACTTCAGAGAAACCTGGAAAGACTTACATAAGCTGATGCTGAGTGAAGTGAGCAGAACCAAGAGAACTTTGTACACAGCAACAACAACATTGTGCAATGACCATCTTTGTTAGACTTAGATCTAAGACAACTCCAAAAGACTCATGATGGAAAATGCTATCCACATTCAGAAAAAAGAACTATAGAGTTTGAATGCAGATTGAAGCATACTATTTGCTCTCTCTGTCTCTGTCTCTCTGTCTCTCTCTCTCATTTTCTTTCTTCTTTTTTGTGGTTCCTTCCATTGGTTCCAATTCTTCTTTACAACATGACTAATGTGAACATTAAAAAAAGAAAAGAAAGGTTTTCACTCTTTGTACTTTTCTTCCTGTGGCTGATTAAGCCACAGGAAGAAGTTAGTTTGATTTTCCAAGATAGAAAATACAGACAATACAAAATAGACATATGGATGGACTTGCTGAAGTTTTTCTTTTTTATTTCCTGCTGAAAAGTTTAAGCAAAAAAGTCAATGTGCACAATTTTCTAAAAGCCATCTCAAAGTCTTTAATTTGCAGTAATTTAAAATCTCTTCTTCAGGTTGAATTTGGAACCTATTGAAATTCTTATATACCTTAGACCAGTCTTTGCATAATTTAAGAGCTGTATTTTTAGTTATCCCGTTCTGAATATGAAGCTTCCAGACCAATAAGAATTTACCTTGTGGGATAGTGGCTGGCTTATTACAGCAGGTATCTATGGTACCTTTGTCAGGGACCACTCATCTAAGGAGATCACCATCTGGGTATGGTGTGGGAGGATGTGGAAGTCTGGGTGAGGGTAGTTCTTTGCCAAGGAAGTTCATCAGTAGAAAACTTATCATAGTACTCTAGTGTGTTCCTTCATTGAAGGTCTGGCCATCACATGGAGATTCACAGTCTCAGTCCCTTCATGGTCATCATAATAGTTACAGCATAATAAAGACATAGAGTAGTTATATCCAGACAATTATTTATTTAACAATGAATATGGTTTCAGAAACAAATTGGGTTTAAGGTTCTCACTATCACAAGGACCCAGTACCTTGATTGCTATAGTTCCTATATAATTGAAGGGAGTAGAAAAACACAATTGTGTGTATTGAGATACACGGTTTCTTATTAGTAGAGGAGATTGGGAGACGTTCAGGTAAAGGGAGGAGTAGTCTTGTGACTTTTCTGTCTTGTAACTTTCCCGTGATTAGGTAACTTAACAAGAAGCTGGAACTTAACTTCGCAAAATGTCAGATAAAGGCAAAATGGAATTACTTGTGCTATTTTTAATGTAATAGTCTTGAGAGTACAGTGGCAAAGTGGATAGTAATTGCTTATCTTTAATGTCATTTACGCTGATAAAAATCATATCACATCCCAAAAGGTGTTGCTTCTCAGAACTAAAAGCACTGGTATTCCCAAGGCTTTTGAGCCCAGAGTGTGCTGATGTTTCCCCTGGGTACTGAAGGAAGACAATAGTCAAAGTGTGTGTGTAGGATAGCTCAAATTTGCTTGGCACATGCTAATTCCTGTCTCTCCCCCATGATACCTCACTATGGCATTGTAACTATGGGCACAGATAACTAGCAAATTCAAGCACCACATTCCCAGACATATTCAGGGAGAACTTTCAATGACTGCAACCTGTCTTTACTGTTTACCTTACTCTGATTGACTAATGCAAAGGAGAAGATAGATTTTGACTTTGATTTTGATCCATCGGTTTTCTTGTTGTTACATGAATTTCCTTATAATTATACATAAAGCACAATTTCATAAAACTACACTACAATTACACAATCGGGTACTATTAACAAACAATCTGCACGCTACAGATACTCATGGTGTTCATTGTAACCCAATTTTACATAAATCAGTTGTCACACTGTGATTTTCCTAGAGCCCCACACCAACATACGGGCAGCCCTGCCCAAGGTTAACTAATAATAAGTCATAACAATAGTCACTTTTCATACAGAAAATAGCAGATCCTTCCTTCCAATTTACATATGAGTCAGGAAGCCTCTGGGTTTCCTGAACTTTCTATGAAGAATTCTAGCTGTCTCAGTAATAACATTCTAAAACTACCATTTCAGTGATGGTGTGTACCTTCATTCTTGTGGTGATTTCAGAAGCTCAGGACTGTCCCCATTTTTATCTGACAATGCATCAGTTGCTTTTCTTCTCTTAATTCTTCTAAGGAACATTGGGTGTGTCTCCAGGTAATCATTTTTAATTAGTAGACATAATTGTAATGAACTCTGTAAGTTTAATCTACCCTTTCTTTTAAAAAAAAACAAGTTTCTTTGATGCTTCTTTAAAAAAATAAATTTTGTCACTTCCCAGTGGCTTCCCCACCCCAGGCTCCAGTATAATCCTCCTTTGTAATAAAGAAGTGCAGTTAAGCAAAGCAATCCAGCATATTGGCGATGCTTGACAACATCTGCCTCATTCTGTATCCATGGCTGTAGTCCATTATCTTTACAGTGATAGGAGTGAATGAAAAGAAGTTGGTATTGATTGATCAATAAGAGTAGCAGCTTTGTCCAGGAAAAAGTTATCAGAAGGATAGTAGCTAGCAGAAAAACAGCTTCATGTGGTACAGATTGTTCCTGCAGGGACAAAGGAAATTAAATCTTGTACCCAGGGTCATAAGTTGCTGCAGGCAAATGGAGTTCCCCATTTATGGGTTTCTTTTAAAGTTTCTGTAAGTGTATGCCCACTCTTCTTCAAGGACACATTAATTTTTGGTATAGCATGATCCAGGCTTATGGGTAGACTGTCGTATTTTAGTTATTCTTAAATTTCACTGGAAGAAAGTAGTTGTGGTGTTTGAATATTGTTGCTTTTTCATTTGACTGAGTACATGTGACTATTATGCTTTTGCATTATCATTAAGTAATTAAAAAAAGTTTTAGTTACTGGAATCATGTTGATGGATTGCATGTAACTGTTGTGGATTCAGAAGATAACAGAATAAGTAGTAGTAGTGAATCTTCCCTCTCCTTCCCCCAGTCCCATACCAGTATTACCCCTAGAACTCTGAGAAGAAAGTTTGATTTGTGGCAACATAGTGGTGTCACTCCCCTGGGTTCATTGGGAGTGGGCAAATCAGCCAAAGTATCAGTAAAGAGATCCATACTATACCTGAATATACTGTCTTTCCACACACACTCTAGCATTTATAATTTTGTTTTTTCATCTTTCCAAGCCATAGGGTTGTTTTAATGCACATTTTTCTTTTCGTAAGTGATTTAGATTATTCTTTTATGTGATTGCTGACAGTTTGCATTCCTTCTTTTGAAAACTTGCAACTTACATCCTTTTTGACATACTTAATAGTAAATCTATGCCAACCAGCTTATGGGGTAGGGTGTTCAGGGAAAATTAGTGCCTCTGGTATGACGGCTGCCAGACCCTTTTCAGGGCTGCTTTCCGCCTTTGGTGTCCACCTGATTTACCTCTCACTTATGGCTCTAGGAAGCTATAGCACGCTCAGCAGCCACACCCTGGTAAAATGTTTTGGTACTTGGGCTAAACCAGGCTAAGGGTAACTGAGGGGTCTCAGACCTGTCAGAGAGTTAGGGGAGGTTTCCATCTCAAGATTTCTCCCAGAAGAATGGATGGATGAGAACAATTTATTCCAATGGTCATGAAATCAGCTAAAGCAGGTGCTGTAGAGTGCTTAGAGCTTGGTTAGACATTGAAGATGCCAAGGTCATCCACTGCATCCCAGGCCATCACCAGTCATCTTGACATTTTTCTTGCCACTGGATACAGATGACTCTGGAAGAGAGAGTGAGGTCAACAACTTTGTGCAATTCTCCCTCACTTAAATCCAGTTCATACATGAATCAAAAGACATCACCTATTGCCATTTTTACCTACTTAAAGTCCTGTGGCAAGAGACAAATGATGAAGAAGCAGGTGCAGATACACTGAGAACTGTGGTCACAACCTTACACACAGGAAGTCCAGGACACAGGGTCATCTCAATGGACTGAAGCATCAGTGGGATTCAGCAGCCCTGTGAGTGTCTGAGGAGCCTTTTTGAAGGACCATGTTGCTCACATCCTGGCATGTGGAAGGAACTAGGAAAGGGGCCCCCCAAAATTGTCTGCTTTAACCAACTCTGGCCAGTTTGCCGTGGCGGACAGAGATCCTACCCTGAAGCTGAAACACAAAATAAATACAAAAACTTTAAGATTCTATTCACTATTGGTTCATGAAATGTGCGCACACTTATGTACAACATGAAATCCAGTGCGTCTGAAAGATGAATAGCTCTTGCTGTGAGGAAACTCAGCAGGTATTGCGTCCAAATAGCAGCCCTGGATGAAAACATAACTTGCAAAATGAAGGCCAGCTTACCCATGTTGGAGCTGAATCCATGTTTTTTCTGGAGTGGCTGCAGTGATGGGGAGCACCATGCAGCTATCATAGGTTTTGCAATCAAAACTAATCTCGTCAACAAGCTTGTATGCTTACCAATTGGAGTGAATGACCGACTCATGAAAATGCAATTGCCGCTTGGCAGCAAAGTACACTACATTATCAGCATGTATGCTCCTACCATGACAAACCCTGATGAGGTCAAAGAAAAATGAAGATCTGGTGATCCTCATTAATTTGCCAAAAGAGGACAAGTTTATAATTCTTAGGTGACTTTAATGCCAGAGTAGGCACAGACTATCAGACATGGCAGGGAGTCCTTGGGAAGAATGGAACTGGAAACAGCAAAATCAACAGTTATTTACTGTTGAAGACTTGTGAGTCTCATGACCTCATCACCAATACTGTAAGTGTGAACACTTAGCTAAATGCCATAAAACTTTGTGGATGCATCCTCACAGCAAACATTGGCATTTAATAGACTGTTATGGTAAGGAGAAGAGACTGACAAGATGTGAGAGTGATAAAGGCAATGTGTGGCAGAATGCTGGACTGATCATAAGCTTAACCTCTCTAAGCTAAACATTTGCATTAAACAAAATTGTGCCCCCAAGGCAAGACAACTATCAGAAGCTTAATGTTAGTAGATTAGAGTGTATCTCTGAGTGGAAACACTTCATTTCTAACTTGGAGGCAAAGCTGACTTAGCAATAGAAGAGCATAAAAGGAGTGGGCACTTTTTAGAGATTTTGTGTACATCACTATATTTACTCACTGGGGCCAGAGCACTGCAAGCATCAAGAATGGTTTGATGAAAATGATAGGGAAATTAAGAAGCTGCTGAATGAAAACTGAGAACTCCAGAGTTTACCAGTAGGATAGTTCATCCATCTCCAAGAAGTCAGTGTTTAACTCCATCAAAAGCAAAGTACTAGTGAAGTTTAGAGAGATGCAGGATTCTTGGCTCAGTAAGAGGGCAGATGAAATTCAGTTTTATGCTAATAGTAACAATCCAAAGTGCCTTTATGATGCCCTGAAGGCTACTTATGGGCAAAAAACCTATGGTGCATCTCAAGTACTCAGTGCTGATGGAGCCACATTGATTAGTGATAAAGACATGACCCTGGAGAGATAGGCTGAACACTTCCTTAGTGTTCTTAATAGACTGTCATCAATCAACACTGAAGCCATTGACTCTATACCTCAGGTTGAAGTCAATCCCTCACTAGCCAAACATCCAACTGAAGAAGAGGTTTTGAATGCTATTAGGCTTCTCTCAGGTAGCAAAGAGCCCAGTGCTGATTCTATTCCAGTTGAGATTTACAAGACATGGGTCCACTGCTCATACAAAAGCTGAAAGAAATTTTCTGGGTTATATGGCAAGAGGAGGTTATCCCTTAAGGGTTCAAAGATGCCTCCATTGTCTATCTCTGTAAAGGAAAGTGAAATAGATTGTCCTGTGACACTCACAGGATTGGGGATGGGGTTCTCTCTCTTAGTCTTGCCAGAATCTATAGGCTGATCCTTCACCTAGAAGATGGTTATCTATCTGAGAGCCAGGGTAGTTTCAGAAAGGGATGAGGAATGATTGATATGGCATTTGCTGATGCCAGGAATAAAACAGAGGTCTGTATACAACATTCATCGACTTGACTTTGAAGAGCTTTGAAACTGTAAGTTGTGCGGCCTTGTGGAAAATTATGGAAAAATTTGGTTGCCTGGAGAGGTTTATCAGCTTTGTACATCAATTCACAACAGCATGCTTGCCTGGGTTTTAGATAATGAACAGCGTTCTTGCACTTTCCCAGTCACCAATGGAGTGAAGCAGGGCTGTGTGCTTGCTTATATTTTTTAAAACATATTTCCTGTGATGTTGTCGGACCCCTTCAACCAGGATGCGAATGGCATCATAGTCAGCTACTACATTGACAGCAAATTATTTAACTTGTACAGGCTACAAGCTTAGACTAAAGCGAAGGAAGTTGGTGTGTGACTTTTTGCTTGCAGATGATTATGCACTCAGTGTAGCCTCTGAGGCTGAGGGTATGGATCCATTCTCTGTTGCTTGTGCTAATTTTGGCCTAAGAATTAACACCAAGAAAACAGGTTCTCCACCAGCCAGCACCACACCAGCTATACATAAAACCATTGGTTACAACAGATGGGGCAATTTTGAGTGGCTGTGGATAAGTTCACTTACCTTTACAGTATACTTTCCAGGTATGTCCATGTAGATGAGGTTGACACACTCTTTGCCAGAGCTAGCTCAGTGTTTTCCAAAGGAAAGTGTGGGAGAGGAGGTATTAGATTGCTTATCCAATTGCAGGTCTATAGAGCCATTATGCTGCCCTTGTTGTTGTATGCCTGTGACAACTGGACAGTACAATAGCACCATGCCAGGGAACTGAATCACTTCCATTTGAATTGCCTTAGGAAGGTTCTGATGATCACCTGGCAAGATAAGGTACCAGACAAAGGTCTTTTCATGAGCTGAACTGTCAAGCATTCAAACTCTGCTTCAGAGAGTGCAACTATGATGGTCTGGCCATGTTCTAATGCCAAAAGTATGTTTGTCTAAAAGACTATTTTACAGAAAATTCACACAAAGCAAGTTCTCACATGGAGGTCAGAAGAAGTGATACAAAGACCCTCATGGTCTCTCTGAAAAACTCTGGAATTGATTGTAAGACACAAGACACTGGCACAGGACTGCCCAGCATAGCATGCCTAAGAGCTCTAAGAGCAAAGAATTGCGGTTACTCAAAATGTGAGATGTTGAAATTTAGAGACATCTTCACTCCAAATGTTCATATAGATTATTTGTGCCCAACCTGTGATAGAACCTTCCAAGCTTTTATTAGTTTAATCAGTCTCATTCACACACAGTGTATCTTGACCCCAATATGGCAATGTCACTTTGATCTTCTTTGAGAATGAGGAACAACAGCCAGTAAGTAAATCTACCCCTGCTTTCCAAGTGGAAGAATGGTTGATGTACCTAGGCTGTATTTTCTGTCTTTATTTTCCCCTTGGGTTTGGATTAAAAAAAAAAAGAATACTAGACTTGAAATTAGCAAAATCTGGGTTCAAATCCTGCCTCTGGCATATACTAGGTGTGTGAACTCCTCTCTGAACCTCAATTTCCTCAACTGTAAAAATGGCATGGGGGTAGACTAAGTGGCATCTAAGGTTCCTTCCAACTATAATCCTAAGATAATTGCACATACAAATTTTTCTGTTTCTTATTCATATGAGTAAATTGTATATCTTCTGACTATACTGCTACACCATCAAAAAATGATCAATGCTCATGCATGCAAATAACCTCATTTGGATTTTTGCTTAGCAGCTAGAGGTGCCCAGAAGTCCTAATTTATTTTTTATTATATATAAGGCAATACTGAGATATTCATGGTTATATTAAGGAGGCACAGATAATTCCAAACTGACATAAAGTATAAATCTTTTATCCTTGGGTTTAGAGTGCATTTTTAAGAAATTAAAAATTTGAATTAATTTTTTTTAAATTAAAAATTTGTCCTCTCTCCCTGTGAGTCTCATTGAGAACATAAGAAAAATAAAATCCATAAAAAAGTGTATTGTCCATCAACACAAATTCCTGCATTGGTCACATATTTTAAAAAATGATTCATTCTGCATTCTAAGTTCTTTATCTCTCTATTAGGAGATGGGTAGCATGTTTCATCATTAGTCCTCTGAAATTGTTGTTGGTAATTACACTAAGAATTCCTAGTTCTTTCAAAGTTGTTTGCCTTCGTCTTGTTGTTATCGCTTAAATTGTTCTCCTGGTTCTGTTTACTCTGTATCAATTGAAATAGGTCTTCCCAGGTTTCTCTGAGATTATGTCCTTCATTATTTCTTACAATCTAATGATGTTCCATGACATTTGTGTACCATAACTTGTTCCTCAGTTCCCTAATTTATGGGGACCCCTTAGATTCCCATTCCTTGCCACCTCAAAAAGAACTATAAACACTTTTACATGTCCTCATAATCTGTTTTGCTCAGGACAGATTCCTCCCTTAATTTGTCTTCTTTCTAATTCCCCCTTCCCCTTCTTCTCCCTGTCCCTTCCTACTTCCCTTCTGAGTTGAATGTATTCCTGAACTCGCCTCTGAGTCAGATGAGAATGAGGTTCAAGTGGCAGCCGCTCTTCCCCTCACTTCCTCCTTCTTGTTTGTAGAGATTCTACTTGTGTATTATGATTATGTGGGATAATTTTCCCTAACTTTCCTGCCCTCTCTGCAATGTGTTCCTCTTCCTCTCTTTCCATTCTTTTCTTAAGAACATCAAGACACAGCAGAGCCACGCCCTGTCCTTATTTTATTCTACTCCCTTTTTGAACCCTGGTGATGATAGGGTTCAGGGGATACATATAAACCCCCATATTTAGATGTCAGCAATTTATCCTAGTCTTTTATCACTCTTCATTTTTATTTATCTTTTTTATGTTTTTCTTCACTTTTGTGTTTGAACTTCTAAGTTTCTACAGCTATCTCTTCTTTTCAGAGGGAATGCTGGGAAATCCTCTGTTTCTTTAAAGATTCATTATTTCCCTGGAGCGTTATACTCAGTTTTACTGTGTAAATTATTCTTGACTATAAACCCATATTATATGCCTTCTGGAATATCATATTCTAAGTTCTCCCCTCCTTTATAGTGATGCTAAATCATGGGGGATTCTAGCTGTGGCTCCTTGGTACTTGAATTCTTTCTTTCTGGCTGCTTGCTATATATATTTTTTCTTTGACCTAGAAGCTCTAAATTATGATTATGATGTTCTTGTGTGTTTTTCTTTTAAGATTTCTTTCAGAAAGTGACTGGTGAATTCTTTCTATTTCTCTTTTGCCCTCTGGTCTTAAGAAATATGAGTAGTTTTAAGATTTATTGAAATATAATGTCTAGGCTTTTAAAAAAAACTCCTGGCATTCAAATAGCCCAATGATTTTAAATTATTTTCTCCTTAATCCGTTTTGGAGTTCAGTTGTTTTTGCTATGAGATACTTCACATTTTCTATAATTTTTTAGCCTTTTGACTTTGCTTTAATATTTCTTATGGTCTCATGGAGTCATTGGTTTCTGTTTGGTCCATTCTAGTTTTTAGGGAATGTGTTGCTTAGGAAAAGTTTTGTGCCTCTTTGTGTCAAGATATTAATTTCCTTTCCATCTTTTCCTTCCATAGCTCTTACTTAATTTCTCATTTTTTTCCTCAAGCATTCTCATTTAGTTTGTTTTTTAAAAAATTAAACTCTTTTAAAAAAAAACCTTCTGCCCAATATCTTTAGGGATTCTAGTTCAGTTTGTGCCCAAGTTGTGTTTTTCTCTGAGGTATTATTGCTTATAGATGTTTTAGGATAATTCTCTTTTTCTTCCTTTGTGTCTTGAAGTGTACCTGCTGCCAAAATAACTCATCATAGTGTACAACCTCTCCCTGGGCTCTGGAGTGCTCTGTGTCATGTTCCTGGTCCAACTCCAGTCTCCTTTCTCTGTCTCCCTATGCCAAGCTGGCCTGTACAAATGACTGTGACTTTTTTTCCTGGATTTTCCCATCAGGATTCAGTCTGGTGTATTTTGTAGATCTTTTTAGAGGAGTTTGTGGAGGTGAGCTCCTGGACTACTTTCTGCCACTCTGCCATCTTGACTTCGCCTCTAGAATGCATTTTTAATTTTTATATTAGGTCATGAGTATATTTAGGATTCTTTGAGAAATTCATAATTTCAAAAACCATGAAAACTACACTTTGAAGATAAATATTAATACAAATCATTTCAATTCAATTAGGAGTTCGTTGGAAAGAGTGCTGGATTTGGATTCAGAGGAACTTGGCTTAAGTCTAAAGTCCGCCACTTACTCCTTGTGTGATATTGAGCAAATCACGTAACCTATCTGTCCTGCAAATCTCTCATTTGTAAAATGTTGTTGGACTAAATGGACTATAAGAACCCTTTCAACTTGGCGTCTCTCTTCCTCTCTCTCTCTCTCTCTCTCTCTCTCTCTCTCTCTTTCTCTCTCTCTCTCTCCACATATATGTGTGTTTGTGTATGTGTGTGAGTGTGTGAGTGTGTGTGTGTGTAGACATATAGATATCTATATCTAGATGGATAATTCTATGGACATGATTCCCAAATCTATATATCCTCTCTCCTAAATTCTTGTCTTGAATAAGTGGCTGCTTTTGGGGCATCTTAAACTCAACACATTCAAAGCAAAATTTGTTGTCTTTCCCTCCAAACTCTCCCTTATTCCCAATTTCCCTGTTACAGAGGGGCACCACAATTCTCCCAGTCACCCGGACCTTTCTCTTTGTCATCTTTGACTCCCTTTTCATATTCATTCAGTATATTCAATCTATGGCCAAGTCTTGTCATTTCTAACTTCTCTACATCTTTGTCTTATGTTCCCTTCCCTCCACCTACATAGCCACCACCCTGGTAAAGGTGTCTGGACTATCACTATAGCCTTCTGCTTGGCCTCTCTGCCTCAAATCTCTCCCTAGTCCTAAAGGAAGGAAGGTAGATAGAGAGCTGGTACTGGAGTCAGGAAGCCATGAATTCAAATTCAGCCTAAAATACGTGTTTGCTAAGTTACCCTGAGCAAGTCACTTCACTTCTGTTGTCCTCAGTTAATAATACCTGCCTTGTAGGGTTGTTATAAGAATCAAATGAGATCATATTTCTAAGGTCTTTAGTACAGTTGTTGGCACCTACTAGGTACTTAATAAATGCCCGTTCCCTTCCTTCTCCCACTCTAATCCATCTTCCACTCAGCTGTCAAAATGATCTTCCTAAAGTGCAGATCCAACCACATTTCCCCCTCCTACCTCCATAAACTCCAGTGACTTCCTCTCACCTCCAGGACCAAATGTAAAACTCTGTTTGGCTTTGAAAACCTTTTATAGCCCGATCCCTTTCTACCTTTCCCGTCTTCTTACACTTTACTCCCCATCTATATACTCTACAATCCAGCAACACTGGTCTACTTTGATGATCCTCAAGTACAACACTCCAGCACCCCAAGGTTTTTACAGTGCTTGCCTTTTCTCTGGCTATATCCTGTGCTGGAAAGTGTTCCCTCTGTACTTCCACCGAGGGGCTTCACTGGATTCCTTCAAGACTCAGCTCAAATTTTAACCTTCTGCAAGAGATCTGCCTTGTCTTTTCCCATCCTTTCCTCTATCCTCCCTACTTCCTCCCCTCCCCATGCTGGTATCTTTCCTCTGCGATTACCTTCCATCTGCACTCTCTCTCTCTCTCCCTCACTCCCTCTCTCTGTCTCTCTTTCCCTCTCTCCCTCCCTCTCCCCCCTCCCTGTCCCCCTCCCTGTCCCCTTCTCTCTCCCCTTCTCTCTCTCTCTCTCTCTCTCTCTCTCTCTCTCTCTCTCTCTAGCTCTCTATCTTGCTCTCTCTCTCATTCTGTCTCTCTCTCTCTCTCTGTGTAACATTCATTCAGAGATATATTTGTACATATATTCATATATACATGAATATATATTTATTGTATATATCTTATATGTGTACACAC
>CM053583.1:358559106-358570005 GCA_028627135.1 Pseudochirops cupreus
ACACACACACACACACACACACACACACACACACACAGAATTGTAAATATGCTGTGAGCCTCTCAAGGGAAGGGACTGTGTTTTTGCCCTTTTTAAAAAACATCTCCAGGGCTTAACTTAATGCCTGGCACATTGTAAGCACTTAAGAAGTACTTCTTAAGGAGAAGATACAGAATTGTCTATATTTTCTCTCTTTCATCTATTTTCTTCCTCTCTGTTCCCCCCCCCTCCCCCCAATCCTTTTTGGGAATTAGGAACAACATACTAAGCTTAACTACCTACTCTCTCTCTCTAAACTTACTGATCTATCTCTCCACTCACAGTTTTCCGACTGGGGGAAATTGAAAGTAAGATGTATAATTACATGTTTTTCTCTGAAAGGCTGAGACTGTGTGAGAACCAGTTGGCATTCAATGTTTATTGTATGAATGAATGAATGAATGAATGAGAAGGGGATTTAAGGTTTCTCCTTGATATCTCAAGTGGGAGCCATACAGAAGTGAAATTTGAGGCATTTAGAAAAAGCAAATAGACAAGATGGCCTCTTGTAAGCTGTTTGTCAATAATGGAGACCTAACATTCTATGGTTGAGGCAATTTGTATATATATGTGTATATATATATATGTATATATATATATATGTATATATATATATATATATATAAACATCTTTTTTAAAGTAGTTCAAAGTACTCTTCAAACATTGGTTCATGAATTCCTTTTTTAAAAAGGGGCTCTTGGGGGCAGAATAGAGTGAATAGAGTGAAATAATAGTGACTAGAGCACGGGCCCTGGAGTCAGGAGGACTTGAGTTCAAATCCAGCCTCAGACACAACACTTAATAGCTTTGTGACCTCAGACAAATCACTTAACCCCAATTGCCCTGCCTTCCCCACTCCAAAAAGAGAAAAAAATGGGGCTTTTTAATCATTTTTGTGTCATGAACCTCTCTGACAGGATGGGGAAATCTGTGTACTCCTCAGAATGTTTTTACATGCACCAAGATAAAATACATAGGATGACAAAGGAAATGAATTATATTTGTATATAGATAGAAGAAAATTAAAAAATTCAAGTTCACATACCACAGAGTAATTCAGAGAAATTATGTTCTTTTTCAAGTGGAAAAAACAACACACATATAAGATTAATGAATTTTGTAGATTCATACTGGAGAAAAATGATAAAAAAGTAAAGTCTGATACCTTGGACTTCTTTACTGCTATCCATACTACTCCTATATCTGTATCTCTATGCCTACAACTACTGGGTCAAACATAGACCAAATAACTGATGTATCTATATCTATATCTATATCTATATCTATCTATATCTATATCTATCTATATCTATATCTTATATATCATATGTGTGTGTGTATATATATATATATATATATATATATATATATATATATATATGGTTTAATATCCACTTTATCTACCAGGGATCCATGATTTCATCTATATGAGTATTCTTTCCACTTCCACCAATTTAGGAGATACGCTTCAAGAATTTCTCTGACTGATTCATTAGCCAATCCCAAGATGAACCTCTTTAAATACAGCTAGTCCCATTCTTGAAAAAATAGCAGACATTTAGTCATGGAATCCATATTCAAGTTTTTCCATATCAATAGGGTCTGCCAGAGATTATAGTTATTGATTATAGTCTTAGGGAATACACACCATGGTGAGTCAATGGAGTAAGACTTTCATGTAGGAATAGCCTGGCCATAAACCTAGCTTGAAGAGTTGGTTCTATGACTTGGGTTTTTAAAAAAACTGAACTTAAACCCATTTGTTTAGATATCCATCCAAACAGAATTTTGAAATCCTGTGTAATTCTTGTCCATGACTTTCCAAAAATTCTCCATAGAATTTTTATATAATGCTTAATAGTTCTGGGTCTTTTAAAAAATGTGTTTCTGGATCACCAGAGCAGCACTTGGGTTGTTCATCTGTATCTCTGTCTTGCTACATGATCAGCTCACCTACTCTTCCAGTCATGCATCACCCCTGAAGAGATTTTAGAGATCGTTTAGTAATTAGGTCCTAGTTCAGCCCCTTCATTTTACAGATGAGAAAACGGAGGCTCAGGGTCATTTTTATGTCTTCAACACCCGTTTTTGTGTATGAGACAGCATTGGTAATACATTTGAGATTTTGTGTGTGTGTACGTGTGTGTTTGTGTGTATGTGCATATATATATGTATATATATATATTATGTATGTATACTATATATACATATGAGTTTATATTGTATACATTCATATATACACATATACTTCTTTGGAGTTCGCTGCACATTTTATTGTTCTAGGATCATAATGGTTCATGATCCAATTAAATTCAATTCAACAAGTATCTATTAACTTCCTATTATGGTAAGCTAGGTGGTACAATGGATACAGTGCCTAGCTTGAAGTCAAGAAAACTCATCCTCCTAAGTTCAAATCCACTAAACCCTGTTTGCCTCACTTTCGTCATTTGTAAAGTGAGATGGAGAAGGAAACAGCAAACCACTCCAGTATCTTCCCCAAGAAAACCCCAAATCGACTCACAGAGTCAGGAACAATTGAAACAGCAACAGTGTTAAGCTACTAGGATTGCAACAGGAATGGAAGATAAAAGTACAAAATGAAAGAAGAAAACTGTGCCCTCAAGAAGTATATATTCTACTGAGAGATACAACATGAAAGATCCACTGAGCAGTAAAAATAATGATGAATACCAGTGATGCACAAGTAAGGATCATTTCATTCTGTGTATATAGGAACAGCTGGGTGGTGCAGCATATAGAGTGCCAGGCTTGGAGTCAGGAAGACATGAGTTCAAATCCAGCTTCAGTTACTAGTTGTGTGACTTGGAGCAAATCATTTAACTTTTGTTTGTTCCAGTTTCCTCAACTGTTCAAATGGGGATAATAATGGCATTAATCTCCCAGGATTGTTGTGAATATCAAATAAAATAATTGCAAAGTGCTTAGCATAGTGCCTTGAACATAATAAATGCTATATAAAAGTTAACGATGATGACGATGATGATGATGACGATGATGATGATGATGACGACTATGATGACGATGACGATGATGATGATGACAATGACGATGATGATATGGTGTAAGGATCACCAAAGAACTGTAGGTTAGTGTATTCTTAACTCTCCACTCTAGTGATCTCGGAAATAATTTAAAGTGACAAGTTTTTCAAAGATAGGACACAATTGCCCAAGAACAGTGCTGTATTGGAAGTGATGGTTAGGAAAAAGAGTCAAGTAGAAATCTAGTTCTGAGAGAAATTTAAAAGTGAAATTCATAAATAATTTGGACATAAAGTATTTAGTTTTCCAAGCTTTGTAGCATTAGCATCAGACTAACAAATCACATTTATGTAGTGCTTTAAATAAAGCATTTTCCCTTAAGACATACCCCTTTCAGTAGAGGGGGTGTTCCATAGAAAAGAAAGCACTTGATTTTAAATTCAGAAGACTTGGGGTTCAGTTTCTGAAACTTGCGAGCTTTGCGACTATGTACAGTCAATTATAACCTCTCTCAGCCTCAGTTTCCTCCTTTGTAAAATGGAGATAACTGTTATTATCTATTTCACACAGTGGTCATGAAGCTCAAATTAGACAATGTGTGTTGTGTTGTGCAGACTTCAAAATGGTATTTTAAATGTCGATTATTACTATTTTATAGCTGACGTAATTGAGGCTTATTGACGTTAAGTGCCTTACCCAGGAACATATAGCTGTTAAGTGGAGTTGGGGATTTGAATCTAAATGATATGACTTCAAATCCAGGAGTGTGTGTGTGTGTGTGTGTGAGAGTACTTGTGTGCCAAGTTCACCTGACATAACTGAAATACGAGTTTAAATAATGATGCTAATAGCCAACATTTATACAGTACCTTAAGATTTAAAAAAAAATTGTACATATATTATCTCATTTGATCTTCACAACAAACCTATGAAGCACGTGATATTCTTTTTCCTGTTTTATAGATAAGGAAACCAAAGCAGAGAGCGATTAAGTGGCAGGACTTTAAATGGCAAACAGAGGAATTTTATCATAGAGGAGGCAATGGGCAACTGTGGTTGTTTCAGATCCTAAAGCTCTCTTTTCTGGCCCTCTCTTCCCCTCCATTCTTTATGAATATAATTATCTATATTTTCTTGTTTGTCTCAGCAGCCAAAACCCAATACAAATCTCTGGCCAGATTACCTGTTCCATCCATTTAAGTTTTTGGCTCTGCCTTGTTCTGGTTCTTCCCTGCACCCTACTCTCAGCCTCTTAAGTTGTGCAATGTTCCTATCCCCCACACACTGCACCCTGTGCTCCCACATTGCCCCTTTCTGACCAAGGAAAAGTTTTAAAAGGGAAGTTATGTAAGACCCTTTCCCTAAAGGGCTAATTATCTTGAGAGTCTAGAGAAAATAGCACAGTGTTAGGGATTAGGTGCTGAACTTGGGAGTTAGGAAGACTTGGGTTAAAATCCTGCCTGAAATACTTCTAGCTGATTTTAGGATCACTAAGATAGCCACCCGTTATCTTTGTGACTCAGTTTCCTGTTCTGTAAAATGAAGGAGCTAGACTCAATGGCCTGTAGGTCCCACTCAACTCTAAATCTATGATCCTTTGAACTGTCAGAATTCTAGACAGGACTGGGCAAACAGGTAAAAACAAAGCAAATGTGGACCTTAGGAAGATTAAGAGAAGAAAGGAGTTTCAGGGAAAGAGGGTATTTATATGGCATTCACAAATTTTAAAAGTGATTTTCATTTATAATAGAGAAGGTACTGATAGCTACATGGTACAGTAGATAAGGTCTGGACTTGGAGTGAGGAAGACCATAGTTCAAATCCAGTCTCAGACATGTACTAGCTGTATGACCTTGGGCAAGTCTCTTAACCTCTCAGTAAATTTCCTCAATTTGTAAAATGGGGTTATTTCCTGCACACTCCCGTATCACACTCACACTAAGATAGGTGATATCATCCTTCATGGGTTATTTTAATGATCAGATGAGATAATATTTTTAAAATGCTTAGTACAATACCTGGCACATAGTAGGTATTTAATAAATGCTTGTTTCCTTCCTTCCTTTTTTCAGTATTCCAACACTTCAAGGAACTATGCTTTATTTGGTGCATCACTTCTTTTGCAGATGCAGATCACAACCCTGTCACACTTTAGTAGTTTGCCTTCATGAATTCATAAGATTAGTAGAAATAAATGCACAGAAAAGGCTTTGGAAACTCAAAAATCTTATATGACCATAAGACATGATTATTAGATAATAGACTTTTGCTAAAGTTAAAAACCTCACATTGAAAACATTCTACCAAATTACAAGACAGACTATATGAGACTGTATTTCCTGTATACTTCATTCTGAGAAGTTACAAGTAGCCTGGCATAGTGGGGTAGGGGCTTAATTTTTATTTTAAATACTAGAAAAATGTGTATTTCCAGTAACTTAAAGGGATTCTGATTTCATATATACGTATATAAACATTAATTATAACATACTAATGTATATATTCCTTAGAATTCCTTTAAAACAAGAAATTTGATTTTCTTATTTACTGCTTAGATGGCTCAAGTCCCCTTGGCCATCTTCTTTATCTTTAAACAAATTGGAAGAAATGGGAAGGGTGATTTGGGCATTGTTAATGTTCAAACATTTCTCTACAGAGTACAAAGCTTTGCTCTTTCAGAGAAAGTTGCCTTCTGGAAGGAAAACAAACATAACAGTTAGCTACATCTTTTTTAAATAAAAGACAGGAATATAGAGTATCCACATATTTTCCTCCTATTTTTCCGTCGCTGGTGTTTAGAAATGTTGTCTGCATGAACAAAACAACAATCCAGTTCCAAAGCCTGCTATTAGGGTGATGTTCTAGAGAGACGTCTTGGTAGAATGGAAACAGAGCTGGAGTGGAATAAGGAAAAGTTTTTAAATCGAAGTTCCAGTGCTTGCTAGCTGTGTGTGCCAGGAGTTAATCATAAGATAATAGATTTAGAGCTAAAAGGGGCATTTTGTTGAAAATCCTAATTTATCTAGGAGCAAACCGATGCCTGGGGAGGATTGGTGACCAGGATTGGAGCCAAAATCTTGATCCTAAATTCTGTGCTCTTTCTGCATTGCGCCTTACTTTCCCTCTTTTTTCAGTTCCCTCATCTAGAAATTAGGAATCATCATACTTAGATGACAATTTTACCTGTGTTGATAGGGGCTAAGCACTTTCTAACCCTCTAAGTACTATTTGAATGTGACTCATTATTATTGATTTAGTAATGAAACGTTGTTTTGAACTATGAAGGGAAGGCTGGGAAAAGGGTATTCAATCAGCTTTGTTGGCTGCTTCATAATCCTTCCTACCCTTACTTTATATAACTCGGAAGAATTTTGTCCAGAGAGAAAAAAGAGATTTAAATTGCTGACTTGGGCTGCAAACTTTTTGAAACAAAGGACCAGAACTAAATTATCTGTGGGCAACACCGTATGGAATTATGCATTTAATAAAAGCTTTTTGATGATAATAAGCTAAATTGTTAGCAAGGACATCTTTAAAAAACGTTTTTCATGCCAATTAGACTAGTTTTGAATAATAATAGAATGTGAGCACATTCTTATCCCCATCTCTCATATCTCTAACTGCCAAAGGCTGACTTCACTTGCATGTTCTACTATCATCTGGCATGCAGAATCTCCATGGAGAGAACTTCAAACCCAAGTATCCCTTTACTCCCTGCTCATCGGTTCTGCCAGTGTCAGAGAGTCTAACGAGCGTCCTCCTCTTTGGACTGTGACCTTGGTAATTGAGGGGCCCACGGTGCCCCAGTGGTAGTAAGTCACTGAAAGGATGACATTCTTTATAGGCCATTTAGAAGGCAAACAGTACTTTATTAGTCAGGGAAGGACCTCAGGGCAGGTCACGTCTAAAGATAAAAGGGCAAGTATTCATTTTAAAACCAGAATCAAGTGTGGCAGTTTTCCAAGTATGAAAGGCACACTAGGAAGAGTACTGGACATAAAGTTAGGTGGGACCTGAGTTTGAAACTTGTCTCTGATATTTACTTGTATGACCATGGGTAGATTGCTTCCCATCTCTGAACCTCTTTTCCTCTTCTGGAAAATAAGGATGATATCACCTATCTTAGTGTGAGTGTGATACGGGAGTGTGCAGGAATCAGTTTGAATCAGATCTTCCAGAGCTGATTGTTAAATTTTGGGGTTGGCATTTATACCTTAGAAATTGACAAATGCTGCAAATCAGAGCTTGGTTTATTGTTTTGTTGATTTTCTAGCCTTAAGAAAGTGATGAAAAAATGTTAACAATGCAGATTAAACTTAAAAGTATATTCTGTGTACATCCCCCACCCCACCCTGAGAGCTGGTTGTTAAACATTTATTTGCATACCCTTGTCAGAACCAAATGAGATAACATATAGGTGACAAGTTTGTAAATATTAGCTTTCATGCAAACATCAATTAATATTGTTGTCATTATTCTTCTGTCAGGATTTTTAGTTTCATCCTAGGTTCACTTAAACCAAATTCCCTAGTTCTCCCTGACTCTTGCAACAAATAAGTCACTTTCTGTCTGAGTTCCATTTATAAACCCCAACTTTAGATACCAAGTACTCTCTTGGGAAACACTTAAAATTATAACTGATTCCTTTTTTCTCTGCATCCCATACCACTGAACTTCCTTAATACATGACTCCCTCAGGCTGAGACCAATGTTATTAACTTATTCTACAGCAATAAAAAAATATTAGATTTATCAGGTTTTTTTTATTTGTCAGATTTTATTTTTTTTCTCCAACTGCTACTCTCTGACCCCACTTGCTCTGTTGTCTTCTGTAACTTGTGTTCAAACATCCCAAGTTCTGAATTTACATGGACTTGGTATGATGTCAGAAATACATTCTACGTTTTCAGCTCTTTATACTTCTATCTAGAGCTAGCTCAGGGAAAGTCTTGTGTTTATAGCTTGTGTCTAGGTTTGTACAGATGTGGGGAAATTTATCCTCAGTTCACATAAACACATTTAGGGCAACATAAGGATTTATCAAGTATAAGAAACTCTTCATTTCATGCCCTGAAGAAAATCCAAAGCATCCAAAGGAGAAAATGTATAATGAATTCACAAAAGTCTAGCAATACAATTCTGTTCCATGCTGAGTTAAGTTTAAAATTTTCCTAGGACCCGAAAGTCTTCTGGAGTAATAACACCAGACACTGTGGATGTCCTTCAGCTGTGAACAAAACTTGGGATTGCCCCAGGAAACACCTGACATTCCAGTTACCCTCTCTTTCCACAGGGATGCATGAAGTTCCATGGATCCCTAGTGCCAACCCACGGTTGAAATTCCCCTGAACAAGGAAATGCACATAAAGTTACTAGACAGGGAATACTCTAACAATGAATCGAATCCCACTTTCAACTCCCAGAAATTCACATTGAGATAAAGGTTGATGCTTCTACTCTGACCACCTTCACTGCCTCAGAAGGGAAATGTACATGGAGCTGCTTGGCAGGGAGCTTCCTTTCTCATGTGCAACATTGGCACCTGAATAACTCACTGTGATAGCTCTAAGAGATGGGACTTGAGTGACCCAAACCTGGAAGCACGTGTAAGATTTTGACAAGTAAAGCATTACAGGTAAAGAGAAAGGTCCCCAAAAGAATAGAAAAAGTAGAAGGTATATGTATTGGGAGCAAGGAGCTAGGTAGGATGGGGGTTTAGGAAAATATATTAACTAGTGTACAAAGAGTAGAGGGTGATAAAACTATGGATATAACTTATTGTTTAGTTGTTTTAGTCACATCTGATTCTTCATGGTCCCATTTGGGGTTTTCTTGGCAAAGATACCGGAGTGGTTCTTCATTTCCTTCTGCAGTTCATTTTACAGATGAGGAAACTGAGGCAAACAGGGTACCTCGCCCAGGGTCACTAGCTAGACAATGTATGAGGCCAGATTTGAACTCATAAAGATGAGTCTTCCTGACTCCAGGCCCAGCATCCTATGCACTATGGCACCACGTAGCTGCCCTATAAATACAAGTAGGAGCAATATTGTGATGGGCTTTCAAAGACAGGTTAAGAAGCTTGGACTATAGATTATGGGAAGTAGGGAGCCATTGCAGGTCATTCAACGTGGGTTCGTGATAAACACTATTAAATTTGGTTTGACAATGTTGATCATAATAGATTGGAAAAGAAGAGGCTGGAAGGAGAAAGAACAGTTAGGAGTGATTATAAGTGTTAAGTAAAAAAAGGCAAGAATTGAGGAAGAATGTATGGAAAAGATGAAAGGAGCATGAATTATGAAGTTAGAGTCAGAAGGACCTGATGACTGCACATGACGAGAAACTGAAGAATAAGAAATGATCCCGAGATATCAAGTCTGGGTAACTGGGAAAGTGGTGGAGCATAGAACAGAAACAGAAAGTCATGGGGAAGAGCCATATTTATTTTTTGTTGGCAATTTTTAAGGATGAGGGAGAATGAGTTCAATTTTAAACATACTGAGTTTGATGACAGGACACTGAGATGCAAATGTCTAACAGATACTTGAAAATATGGGATGAGAGCCAGGAGGAATAGATGATATATCCAGGGAAGAGAATCTAAGGAAAGAATGCGTTTTGACCAGTGAAAGAGTACATTGGATTTTTTTTTTCTGTCTCATCAAGTTGGCCTCAGAATCTGGCCCCAAACTCTGCCCATTCCTTCTGATTGCTCTGTGCTAAGCAGAGATTAGATCAGCCCTTGTTGTATTGGACCTTTTTTGTTACCTGGGCGGTCACAAGTACTCTTTCTTGGGGATCTTACTGCCTGCTCCGTTATTTCCGTAGAACACTGCTGATCCTTCTGGTAAAATGAAGGGCCAGAGAGGTCACTGGCTCCTTCTCTAGAGGCCAAAACTCTTTGCCATTACTTTGTTGTTCCCTAACCATCCTTATATCCTCAACTATGTGGGATTTTCAGGATTTGGTCTTGTTTTAATTTGCTTTTTAAAAAAAAATCTTTCTGGATGAGCCTCTCTCCTCTTCTCTTATTTCCCTTCTTTTCTCTTGTTTCCCACACCCTTTTTTTTTCTTTTTCTTTCATATTTCTCAACTCAGTATAAATGTATCATCAGTAGAATTAACAGTATAATGTTATACTCAACATAATGTAATATATGTAGTAGAAAATGTAGTAGAAATGTACTAGAATGTAGTAGACATAGTAGAAAATATAGTAGAAAATGTAGTAGAAATGTAGTAAAAAAAATAATGTAGTAGAAAAAAATACCGGATATGAAGTTAAAGACCCAGGTTTGGGTCTTTATTCTGTTATTAACTGTGTGACCTCAGAAAACTCACTTCACCTCTCTGGGCCTCAACTTCCTTATCTGTTAAGTATGTGTGCATGATGGGCCGTGGCAGTCATGAACATGATGACCCCTGAAGTGCTATATAGCTCCAAATCCTCTGATTCTATAAATGAAAATGGTAGTTACAGCTGGAGCTAGAACAGAGAACAGTTTACATTATTGCTTTTGCTTCTGCTGGCATTCTCATGAGGAAAATTATAAGATTTACTGAAGGAAAGGTGGGCTGAGAGCAGAATCTGGAGCAGCACTAGGGGGAAGAACTGCTTTTGTCCTGGTAGGGGAAGAGACTGGTGGCAGAGTTCAACAGGAAATGTTGCCAGCCAGGCTGAGAGCCACTGTCAGAGGGGCAACCACTAGAGCAGAGATTCTTTTTTTTTTTAAATTTTAATTGATGTGTTTATTTACTTTTAGTTTAAAAGATTCAGTTCCACAATCCCTTGAGTTTCAAATTTTCTTTCCTCACCTGCTCACCCCTCAACCCCCCTCCCTTGCCCCATGG
>CM053583.1:358570105-358580465 GCA_028627135.1 Pseudochirops cupreus
ATGGGGCCCTTCTCAGAATAATGCTTTTAAATGCATAAAATAAAGCAATTAGAGTTATGAAGGAAGCTACTTTTATTGAAATGCAGTTGTCAATGTGTTTAAAATTTAAAAAAAGAAAAAATCATGGCCCCCGAGTTAAGAACCATTGCCCTAGGGAAAATAGACTAGGTTAAAAAAAAAACCAAACTAACAAACAAAAAACCCCCAGATTTAGCCCATGTTCCCTGGGGCTACATATTTTGAGAGTAGAGTAACAAAAACAACATGATAGACCTGACTTAGCCCATGGTCCCTGGGGCTAGATATTTTGAAAGTAGGGTGAAAAAAAGACAATAATATGATAGACCTGATTGCCTAACCAGGGGTGGGGAACCTCTTAATAAAAGGATTTGTTCTGTAAAACTTGAACTCAGTCAAAAGGTTGCTCTTGAGGGCCACATGTGGCCTCAAGGCTGGAGGTTCCCTGCTTCTGGGTCCTAACCAATTCACACTTTTCCTCAGCTGGATTACCAGACATGAGACAGCGTGGCACAGGAGCAGCTTGGTCTAGTGGAAGCTGGGATTGTTATTTAAACTCACTAGTTTTGTGACCTTGAGTAAATGACTTCATTTTCTGAACCTCTTTTCATGTGAAAAATAGGAAGGAAGGAAGGAAGGAAGGAACAGAGGAAGGGAGGGAGAGAGGAAAGAAGGAAGAGAGGGAGGGAAGAAGGAAGAAAAAGAAAGAAAAAAAGGAAAGGGGAAGAAAGAAGAAATGATTGAACAAATGAATGAAGGCCATCCTAGATGAGATTTGATCATCTCTGAGATCCCTTCTAACTAAAAAAAAAAAATAGGATTCTATGACACTTAAGCAAATAGAGTTGTAATTTTTTTCCAGATTCTTTTTTAATGATTGGAAATCCATACATAAACTCACTTATCAATTGGAACAATGTATAACTATTTCACAAATAACACATAGGAAGCCCTGGAGTTTTTATACTCCAGCCTCATCAAGTGAACCTCAAGTTCATTCTTGATCTGGTCAGACAGAAAGGATAGGAAGAGAACTTTAGAGGAGTTAATAATCTTCCTTTATTCTAGTCTAGTCTTTTTAAGAGGGAGTTGCTGATAATGGGAGCACTAGCTCCTACAACATTTCCTAATCACCCTTCTCCCAGGGGCTGACAAGAAAAGGGGGCAACCACCCCTAGGTCTTGATGGGGTCAATAGAGATAGGCACAGCTTGTGTACTCCCCTAAATCCCCTGGAGCCTTAATGTAGGCCTGTTGAGGCAGTTACATGCATTCCTCTGTGCATTACCCAAATCCCAGTGGGTTCTCCCTTGGGTTCCCCTATGGATTCTCTGCTCAATGACCAGTGCCCACTTGCTTTATAGGGCAACAGACAAAGTAGGCAACTTGCCAATGTTAAGCTCACAGGTTAACTTCAACAATATTGTCATTCTGCACAAGCATAGTAAATATCACATTATGTCACCCCATATCTCACAAAGCAAGCTCAGTAGAACTATCACTATGATTCTAGGAATTACAGTCTAGAATCCCTTGAACTATTCTGGGAGTTATTATCTAACACCTGGAAACTAGATGTCACCATGGCCATAGATCCTGGGAAACTAAACTCTAAAAAGTATAACAAAATCCTCCTTACTTACAATAACCAATGAACCATTAATATCACTATTGGTCACTGACTCTTGCTTGCTTGGACTTTAACATCCTCTAATAAAATTAACAGATATCCCAGCTGTAATAATCACAGAATATTTGCTTTCTTCCTGAAATTCTTACTGGTTCTGCTACCCAACACACGTCACCCACTCTCTGGGTATTTATTTCCTCATCTGTAAAATGAAATGATTGGACTCAGTAGACTCCAAGAATTCTTCTGCCTCTAAATCCAAGTTTCTCGCTGAAATGAAGGGGAAATGGCCAGATCAGATCAGCAGTGTCAGAGATACCTTTTGTGTGAGTTCAGGTTAATACCTCCAGCTAGGATGGCAGGTGATAAAATGTTCTAGTTGTGTCACATGCCTGATTGCTCTCTCTCTCTGTAACCCTCACCCTCTCTATTCCTACTGTTACAGTGTGAGCGGAATGACTTTGGTTGAATACAATTGAATTTTCTTATTTCTTGGTTAGTCTTAAAGTATTTTCTTAGGTGAATTCATGCTGCTGTTTCCAAGCTTTGTCTTCCCTGATGATAAACTATGTACTACAAGTTTTGACTGAATCTTTTCTTCCTCTCAGTTGAACATTATCCTTTCTTAGACTAAGTTTTTATTTGTAATATTTCACCTTTTTCTTCATGTTTACTGAAGATTAGAACAGTGTGGACACTGACAGTTACTAGGAATGATGATGAAATATAGAATTGAGTACCCAGATTTCAAAAAAGGCTTACACATCATGTATCATTTAGTATCATTTAGCATGTTGTGTATACATCACTTAATCATGTTTTGTATAGAATAACTGATATCTCAATTCTCACAGTATGTTGCCTAGATTAATATGATGTAAAAGTTAGTGAGTCAACAAACATTTATTATGCACCTACTATGTATAAGCACTCTCCTAAGCACTTAAAGGTGATGCTGACATTTTTTAAGTACTCCGAAGAGAGTTGCAAAATAAAAGTTTCATCTGGCAATGGGGTCCGAGATGATTGGGAGAGCAATTAGTATCCGGTCTCTTTCCATAGACTCTGTATTGAAATCTTCCAGGTCTGAGTCCTAGACACTCATAGGGAGAGAAGAGGCTCTGGTCCTGTTTTTAAAAGGGATAAGCTGAAAAACTATGTTAGTTTTCAACGACAAACTAAATTAGGCAATGAATAAGCAGTTTTGTTTTAGACACTTTAATTTGAACCTCTGTTTCCAAGTAAATAATACTATTTTCTACATTATATTTTCAGAAATTGGGGATTTATATGTTATGAATAATGTTTCAGGAAGGAAGAACAATGAGTAAATTTGTGAATTATAATTGATTTTTGGTTTCTTGTGTTTTATGTGAGCTGGCAGTAAATTTAAGTGTTGAGGGATCAGAGGCAACCAATATGAACTGTAAGACTTAGGAAACTCACTCACAATTAAATTTCAAGTATAGTTTCTTTGGGAAAAAAACGTTTTCTTGAAATAAACAGCTATTTGACTTTAGTGCAAAAGGAGACAATTCCATAAATTTGCCAGCCTTTGTTTCTGTCTCAATATATATTAGCCATGTATGCGCACGTACACATACACACACACATAAGATCCTTTACATTTCCTTTGATATGTTCTTTCATGACAGAGACAATAAAAGAAGAACATGTCTTGTGGACCTATTGAGTGATCACAAAATGTGTTCCTAAGGTTAATGTGTCCCTAAGTTCCTAAGGTTACACTGTGTGCCACAAGACATTATGTTATTGTTTTTTTCTTCATCAAACTATTTCTTTGTTGCCTTTTGCAGATTTTAGCCATAAGATCATTGAATCAAAAGATTTCAAGCTGGAAGGAATTGTAGAAATCATCTATTTCCATTTCTCCCCCCCCCCCCATTTTTCAGAGGAGGAAACTGAGACTCTGGGAGTTTCAGGGACTGGGCCAACATCACCCAGTTAGTTGCAGAGCCAGGTTTAAAAACCAGATCTTTTGACTCCAAGTTCATCTATCTTTTCACAAGACATCATCTAGGACAAATACATCTAGAACTCTGAATGTTCCATATGTGTTATGCAATGTGGATCAGTCAATGTACAAACCAGACATTTGAACAATTTAGCAAAGTTACCAAACAACTTGAAAGATTTACTTTATCGGTACTTGGAATTCTGGCCACCACCTGATTCTGACTAACTGTGCCTTTGCCTTCCGGGAGTTCAGCAGTTATTTTAGAAGTCTCTCAGTGAGACTCCTGCAGGTGGGCAGCCTGCCCGCCTGATGCAGTATGTTGAAAATGCTAACAGACTGTGAGCCTTTTATTATCCCCAAGGGACTGATTTGCTCAACTATTTTTAAACAGAATCTGCTTGAATCAAGTGAATTGGATTCATTGCTGCTGCTGCTAGGACTTTTGTTGTTGGAAGTTTGTTGTTCAGAATTTAAAAGAGAAATGAAAGGGAAAAAAAAAGAAACCTAATTTGTCTCAGTTATGTAGGAAGTCCTCATACATATGAAGTGCGTCAGAACCTCTATAATATTGGTGTTAATGAAAGAACTAACGCCCATGTTTTTAGAATAGATTTTGGCAATATTTACCCATTTTTAAATTGAGAGGGTGGTACTGAATGTTTTTTCAAAGTATGAGAATATTAATAAATGAATTTGGCTTTTGCCTCTGATGGATTTCACAAAGACTGGCTTTATGTGTATCTGTTTCTTATCCATTTCTGTTTTCTTCTTGCATAGGGTTTTTCCTTTAATTGGCCATAATGTGGAATTAGAATACATTTTGAATTGGAGTACATTGCATTTATTAGAACTTTGTGTTACTTGCTCTCAATATATAAAACAGATGAGTGTACTCATATTTCTCTCTCTCTGTCTAAATTAGGTTGCTTTTTACTTGTATGTTCTTCGATTAGTATTTTCTCCTGAGTCTGGACCCCTCTATGGGAGAGTGGGATGGAAAATTTTATTTTTCTATACTTGAGGATAATTCAGTGAGCTGCCCTGGGTCTCAGCTTCCTAATTGTAAAAAGAAGGGTTTAGGTTAGTTGGTATCTGGGGTCCCTTTTCAGTTGTATATTCATGATCCTATGATCCAGTTTCTCATCTTTGTGGATTCTCCCTTCGGTGGTCCAAATCTCAACACATCCATGCCCTTTTTCTAATCCAATGAAATTGCTCACTTCCATTACAACTGATCTCTTAATTGCTCAATCTAAAGACCTTTTCTCAGTCTTTATCCTTCCTGATCTCTCTACAGCCTTTGAGCATGTTGATTGTGGTCTACTGGATATTCTCTCCTTGCGAAGTTTCTATGATTGCACTCTCCTGCTTCTCTGACTCCTCTGTCTTATGCTAATTCTTCATCCACCCTGGACCTTCTTCACTTTTTGTTCTATATATCTTACTTGGTGATCTTAGCTCCCATGAGTTCAATGATCATCTCAATTCAGGTGATTCTCAGGTCTATAAATCTATATATCCACCCAGAATCTCTCCTGCATTCCAGCACTGCATATTACCAACTGTATTTTTGTCATCTCACACTGGCTGACCTTAAAGCAATCTCAAACTCAACAAGTCCAAAGCAGAACTCATTATTTCCCCTCAAACTTTCTTTTCTAAACTTCTCTAGTACTGTTCAGAGTACCATAAACCTCCCAATCACCTGGAATCCTACTCAATTTCTCACTTCGTATTCAATTGTTTGCCAAATCTTGTCATCTCTACCTTCACAATATGCATGTATTTCCTTTTCTCCATTCACATGTCCACCACTGTAGTTCATGCTGTCTTTATTTCTCACCTTGACCACTGCATTAGCCTTCTAATTGACCTCCCCGCCTCAAGTCTCCTCCAACTTAAATCCGTTCTCTACTCAGTGGCCAGATGATTTTCCTAAAGCATAGATCTGCGTGTGTCATCACTATTCAATGAATTTCAGTGGATTCATGTTGCCTCCGGGATCAAATATAAAGTACTCTGTTTTGCATTTCAAATTCTTCACAACCTGACCTCTTTGTACTTTTCCAGTTTTCTTATATTCTCCTTTTCTCCACACATTCCGCAATACCTGTTTTGCTTGCTGTTCCACTCCATTTGGACTCTGGTCTTCCTTGTACTGACCATTTCCTTTGTCTACAATGCTCTTCTTCCTCACTTCTATCCCTTGGCTTCCCTAGTTTTCTTCCAGATACAGCTAAAGTATTAACCTTTTGTAGGAGGAGGCCTGACACAGCCTCCTCTGTCCCATACTAGTGTCTTCCCTTCTGTGATCACCTCTCAGCCACGTTGTATATATTTTGTATATACCTGTTGTTTCCATGTTGGGAGTGCCTTGAGGACTATGGCTGCCTTTGCATTTAACTCTAATTCCAAACCAATCCTTCTAGTCTCCTTGGATATTATACTAACTTCTACATGCTGAATTCTAACCAAACTGACTTTCTCTTTATCTCTCACACATACCACTCCATCTCTTATCTTTGTGCCTTTGCACTGGCCATCCTGCATTATCATAATGACAACTCCTACCTTACTCTTTCTCATAGATTCCCTCTCTTTCTTTAACATATAGCTCAAGCAACATCTTCTATACGAAGCCTTTCCTGATCCTCTCTACCCAAATTACCTTTCTTTTAATTACTTAGTATATATTTGCATTTATTTATTTTATATTCATAGTGTATATATTTAAATGTGTATGTGTTGCTTACTTCATTCAATATGATCTCCTTGTGAATTAGAATTATTTCATTTTTTATGTTTTTGTTCCCAGCACCTAAGTATAGTTCCTGAGGTAGGCAATTGAGATATACTTATTGATAGATTGGCTGGTTAATAAATACATGTTGAATGATAAATTCATTCCTTTATTGAATCTTGTTGATGTCTTCCAGTAAATCGTCAAAAAAAATCCTTTTATATTGGAGACCTTCCTCCAGGTTTCCTAAGTGAAGCTCATACAGTATTGTCCATCAGCTATCCATTGCTGTTTGACTTGTCCACCTCCTTTTCTGAGTGTGCCTTTCCTTAGATGCTATATTTTATGCCACTTCTCGTGTACATCATAATTTCCAACATGTTTTAGCCTGTTTACATCTACCATATGTCCACCATATTTGAGAATATGTTGCCTATATATGCCAGGTTCAAATTTAGAATTGAGATGAAAATAAAAATTTCTCTGAGTATATGTACAAAAGAATATTGGAGCAGGTTGATATAGTGCTAAGTATTGGTCTTGGGATCAGAATTACCGTGGTTCAAGTCCGGGTTCTGACCCTTACTCCCTATGCTAACCTGAGCACATCAGTTCATCTTTTCTTGTTCCATTTTCTTTATCTATAAAATAAAAATATTTATTCTCCCTAAATTACAAGATTCATGTGAGGAACATACTTTGTAAACTTTAAGTACCTGTGGGTACGAGTCCTCTCTCTGAATGCAAGAAGCTCTATAGGGTATTTTTACAATATCCATATTCTAGTCATCTAGATAATTTGTACTGAAATAGGACTTAGAGACTGCCTAGTTGCAAAGAAAGATAGCCCCAAGGGCCATGTTGATGCTCAGAATAATTTGTTATGACTCACATTAGCACAAGGGAACATTCATTCATGATTTATTAGTTCCTTATTATGTGCAAAGGACTATGCTGGGTTCTGAGGGATATGTCATAATTAACAAATTGTTTCTGTCACATGACACTTACAGACCAGTCTAGGAGAGTCAGGGCAGATATATCATAAATATATACAATTGCTATGATAATGCAGAATCAAATATATTAAGAAATACACAAAGGTGTAATGTGCTAATGTGAGGTCTAAGAAGGAAATGATCCTTCCCCATTAAAATACTTAAGAAAAAGTTCATGGAGGGCTATGATCTTAAAAGATAAAAGTAACATTTCAGCAACCAGAGATTTGGAAAGGGGAAACCCTACCTACTGTTAACAAAGGCCTGTAGGCAGTATAGCGTTGGAGTTATATATATTTATGAAGAAGCAGTAATCTGGATTTTTTTTTTTTAGAATGTAAAGTAGGGAATAGTAGAAATTAAGACGAGAAATATTGGGAAGTTTACATTTCTGAAGGATTATGAGTGCTAGCCTAAGGAGCCTGGACTTTGTTCAGTAATTGATAAAATGTCATTGTAAGGCTTTTATCTGAGGAGTAACATTACAGTATTTGTGTGTATTTCCATTTCTCAATGAATCTACAATCATTTCTGTTATCTTTTATTCTTGCTATATCATTGATTTACCTCATTTATCAATTATACATTGTCATTAAGTTTACTTTTATGTCACTTTTTAAGTTCAAGTAATTTTTTTCCAGTTATGTGGTGTTCCATCTATTGCAACCATGTACCCTTCACAAGAGGAATATTGGCATTAAAAAGATAAACTTTTGTTTTCAGAAAACAATTTAAGGTCATTGAAAGTCACATATGATTTGCCAAATGCAATATAGCCTAATTTGCTTTTCCTATTAAATTCTGATCCCAATTCATTGTTTATCTGCAATATTTTTCCATAGCATATATGAAGAACTTATTCAATGACTGCCTATTCAACTGAATGTCATTCACCTCTCAAAACTATTTCATAGTATTGTGAAGAACAAATTAAATAATGTATCCAAGGTGCTTTGCAAGCCTTAAAAATTTTCTGAGTAATTCTCAGCTAAAGTAGTGGTGGTGGTGGTAGTGGTTGGTGATGGTGATGGTGATGGTGGAAGTAGAAGTAGGAAGAGAAGGAGGAGGAGAAAGAGGAGAAGAAGGAAGAGAAATGAAAGGGAGTCAATGGAAAAGGGAGAGCTGCATGAGGAAAAGTAGATGATCTCTGACTGATATGGAGGGAAAATTCTATAAAGTCATAGTCTTATAGTCCCCCACAGAATTAAGGGAATAGTTGGGGGGGATAGGATCAAGGGTACAGGTCTTTGCTAATGCCTCACCAAGGAGAAAAGTTACCCCCTTCTTTAAGACAGAAGGGAGGGAGATGTGGAGGGAGGAATATGCTGAGAACTTTTGAAATGTGAAGACTGGAAGTTGAGGGACCTCAACAAGAGGGTATCGATTTCAGCAAAGTGTGAGTCAAAATCATCTATTATGAATCTTGGTGTAGGAGGATTAAGAAAAGCAGGATGAGTTCAAAATAGTTCAGGATATGAGTTAGGGAATCTCTAAAATACGATAAAAGGATTTCTGAGCACCAATAAGGATCCAGCAGAAAGTACGTAGCAAGAATATGTAGTGCATGGCACCAGCCTCATTTTGAGATTGTCTCTAGCAATGTTTAACAGCCTAGGGACAAGACTAGAAAAGTCAAATAGTGGGAGTTACAATTCTATATTTGAAGCTGAGTTTTGGGCTGTGTTCATTTCATCTATAGTTTTCTAAAGATAGATTAGCTATATGTGCCTATTTTGTGTGTGTATGTGTGTTTCAAGCAGATGGCTCTAAATGTCAGTGCAAATATGTGGCTTCTTGGAGGGGATTCCATTGTTATATCTGTGACATGAACATTTGGTACATAGAGGAAACCAGGAATGTTCTCATTAAGCTTGGGATCCTACTTCTCCTCACATATTTTTCCTTTCAGACACTTTATGTTATCTTTTCAATTGTGAGAAAATATGATTTGCATCCTTCTCCTCCATCTCTCCCATTACTTCTTCCATAGAAGAAGTTGGGTTGTCAGATCTGCTCTGAAGGTTTGGCCTGAGCAGGGAAAGAAATCTGAGTGACTATTAAAAGTAAGGGAGATGAACACAATGGTTAAAGGAATTATTTGTCATGCTCAAGCTTACAAAGACTATTTATGGCAATGGTGGGTTGCTTAGACTGTATGAAGTGATTTCAATCTCTAACATATTCAGCAAGAAAAACTGAGAATAATTTACCCAGATGTCCACAGGCATTTTATCAATGAAACACCTGACTTCAAAAAGGGAATAAGATCTAAGTAAAAACAATAAACAAATTAAAAAAAAAATCATGATCACATGATTATATGCTTATTGGATGGAATTAAATTGGATATTTCTTAACGTTTAATATTTTAAAACTCTTTTGTGTTTTATTTAAAGCTCCTGTTATCAGGAAACTTCCAAAGGCTACATAAACACACACGTACACACACACTCCAGAGGGTTATATAACATATACGCTAAGAAGAAATTGTTGAGGAATACAGTTGTGCCCACCTACCAGGAGTTATCCAGATGAGACTAATTACTCCCATTTCAATAGTATATTCAGGCTTATTGGACACATTTTTCATAATGACCATGGGAGGTGTTTATTATTATGATCTTCATTTTACAGGAGAGGTGTAACGCCATGCACCAGCAGATTCCCAAAGGAATGCTACTGTGAACAGCTTTTAGAGTTCAGATTACAAAATATAGTGAACACTCTGTTTATTCCATTACAAATCAAGACAAACATTCAAAACATTATAATATTCACAACATTACATCTTATCACAGAAAATGGGATAGTTTCTTCTATGTGTATATACAGCCTAGGTATGGAATTGTGTCTGATTTTTTGGTGTGTGTGTGTGTGTGTGTGTGTGTGCGTGTGTGTGTGTATGTACAGATATGCCTGGAAATGGACAAATTCCAGTGATATAAGGTAAACTATTTTTATTTATAAGATAAATATCAAGGAAAAAGTTAAGTGACA
>CM053583.1:358580965-358654164 GCA_028627135.1 Pseudochirops cupreus
ATTAGGTTATACTGGATAGAGGAGAATAGACTGAACTGTGTAATCAGAGGCAAGGTAAGATTTGTAGTCTCTTCTTCCCGAACCCCACTCAGATCCCTCTACCCCAGTCCCCCCAAAAGCCCCAGTATCATAATTCAACCATCGGCTACCTATGGCAAATACAGAAATGGTTTTCATATCAGTCTATAGCATTGGAGAGTATGTATAAGAAAAAGAGTATTGATCTTGGATCAGAGATCTGCTTTCATGTCTTACCTCTCTAGCTGAGTGTCATGGAGCAAGTTAATTATGAGTTCTCAAACTCATCTGCACTTCATTCTCCCTATTGCCAAGATATAGGTACTATATACCATTCAGGACTGTTATGAGGAAAACTCTTTATAAACCTTAAAGTGCTAAAAAAAAAAAGTGAAATAATCCAACATAATAGAAATACTGGACAATATTAAATAGGAATTTTATTCTTTCCTCCATAATCTATTTCTTTCTTCTCCCATTTTTCCCAAGGACCTGCACAGAAAATATTTGGTGAAATTTTAGTTTTCACTTACCCATCTGGAAGTCTTTGTCCTTAGAGATCCCCTGGCTTTGGAAATAAGAGCTCCAAGCAAGAAACCTATATCATCTAAGGTTCTATAACCTTTCCCTGGCATGTTTTCTGCTGAAATGTCTTCAGAATTATTCCCCATTTCCCACTAAAATCTCTTGTTCACTAGCTGGCTTCCATTATCCCTATTCTGGCTATTAAAGGAATTGACATTAGAACAGGAATGAGATTGGTTTAACTATCCTTGCAGTATTGTATTCAGAAAGAAAAGTCCCTTAACTCAAATAAATCCCAGAATGGCAGAATGTGTAAGGGACATAATTTTGAGCCATTTTTTATGTCCCTGGGCTATTTAATTTCCTATTCTAGTTTGCCAGAATAAAGGACTTAGAATTAACATTATTTAGAATGGCCTAGTAGCACAGTACAATGAATAGATAGCTGATTTCAAAGCCAAGAAAACCCAGGTTCAAGTCATGTCTCTAGACACATCCTGGCTATATGACCGGGAGTAAGTCAATTAATGTCTAATTATAAGTCTATAATTTGCAAGAGATGCTAACCTGCATTGGTAGAGGGAGTTCCCTCACCTGGAAGTTCATTATATCAATGAAATAATAGATTTATCCCTATCAAAATAGGACATAACAACATGTCATCCACTAGACCTTCCTCATATTTGCCAATGGCTCTCAACCTAAGAGAAAAATTAAATAATCACTCTTAATGAATGAGAATTGTATTCAAAATAAGTAAAATAATAATAAAAATAATAGTTATTTATATAGCACTTAAAATATGTATGAAGTTTATTTATAAAGCAAAACTTGCAAAGCACTTTATATAGATTTTGTCATTGGATCTTTACAACAACAATGTGAGTTAGGTGCCATCATTATTTCCATTTTTACAGATGAGGATGAAGAGGCTGAGAGATGTTCAGTGACCCTAGGGGCATACCGCTAATACGTGTGGGTACCATTTGAACTCTGATCTTCCTGATGCCAAGTTCAGCTTTCTATCCACTACGCCACCTGGTGGAGAAGGAAAATGTTGTTATAACATCCAAATTCCTCAGCACCTATATCAAATAGGGACAAAATCAGAATACAGTGAGATGAAATATTATCAATAGGCCTGTAAGATACATTCTAGTCCATCGATATTCCTCCATGTTCTTACTCTTATTTACAAAGTAATCCCCATTTAACTCTCAGATTTTTTTTTTTAATCTTCTGTTCTCTCTACACTAAGGCAGTCCTGCCCTGTTTAATATCACTTTTAACATTTCTCCCTTCCCTCATATGCTAGGTCTTGTCACCCAAGGTGACAAGAAGACACAAAACGCTTTAGTTTTTACCCATTCTTTTCTGCTTTTCTACTTTTATACACGTACAGTATTTCACTCCTTACAATGTGTTCTTGAATCTTTTGTGGGATAGCCTGGAAACCTAATTACCATTTGTCCTATGAATTTCAAGCAATTGACTGGCAAATCAACTTTTGAGACAAAATCCATTCCTATTTAAGGAATGTTTATATTAACATTCTGCAGCCTGCCAGCCTCTTATCAAACATTTAATTACTACTTTCTGTGTTCAAGATGTGGTGCTAAGTGCTAATGATATTGAGATAACATTTAGAAGGACATAGCCCTTCCCTCTAAGTAGCTTTTGATCTACAGAGGGAATATGTTGTACATACATATATGTACATACACATACATATATAAGTGTGTGTATTTTATATGTATACATATATACACATACATATGTGTACACACACACACATATGTACCCACACACAATGTAAGGTAGAATGTGTATTATAAAGGCAAGAGACCCCCAAAGTGTTCTTAGAAAAGTTTCATGGACATTAACCTAACCAGAAATTTAGGTATGAAATTATGGCTGGAAGAGTCCAAGATGCTATCACTTCATTTTCTGTGCCAGTAGATGGGGTTCTTACGTCACCCAATGCTTGACTTCTGAGCCACAGAGGAGGTATTTGGGAGCTGCCATTCCAGAGATCTTTACCTCTGATTCTATTGAAAGATTTTGAAAAGTGTAAAAGGAAATGGCTCAATTTGTCAGTGTTAGGATGTGACCAGTTACCCTAAATAGTAACAGTCTTTTGACTTTTTATGTTATGGGGTTTGGCAGTTTTCAAAGCAAATTCTCATCAAGAATTTTATCTTAGAAGATGGTTTAATATTCACATTTTGTTTTACTTTTTCCCATGTCTTCACTGAACTTTGTGACTCTCCTAGCACCTACCACACAATTGCTACATATAATAGGTACTTAAAAATATTTTTCGGATTTTTAATTCTACTTACCCATCTGGAAACCCTTATCCTCAGGGATTCCATGGCTTTGGAAATAAGAGCTCCAAGCTCTCCATTGGATTTGATGTTCCTCATGACTGAAGAAGGTGGTCAGTAAGATCACCAGTCCAATATAATTTGCTACACTAGCATGTGGACCCAAGTTGGAATAGGGAGAGATTTATAGGATGCTGGGAGTATCCATAACTGAAGCTAACTCCTAGTACTGCCTGAAGGTTGAAAGGTCATCTCATTTAAAATATACTGGAAGAAAAATGTGCTCTCCATTCCCCAGCAGGTGAGCATCCATCCTTTATTTTAAGATGTCTAGTGAGGGGAATCTCACTAACTCCCACTAACCCATTCAAATTTTGAACAATTCTAATTATTTTTCTTTTTTGAAAATGGATTTTGTTTCTCTCTGACTTTCAACAGATCTCTGGAGACATGCAGAAAAAGTACACTGATAATAATTGCCGGCATTTATATAGAGCTTTAAGTTTTACAAAGTATTTTCCATATGTTAACTCGCTTGAATCATTACAATAACCCTGTAAAGTAGGCGCTATTATCCACCCCCATTTTCTAGATGAGGAAACTGAGCAGAAAATGACTAAATGCTTTGCCAAGGGATATACAGCTAATATATATTTGAGGTAGGATTCAAACTCAGGTCACCAAGTCCCAAGCTTTATCCATGTCACCACCTAGCTACTTGCCTCTTTCTGACTTAAATATGATGACAGACCCTCAGTCTTTGGAAGAAAGGTTTCATTTCTGCTTTCTAGACTCTTCCTTCTCCAAGCTAAGCATCCTTACTTCTCTCAATCATTTCTTATATGGCATGGTTTTGTGTTTTTGACCCTTTTTTGAATAAACTTTAAATTGCCAATGTCTTTCTTTAAATATGGCACCTCCAAACTAGACCTGATACCAGATATAAAATACTGGGAATTCTGTACGTTGTGTTGTCCATTACAAACTCCACTGGGGCTATAAGTCCCCATGATCTTAATACTATATATCTTTTGATGCAATGCAACCTGAGATTGAAAAAGCTGGTACTTATATTACACTATTAGCTTTTCAAATCTTGTATTCGTATCAAACTCTTGGACCTTTTCACCTGAATAACTGTGAATATACAGCTTCTTTATGCTACCATAGCAGGTGGTTAAGCTCATGTTTAAACCCTTGTGGTAAAACTCATTTCTCAAAGTCCCTGTCACAAACTGACCAATGCCTTCCAATAAAACTATGGAAATCCTCACAGTCATCACAAGCTAAGACACTGTGCACTGGTACTTTTAAAACAAGGTATCAGAAGCCAGTGAGGGGTGGGGTGATGGGCAGGGACAAGGATGATTTGCATCACTGGGAAGATCTTCAAAAAGGTATTTTAGTCCTGGGGAAGTACAGGAGAGATCTTGGTTTAGAGTTGAAATGGACCTATGAAATCTTCTAATCCTACCCTTTCTTCTTGCATTTGAGGAAACTGAGGTCAGAGAAATAAAGAGTCCATCGTAATTAATATATCAGAGAATGGGACCTAGGTTCAACTCATCTGATCATAGATTTAGAACTGGACGGAAACTTTAAAGCCATGAAACCTAACCCTTCATAATTTACAGATGACAATATTGAGGAACAAAGAGGTTAAAGGAATTGTTCTGGGTCATACAGCTAGTGAGCAATTTGAACCAGGCTTTCTTTCTTCAAGTTCTGCTACAGCCTTCAATATTCATCAGGAAGCCAGCTAATTCAGCCAACTCCCTTATTAGTTTCTCTAAGGTGTATCTGCCAAGCTGCCTTCCATTTTAAGGGCTTCTGGTTTCTTTGATCCTGAGAATGTTACTATCAATGCAATTTAGTTTCTCCAAGAGTGTCAACTTGGTTGTTGCACAAAGATATATTGAGGGCCAACAGTTAAATTAGTGTTTCTTTGGCAGCCTAAGAACTAGATGATGTCCTTGCCATCCTCTTCTCCTGTATCTCGCATCCACACTACCACTATTACTGAAATACAAGAAGGGTACTCAGATTTGAGGGCCTTTGTGTCCAAGGGAATGGGAAATTGCAAAATGGAAAATTCAGGAATGTTTGATAGTGTAGCAGGGAAAGAAATATAGGAGCAAATTCAGGAAGTCACAAGGAGCTGGAGAGAAAGGAAAGGAGGAGGATGCATCAGCAGAACTTGTGGTTTGCTTGATGACCTTGGGCCCAGTGCCTACATTTAATCTTATTCTGTTTATACTGGACCAAGTTTATTAAAATGTTCTGGGGCTGGATCTAGACTCAAGCCACAGTAGAAAAAGGATAAATAAGAAGTGTGCTATAGGGAAAAGAGCCTTAGATTTGGAGTCCAAAGAATAGGATTTGAATCTTAGTGGTAAAATTCACTAGCTAAATGGTCAGTTTTCTGTTCTGAATCAGATTCCTCATCTCTAAAATGAAGTTAATAATATATTTTTACCATCTGCTTCACAGGGCCATTGTCAGGATTAAGTAAGAAAAAGCTTATAAAATAATATGTAAATCTTCAAGCAGTATAGACATTAGAGCTTTTTAAATATTGTTTCTACCTCCATTCCCTTGGAAAAGGCTCTTATGGGCCTCAGACTGGATTAGAGGGTCAAGGTTATGACCACCCCTATGCATGTCAGACTTAGCATTCAGATGAGGATAATGGAGTCAGGGAGGCTGATGAACTAGAGAGCCATGATGTTTGAGAGGACATCAACACTGAATCAATCAATCATTAGTCAACAAGCATTTGAAGTTCCCATTCTTGATAGTAAGGGTTTGTGTGGAAAGGAAAACTATGATTCAGATACTGAATTCATGGAGAAAGGAAGGAGAGGGTCTTGAAGGTTGGCAGATGACAGGGGCAAGATAGGAAAAGCTTCTTAACCTGGGGTCCATTTGAATGCAAATGAAAAAAAAATCAGCTTTATTCTCAATAATTTTTATCTGAAATTTACCATTTCCTTGAATTATGATTTTAAAAATTGTTTTTCTGAAAAAGATTCTATAGTCTTCAACAGAGTATTAAAGGGATCCATCTCTCTCTCTCTCTCTCTCTCTCTCTCTCTCACTCTCACTCACACACTCACACACACACACACTCATGTTAAAAACCTTTAGGATAGAGTGATGAATGGATTGAATGCCAAAGGAAAAATGGTCATTCAATTATGGCAGCAGAAAATGGCAGTGAAGAGCAAGAAGTTTTATACTCTCATTCCTGGTCTATTGTTCCAAATATTACCAGCCTAAAAATGGAAGAAAAGGTGCTTCTGTCCCTTGAAACAGTGTCCAGAAAGACATTGTTTTCTACAGGGAGCCAGGTTTCCATTAGTGCAAGGACATGGGAGATAGTATCAGAGAACAGGGTCAAAGGCTAAAGAAAATTTGTTAACACAAGGATAGGATTCAGGGGGAGGAGAATGTAGCAGAAAGGTTAACAAAATGGGAGGGCAGAATTAGATGGAGATTCAAGAGCAGTAGGGCTAAGGTAGATTGATGAGAGACTAGATACCAAGAGCAAATAAGGGAGAATCACAGGGATTAGGAGGGGAGAAGGTTGACATTTGTTAGGCATAGGATGATAAAGCATCATTGAAGTGGTGCTATCGTGGTCACAGAGTTCTGTAGACCATGTCACAACCCCCTCTCCCATCAATAAATCTCAGAGATTCCCATAACCCACAATATCAAATATAAAAATTCTCTGATGTTCAAAGCCCTTCATAACTTAGGTTCACTGCCCCCTGCCCCTTCCAATCTTCTTACATCTTATACTACCCCCATCCTCTTATTCTTTGATCCAGTGACACTGTACCCCTTCCTATTTTTCAAATAACACGTTCTGCCTCTCAACTATGGACAATTTCATTGGTTATCTGCCATTCCTATCTCCTTCCCCATTTCTTCCTCTGGTTTCCCTGGCTTCCTTTAAGTCCTAGATAAAATCCCACCTTCCACAGGATGTCTTTCTTAATATAGTACCTTCCCTCAATTGTTTATTTCCTATTTGTCTAGTATAGTAGCTTGTTAGTACATAGTGGTCTGCATTTTGTCTCCCCTATTAGATTATGAGATCCCTGAGGGCAGAGGTGGTCCTTTGTCTTTCTTTGTATCCCTAGCACTTAGCACATTGCCTAGCACACAGCAGGAACTTAAATAATGCCTATTAAATGACTGACTAACGGTGAATTTGTTCTCTGAAATGCCTGAGGAAAAGGAAGATCCATCTGAGTATGAGTCAGTAAAAATGACTGATTATTGAATTTTCCTGAATGGCAGAGCCTGTTCTCAGTTCCCAGTGACTGGCAGTTCTGAGGTCTCTTGAAGGTCTTTTAATATTTCTGGCTCCAAAAAACCTGGGACTTCTGGTAGTTCTTAGACCCCATTTCCACAAGTCCTTTTAGTGTTTCTGGCTCCCAGAGACTTTGAAACTAAAATTTCAGTCATAGCAAGAAACTACCCTATTGCCAAAAATCCACAGATTTAAATCTTTACCACCCCTGAATTTCATAACAAACACATTTTTCTCAGAGTCAGCTGTCACCAAGGTTATAACCTATTCCTTGGGTTGGATAATGACTACATCCAGCACAAATAGAAATGGAAATGATTGATCTTATCGAAGTCATTGTGCAATTAGATTATGAGCTCTGTGACTTGCTACTAGGGAAAACTTCTGGAAATGAATGTTCACCCCTAGATCTTTTTTCCTGCCTTATTACCATTCTCATTTCCTTTCCCTTCCTATAGATTGCTTGTAAGCTTTTTACAGTTTCTTGTCTGTGGAGAAAGGTCTGGGTTGACAGATGGAAGGCAGCCAGTTTTAAATAGGTGGTTTACCGGCAGACACAAAACAAGTTAATACTTAACACTTCAACTTTAGAATGTGGCACACAGGGACATATGTACATTTAGAATGAAAGGGAAAGGGGAAACCCTAATGAAATGCTTAACTATGAAGCTAGCTTTATTTCTCTCTCTTTCTTTGAATTTCTGTGCACATGGCCTATTGCTCTTTACAATCAGAGACCGCTTTGATAGATAATATTCTATAGAGTGGAGAGAGCAGCAGCAGAGTGGTGTAGGAAAGCCAGAGGGATCTAATTATTCTATCTTCAGTTCCAAAAGCCAGAGGCTATTAGGTGATTGCAATAAATCTACTCTGAAAATGGAGGTACTTCAGATACCAAAGGTCTCAGACATTCCTTCACATGTGAAGGTGATAATAATAACATATGTACTACCTAGCTCACAGAAGAATTATGGGGAGAGTGGGCCCTAACGTTCAGTAGAAATGGAAGCCATTATTTAGGAGAGAAGTATCGACTGATTTTCTAGCCCAAGAACTATAACTTTACATAACTGTCCAGTATCAAGGATAGTAGCAACAAAGCGTGGCTAGTGCCTGGACCCAGAGCCTAAGCCTCCTATAATCATTAACTCCCCTCTTTCTACTTCTTTTTCCTCACATGGTAAGTCCCTCAGATACAAGATATTCTGTGTGTCTAAATCAGGGATGTGCTGAAGCCAGCTTGTACTAGCTTGGGAAAGCCCAAACTATTCAGTGAAATTTTCAACAACACTTAATTAGCATAAATGAGATTTCATAGGAAGGCATAGGTGACACATAGGAAATCTCATTAATAAATTAAATTAGTCTCATTAATGTGGAAAATAGTCCCTAGTAGCTAATGAAAGCTTTTATTTCATATGAAATTGTCATGGCTAAAATTTATGCTAATTAAATAAAGTGTTGTTGAAAATTTCATGAAATTTCTTGAAAATATGCATAGTTAATGAGATTTCCTATGTGTCCAAACTTTAGGGACATCCTGTATATCTCCTAAAACCATTGCTCAGAACTCCTATTGATGTGCTTGCCTTTGGTGGTCATCCAGAGGTTTCAGTTAGCTCTAAGTTAAAGCATTTAGTGAAAGAGCATAAAATAAGTAACAATAACTCACTTCCCCAGTAAAAGAGGGGTACACTCTCCCACATATATACACTCAAGAGTAGAGGTACCCAGGGATCATATCTAGAGGACATGTGTGAATAGAGAGCACATGTAGGGGACACCTGGAGTGAGGTGCACTGCAGGGCTCTAACAATTTAGAGCTGCTGACATCTTCTAGTGATGGTACCATGTTCCCGCTAGGCCTGCTCTCTGCTGGTCTCCTGCTCTCCTCTGGATACTGTTCTATGGGCTGTTTTTTGGCCAGTCAGCCTCTTCTGGAAGCTGTTCAACTGAACACTGCTAGTTGGGGTGTATAGTTCCTTCTGGACCCTGCTCTGGTGAGCACCCTTTTATTGCTTTGCTGGATGCTTTATTGATCCATGGCTCACCTTGTAGTTTCTGACAGATGCTACTTGACTGAATTCTGCTCACTTGGATTCCCTACCTCCAGCTTCTGGATCCACTGAAATCCTTTGCTATGTCTTCCTTGAGTAGAGTAGATGCTACCATGACCTTTTAGCTTAAAGCCACTGACTTTTTCTTCATTTTAAAAAAATAAATGGCAGAAACCCTTGCCTGAGATTAAGAAAAGTCTGCCCTCATGTTCCCCTGTCTTGTTTCCTAAGAGTTATGGCTACGAAAGCTTGCATCCCCTCAGCCATGGGCACCATGTTCATTAAAGTAAACAGCATGGTCTTCCCAGTAAGCTAAGGCTTCAGTCTTTTCTTTGGACTCAACTTCTTTGCCCCTGAGCTTAGGGTCTCCATGAGTAATAACACTACTCTAGCTCATGGTGTTGTGGTTTAAACCCAAGGATGCCCAAAACTGCCCACAACCGTTGAGGTGGGGCTGGGGACAGCTTTGTTAGGATTTCACCAATGGTAAGTATGCCTCCCAATCTCAATCTTTCAGGGTTAGGTTATAAATCAGGATAATGGTTATTTGCTTAATTCTTACCAAACATTTCTGAAGGTTAGAGTTCCCTAGTTTTCAAACCCCAAGCCTCTTTTGTTCCACCATAGAGCTAAGTGGGTAACGAAAGGCAGATACAATACGAAGTCTAGGGGACAAAGTCATTATTTCCTCCACTTGCTTAGCCCCATCTGTCACCTTTTTGTAAGTAAAAAACAGCCAGCAAAAAAGACTTGCAACAACTTTGAGACATATGGTTACACTTAAATACAAAAGTTGATGTGGAAATGACAGCTGAGTTTTCTCATCTCTTTCTAACTTCCAACATCCCAGGGGCTGCCCGGGTTGTCCCTAAGAGTTAAGTTTTCAATTCAGCCCCAAATTCTGTTTGACTAAAGCCAAGACTTGGTGGGTACATCTATGTATCTACATCTGTATCTACATCATCTGTATCTATATATAATTGTTGTTTAGAGTCAGGTAGATATTTAGGTAGCAGGAGTTTTGCCAGGTGGTTAGTTTTGCTCAGACTTATTCATTCGAGATGCTTAGTGTTTAGTTACAAGAAAACAAACAAACAAGCATGGGAGGAAAAACAGGAAGAATCTTCTGCTGCGGGAAAAGTAAAGCAACGAAACAAAAATAGGAACAAAAACCAAAATTCTAAACAGAAAGGATCCTTTTCTGTAGAATGTAAGGGATTCTTGAGATAGCAACTTATCTTCAGTATTTCAGATTCCAAACATATATTAAATGGTCACTATCTGCTAGGAACTGGGAATAGTGGGGTAAAAAACCAAGCAATAAGGCAGCAAGCATTGATGAAGTATGGATTGTGTTTCAGGCACTGGGTGAGCATCAGAGATACAAAGTGCCCTCAAGTAGTTTAGCTTCTAATGGAGGGAGATAACACACAAAGGGAAGCTGTGATAAAGCTGGGAGGTGGGGATAGGTACCAACATGGAGGTAAGGTATCAATGTCCAGCAAGTCAGAAGCAGAGGCAGGAAAGGAATGAAGGCTGACTAATATGGACCTCTTCCCAAAATGGAGACCCTAGAAGGGGCTAACCAATGGAAGAAGAAGGCCAGCATGATAGAAAAAAATTCCAGAATGAGAAGGCCCTAGGGAAGGATGAATGTCCCAGGTGCTAAGGAAAATTCAACAGAGAGATGGCAGCTGATGCATGATGTTGAGGAAGCCAATTGATACAGTAAATAGAGCACTGGGCTCTGGAGGAAGACCTGAGTTCAAATCTGACATCAGATACTTACTAGCTGTGTGAACCTGTGCAAGTCACTTAATCTCGTTTTGCTTCAGTATCTTCATCTGTAAAATGGGGATGATAATAGCACTTACCTCCAACAGTTGTTGTGAGATTAATGAAATAATCATTGTAATATGTTTAGTACATTGCTGACATGTAACAAGTGCTGTATGAATATAGTCATTGTTATCATAATTATTACTATTGTTGTTTTTATTATGGTGCTTAGCACAAGGCCTGACACATAGTAGAGGGGGGGAGGGAGGGAGGGAGAGAGAGAGAGAGAGAGAGAGAGAGAGAGAGAGAGAGAGAGATGAGAGAAAAATGGGAGAATAGTGGGAGCAGTTAGTTAGTTTTGGTAAAGGAGAAGGACTTTGTCTTCTGAGACCTGAGGGAAGGAGGAAATGAAAGAAGTCACTTTCAATAATTAAATCAACTTGTGATCTCACTGGGGTAAGTGTGTCCTCCATTGGTCCTGATCACAATTAGTCATATCCTTTCATCTTGTTTTGGTCATGTCCATACATTCTCCGTAGAGAATCTACTCACTATACCAGAATCCTTCCTTCATCCAGCAGCTAGGTCATGTGTTGGATAGAGAGCTGGACCTGGAATCGGGAAGTCCTGAATTTCTCATTAGTTTTATGACTCTGGGCCAAGTCACTGAAATTCTTCCAGGTTTAGTTTCTTCCTTTGTAAAATAGGGGTGATAGTAGCACCTACCTCACAGGATTGTTGGGAAGATCCTGTGAATTAACATCTGTAAAATGCTTTGCTAACTTTCAGGTGTTTCATAAATGCTAGTTATTATTCTAGGTCCTCTAGGTCTTTTACTCTTCCAGGTATACCAGTGCAATGCTCCTGCCATCTGCCTCTTATTTTCTGACTCTCTCTTTCTGACTAGCTTGGTTATCCATTGACCTTCATGACTTCTTTTAAAATATTTCTTTCTCACAACTCATGAGGAAATGGAAATGACATACAAGAAAATGATCCACTAATAAAACATCATTGTCAACCGAAGTCTTAGAACAGAGAAATACACATTCACCTTTGTCATGGAGGATATGTTGCAAAGACCAAAATTAAGATGGGTGAACTCTAGATTACATGATCCATAACATCCTGTCTGACTCTAAATATCAAAATTCTATAAAAGCCAATCATATTGTATGATCCATGACAGAGTTGATACTTAAATTTGTGCCCTCAAGTAAACATTTTTTAAAAAGATACCCATGTTAATTTCCAGGTTGATTTCCAGTCTCCTCTGAATTACAGGTTTGTTTTCATACCTACAAAGAGAAAAACAAAGAAACTGGTTAGGGTTCTTTTTCTCCAGTCAACATCAATCTCATCATTTAGGCCACATATCACAATCATATAAGTAATTATCTTTGCAAAGTGTATAACTGATTCTCAACAAAGAAACTGCAGCAAGTATGGTTTCTGCATGTTTGACGTGAGGAATAGTTTGATGTGGTTGCAGAACCCTGTATTCAGAGACAAAGGACTTTGGTTTGAGTATCCCCCCTTCTGCTTAGTAGAGGTGTCAACTTGGGCAAATGCACTTCATTACCAATAGACTTAGTTTCTTCATCTGTCAAATGGGGGTAATGATAATACTTGCATTACATAGGTTTTAGGATTAATTCAAAGTCAAATGAAAGATTAGCTGAAGTGAGCATTTAAATATAAACACAATGTGTGGGGAGATACAGAGACCAGAATATTTTCTAAATATATATATTTTTTTTGAGTGAGAAGAATATATTGATGGCTTTTAGGGTCGGCTTCTTGACATCTTCAGGGTTTCTGAGCTCCTAGTTTTACTAAGACTGGACAATCTAGTGGTAACCATTCCTGTTTGTTGATGAGAAAATGGATACATGTTCTGACAAATGAGGTTTTTTTTATATGCTCTTTTTAAAAATCAAGGTTTTGAACAAGTCTTTTTTGTTTCCATTGATACTGCAGAGGAGAGCATTAAGGACAGCCTCTGAAAAACTCAGGAATCGATCCTCTTTTTCTACAAATGTTGTATACACCACCCCAGGAACTCGAGTCAACAGATATATCAGCCGTTTAATAGAAGCCCGGCAAACAGAGTCTGAGATGGCAGACTTGAATTTCTTTACCCTAAAGTATAAACATAAAGAACGGGAAGAAAAAGTAAGTGACTTTGGTTTCAAATGTAAGCTCAAAGCCCCATGTGAAAATTACTTAATATTTAGGGTTCGATTTCTATGGCTTGTTTGCATTTTTCTTCTTGGCTAATAAGGCAATTTCTTTTTTTTTTAAAGCAGAGTTCAGGGAGTAAGGGAAGCTGTTTTCTTTCGACATTTTTAAAATTCGTGAGATAATATAACATTTTCATAAACTCTCTTTATAACTGTTATTGAGGCTCTGTTTCTCACTATACACCTCTCAGTTGAATGTCTGCGAGCATCTCCTCAGCATCTTATTTCCAACATTTTTTCTTCCACAGTATCACCAGCTTCAAGATGAGTATTTCACCAGTGCTGTGGTCCTTTCACTGGTCCTAGCTGCCTTATTTGGCCTTGTCTACCTTCTAATAATTCCACAGTGAGTAGCTTTTCCCACTTTAATATAGTTGAAAACCTTAAGTATTTTGCTCCCTTAATCCACTCCTCCCGATCAAAGATTAATTACATTGACTGTGGCTTTATTTTCTCAAGTGAACCTTGTGACTCCAAAGCAAGAAATCAACATTTGGGAAAACAATTAAGCTGAAAGATTTCGTTAATGCCTTTTATTTTAAATTGAAGCCATATGTGACTTTAAATTTTTAAATGTAAATATTTTTTCATTAAAAAGATTTTTAAATTCATTGCTAAATGTCTACATGTTTCATACAGTAGGAAACAGAAAGAAAAACTTGAACAATACTATATTGCCTGGAGGATCAAATATAAAATGCTGTTTGGCATTCAAAGCCATCCATAACCTAGCCCCCTTTTACCTCTCCAGTCTTCTTATACCCTATTCTCCAACCCATACTTTTCAATCAAGTGATCCTGTCCTCCTGACCATTCCAGGAACAATTCTGTTTCTGAGTCCTGGGCGTTTTCTTTGGCTATTGTCTGTGCCTGGAGTATTCTCCCTCCTCTGTTCTCCCTATTGACCCCCAATACTTCTACCTACTGATCTCTCTGGCTTCCTTTAAGTCTCAGCTAAAATCCCATTTTTTATAGGAAGCCTTTGCCAACCCCGCTTAATCCTAATGCCTCCCTTCTATTAATTATTTCCTGTTTATCCTGTATATAACTTGCTTTGTATATAATTACTTGTATCACCTATTAGATTGGAAGCACTTTGAGGGTCACCTCTTTTTGTATACCTTGCACTTAACACAGTGTCTGGTTCATATTAGGTACTTAATAAATATTGATTGATCCTAAGTAATGAGTAGAAAGTGTTTGGAAAGAAAATTTCCCTCCTAGCTACGCTCCTGACTGGGAGATGCTGGTGAGAGGCTTAAAATGAGAGACCTTATACTCTGTTTGCCAGCATTTTCAGCCACATAATGAAATAGCACCCTCTGTCCCCAGTGGTGTGAGAAGATCCAGATGGAAGGGGTTGGTCTTAGCCCATTATTTGCTGTGGAGCCTCAGGCAAGACACTACTGCTTTGTGAATCACAGTTTCCTCTTCTCTACAATAATATTACCTTTGCTGTTTATCAGAGAGGGCTGTTTACAAGATTAAATGAAATATTGCACACAAAGCATTTTATATAATATTAACAGCTAGTATTCATATAGGGGCAGCTAGGTGGTGCAGTGGATAGAGGGCCCGACCCAGAGTCAGAAGGACCTAAGGTTCAAATCTGACCTTAGATGCTTCCTAACTGTGTGACCCTAGACAAGTCACTCACTCCTGTTTGCCTCAGTTTCCTTATCTATAAAATGAACTGGAGAAAGAAATGACAAGCTACTCTAGTATCTTTACTAAGAAAACCCAGAATGAGGTCATGGAGAGTCAGACTTGACTGAAAAGCAACTGAAAAGAACAATAAAACCATATATAGTACTTTAAACTTTGCAAAGTGTTTTATACATATTATATCTTTTTATCCTCAGAACAGTCTTTGGAGGCAGATGCTATGATTATTCTAATTTTACAAATGAGGAAACTGAGGAAGCTGGAAATTAAGTGACATGCCCTAGGTCACACAGGTAGCATTGGAATATAAGTCTCCCTAAATCCAGGTCCAAGATTCTATCCGCCATGCCACCCAGCTGCCTATAGAACTTTTTATCTCCATGAGATTATAAAACTCAAGTTACTAATATTATTATTGGGGGGGCAGTATAGTATAATGTTTAAAGGACTGTCCTTTAAGCCAGAAAGGCCTAGGTTCAGGTCCTGCTTATGAAGCGTACTTTTTGGGTGACCTTTTGCAAGCCTCTTAAACTTTGTGAACTCTAGGCAACACAGAAGGATTGCAAATTTTGAAAAACATCAGATTGACTATGGAGGAAGGGAGTTGATTTCTGTACAGAGAGTTCTCTACTCAAATCATAGATCTAGACCTAATTTTTAAAAATTATGATTATATTCTACAGATCACAGCCCCTCCACACCTTAGTAAATGGTCTTCATAAATTTTTGTGGCTGAAAACCTTTACCACGTGCTTGTCAGCCTTCTGGTGATTAGCTTATCCATAGTTGTACTAGTCTGAGTCTTGGATAATTATCAACCAATCAGTCAGTATTTATTAAGCTCTAAGCACTGTGTAAAACACCAGGGATACAGGTTGAGAGAATGACAGACACACAGTGTATCATTCTGTTGGCATAGACTTGGAGAACCCAACATCATCTCATTCATTGAATTCAGTAAACATTAGATACCCATTATGTGTCATATGCTATTGTGGACATAGAAGGAATTGAATATTTTTCTTTTTTTTTATTTTAAAAATTGTATCTCTCTCTCTCTCTCTCTCTCTCTCTCTCTCTCTCTCTCTCTCTCTCTCTCTCTCTCTCTCTCTCTCTCTCTCTCTCTCTCTCTCTCTCTCTCTCTCTTCTTGAGGTCAGAAGCACAGTGCAACTCATGGTCCCAATCTCACCACTGATCAGCTCAGGAGCTTATTGACCTGTTTCATTTCTTTCTTCCTTAGGCAGCCTAATGCACTTCCCCCAGGGGCTCACTGGATTGATGCCAGGCTTAGTGCCAAACATCTACTTCAAACTTAGGAGAGCTGCTGGCCTCAGCCTCCAAGTGTGGTTGGATTAGGGGCCTGGGCCACCATGCTCAACCTTAAGCTTAACCTTAAAAAGAGGGAATAGAATATGGCAAGAACATGGGTGGAGAGAACAAGTCATAGAAATGCTCACGTGACTGAATCAATGCCCTCATTCATTTCTCCCCCTAGGAGCATCTTCGTCCTGGTTCTCCTGGTTTTTTGCATATGCTTCCTAGTGGCTTGTATTATGTATCTACACGTCACACGAGTTCAGGTATATGCATATTCTTTGATGTTGTATTCATTATTTCAGTGATTTTGAACTTTCAGCTGAAGACATTTAGTAGAGCCTCCCCTGATCAGGCATGTGGTCAAATCCAAGGGTAAAGTTGAGAAAGTTATCTGCATGTATCAGATCAAAAACATCCTCATCTTAGAAATGAGTGGAGAGGTTGATGTACATCAAAACGTTCATGGAAGCAGTGTTTGTGGTAATGAAGAACTAGGAATATAGTAAATGCCATTTGGTTGGGGAAATGGCTAAACAAAGCATGGTATGGGAATGTAATGGAATATTACTGTACCATGACAAATGACGCCTATCAGGAATTCAGAAAATATGGGAAAATAAATGAACTGATACAGAGTAAACAAACAGAACCAGGGGAACAATATACACAACAATGTGTAAGTGAAGGCAATGACAGCAATAACGATTCAGTATGTCCTTGAATAAGGGATGAGAAAAAAGCCCCTCCATCCCTTTTGTTTTTTTGCACAAGTGGAGGGCAGTGGTTATAGAATATTGCATTTACTGTTGTACTGAGTTGATGTGTTGTTTAATTTTGCTTTTTCTTTTTTGGTTACGAGGAGTATTTCTGGGTAGGGGAGGGAAAGAGGGATGTTTAGAAATGAAGGAGATTTGAAAAAGATATCAGTACAGTTCACGAAAAATAAACAAGAAGGTTGGACCACATGACTTCTAAAGTCTTTTCTAGATTTAAATCCTAAGATCCTCTTTTCCCCTAACAACTGTCTACACTGAACAGATTCACTAGGGATTTGTGTTCTACTTTTCTTGATCTTTGTACTTGTGGGAGTCTGGAATAGAATTGAACATCTGAGTCTCATGAACCTCCCAAATATCTTCCAGGCAAAGTATAAAAGAAACATCCTTATCCCACATAATTCGGGTTTCTGTTATTTCCTTCATTGTGGGTAACTATAACGTCAACCAAATACATATCAATCAAAGTCTGGTCTAAAATACCATACTATACACACACACGCACACACATGTATGTATGTATGTATGTATACATATATATATATATATATATATATATACACACACACACATATATTTATATATATATTCCTGTCTGCATATAGTTCTGTCATGATTAAGGAAGTTTTCCTTGAAGCTGAAACATGTAAAAAGAATACCCCTTGATGATTCTACAAGAGTTAGCTACTACCAGTTTAACAGCATCCTTTGACAAGTGAGAGGTAGTGATGTTCTTATCAAAATATTTTTCTTTATGGGCAAAATGTACAACCGTGATTAAAGGACATAATGTTAGTTACACAGATGCTTTAATAAACAGCCAAAAAGATAAACACCAGCATATTTGTCTGGGGTATGTGACTCTATGAGAACAAGTCAAGATTCCGTGACCAATCATCTCTGGCTATAGCCATTTCCAGATAATTTGAGTGAAAGTATTCATTGATTTGAACTATCTGAATAATTGACTTAATTCTTAATTTTATTTTGTCAGCAAAAAACTGGCCAGAATCTTACAGCTATTTTTCCTTTCTGAATAGTCAAGGCTTTTCTTCTAGTAACAAAACTTTTTTTTAGATCGATGTTAACAAAAAGTCCTGCTTGCAAAGCATTATATGGCTTGAGCAGCATGCGTGTTTAATCTTCTCAGTAAATAGTAAACTCAGCTATTCAAAAGTATTAAAGACATTATATTTCACATAATTTTAAAAGATGGACAGTTCTAGCTTACTAAACAGCAACTGTAATGGGAAAACTACATTATTTGACATAATTAGACGATAGATTTAGAATTGGAAGGAATCTCAGAGACCAACTAGTCTAGCCTCCTCATTTTATAGAAGAACCCTAGGCCCAGAGAGATTAAGTGGATTGCTCCAGGTTACACTGAAGTAAGCATCAAAGGCAGGATTAGGAACCCAGGTCATCTGACTTCAGTTCAGGACTCTTTCTTTTCACTATATTACTATGCTTCTCAAGGCTGGGGAGGGTTGTTGAATTCTATTGCTGCAATTTCTTAGTCATGTGAACTGGGACACATTTGTCTTTCGGGTGGTCAGTTTCCTGATCTTCAAAATAAAGAGATGGAACTAGGTTATCACTAAATTCTCTTTCAGTCTCAAAATCCTGTGATCCTATAGTGAAAAGCAATTCAAAGCCATTTTAAAAGTCTTTGAGTAGTCACTATTAATTACCATTAATTAATTTAACCAGTATTTATTTAATTCCTTCAATATACGAAGCTCAGAGTTAGATTAAAAAGATGAATAAAATTTGATATGTAGTTAGAGTGGTCAGTTTTGTGAAAATAGCTCTTATATAATCATTGGCTGCATAAAGAGTAAGGTAGATACTTTCCCTCAGGACCAGTGGGAATGCTTGTCTAGGGGATGCTTGTCCACCTGGTCCATTCTTTGCATACCTATCTATATAAGGCAGAATGTATGAATCCAAATGGAAGGATGCAAAGTTCTGTGGGAGATGAGAGAGCAGAGAGGTTGGACTTGATTTCACTTTGATTATTTTAGAAAGGGTTTGTTTGGAGCAAGTAATTTGGGTAATCAAGCCACCTATTTTCACAGTGTGTTAATAGGCAATATCAAACAACTGATCACCTCATTCCATCTACTCTACAAATAACTTGTTGATTGTATGCCACTTTCCTGAGAGTGATATTGTCTTTTCTGGGACAGTATGATGCAATCATATTTCCATGCTTAAATGGAATATATTCTCATCCATGTGGGAACTCTCTCCATCAATAGTAGTGATTGTAGTAGTAGCAATAGACACAGCAGCAGAGTTGGCACCAGCAGGGGCAACTGTTCTGTTGTGTAGCTTTTTAAGGTTTGCAAAATGGTATCCATTACATTACTCCTTTGATCTGGGCAACAACCCTGCTAGTAGTATTATCATTTTACAGATATGGCATCTGAGCCCCAGGGGAGTTAAGTGACTTTTGGGTTAAGTCACATGGTAAATATTTAAGGTAGGGCTTCCTGGCTATACATTCACCACTAACTACCCATGCCACATTATCTCATCACTGAAAAATCACAACCTGTCATTAGCTTCTCATCCTATATGACCCTTGTCCAATTCTTCCTATAAATTATTCATGGAGGAGCTACCCAATTTACTTACCTAGAGCTTTTAAGCATTATATGTGCATCAGTGCAACATTTTGGGATTTTCATCAATTATCCCTTAATCTCACTGCATGACCCAACTCCTTTTCTGAATACTGTATATGATTAGAATGTATGCAGGGAATTCTATGAGTAATTTTGATGATAAAAATAATAATGGTCTTTATGTGCACATTAGGAATGATTAAAAAAAAAAGCCAAAGCAAATTTGGAAAGAATCCTAATAAAAATTCATACAATATTAATAAAATATGCCCCCCAACCCTAAGACTAATATATTCTCATCAAAATGAAGAGGATTAATATGCATTCTCAAAATACTTGATAAATTAGACATACCCATACAGAAATACCTTTGGATTAAGCAACGGTAAACCCAGATAATAGCTGCACACCACTGAGTTTGTTGAAGGCAATCCAAAACAATTTGCCTTGGGAGAGAACCTTTGAAACAAAAAGCTCTAAGTGTGGCATCAAGAGGTCAAGTTTTCATGGGATTTTTGAGTCACCTGATAGTACATTTAAAATATAGTGAACTGTGAAGTCCTTTAAACCCAGAGACATTTAGGACAACTAGTCTTTGATATTCCATTAGGATTTCATCAACGTGGCCATTCCCTTTAGCAGCATATATCACAACCTAGCCATTTCTTCTTTTCCTAATCAATTCTTATCCTTGTTGCTCCATAATTCTTTGCAGAGGAGCCACCTAATATACTGGAGTTCTTCCTCTCGATTTTGATGGTCATATAGAAATATTTGTAGTTCTATTCAGAAGTGAAAGCCCAACTTGCCTGGGTCTTTTCCATATTCTAGTGGTGACACTAGAACTCTGTGATTATGGGAGTCCTCTGTACTTCACTCCTCAAAGATGTTAAAGAGTCATTTCAATTATGTGGACTATATGGTCTGTCCAGAGATATACATGCTGAGCAATTTCCCAAATAAATTTATCCAGGACCAAGTCACAAAATCATAAAATTTTAGAGATGGAAAGGCCTATCGAGATAATCATAGTCTAGACTCACCATTTTGCAAGTAAGGAAAATGAGAATCAGTAAAGTTGGATAACTTGCTCGGGATGCCACAGGTAGATAGGAGAAGAGCAGAGCCTAGAACTGCCTGATTCCTGGTCTAATATTTTGTATAATTCCGCATTGCCTCAGGCTCTTGTCACAAAGGTCGAGATTTTGCATGAATTGTTCTCAGTGAATTCAAGTAGACTCATAGTGACCATCTCATTCTTTTCTAAGAGTTCACATGCCCACTGTTTTATCATTTGCTGTAGAATTTTTTGAGGAATTATTGTTGACCTTTCTAGTCTACAGCCCACCCTCCCAAACCCGCCTCACACCCTTCCACTTCAAATTGGTATACAATTTAAATATCTACACTGAACATAGATGTATAGCTGAAGGGGGTGTCAGAAGTCCTCTAATACTTTATGCTATAAGTAAGGAAACAAACAGAATCTCAGAGAGGACAAACCATTCCCCCAAATTTATACAGGCAGAACTGGGATTTGAACCCCTTTCCCTTCAAATCTAACATGCTTTCCCCCCAGGGACGGGGAACCTGTGACCTTGAGGCCACACACGTGGTCCTCTAGGTCCTTGGGTGCAGCCTTTTGACTGAGTCCAAGTTTTACAGAACAAATCCTTTTATTAAGGGAATTTGTTCTATGAAGTTTAGATTCAGTCAAAGGGCTGCACTTGAGGATCTAGAGGGCCACCTGTGGCCTTGAGGTCACAAGTTCCCCACCCCTGCCTGCTGTATCTGGTAGGCTTCTCTCCTAATATTTCTCTAATGAGTGAAGAAACAAGTAAATAGAAGAAGAAAAAAAAATCCATTAAGTACTTATTACATGTCAGTCACCATGCTGGGAATACAAATTGGAAAACATGACAACTTCATTGATGGGGTACAGGGTCAAAACAACCTTTACTGAAAAACTATCATGTATAAAGCACTAAGTATTATGGGCACTATCTCTGAGATCATACCTTGGAGTTCTTTCAGCACCCTGGGATATTTGTAACTTACAAAAATCAATTCTGCTCTTACACATGTGGGGCCCGCCCCCTCATCACCCAAGATATTGTGGAGATGCAACGGTAAGACACCCAGTTCTTTTTCCTAATCAAAACAGGCCAATGAAAACCAGATAAGGTTTTAAAGGTTGTATCCTTCTCTGCTTTTATTAAATTAATCTGTTCCATCTGAATTTTGCAAATGAATCACGAACGAACAAAAAAGGAGCTCTCTTCTCAGGTATATTTTCCTGAAAATGGGATTGCCCTTAGAGTGTGCTGAGTGAAAATATGATGGAATTGATTCCTTTGTCAAAGAATGATCCCTTCTTGCTCCTCCCTCTACTCTGCTGTACTACCCCTAGTGCATTGTGCAATGGCCTTTGTTCTATAAAAAGCAGGTGTTTTGTTCGAAGATTTAAACTGTTTCCCCAATTATACTTGATCATGCTTGTCACACTGTTGACATCCTCTTCTTAAGGCTTCCAGCACCTTTGAAATGCCATTTCCTCTCCGTTTCCAGCTCTGAGATGCTGACATGCCATTATTTCAGAAACTTTAAAGAATGGTGGTAGTGTCATTTCTGCATTTGTTGAGAATATGCTTGGCCGCATGTTCCCAGCAACCTACTGTGTTGATGTTGAGGTAATTGTGGGTCATGTTCCTGGGGGATTTTCCTTTTGTACGTACTAGAGAAAGCTACCCCTTTTCTCCACAGCAGCACGCTCTGCTTCCTTTCATAATAAAGGATGTCTTAGTGTTATACGTGTTATACAAACAGATCCAAATAAGCAATTAAAAATAACAATAATGACCTTGTATTATATTTCACAGGATAGTAGAAAGGGTGATCTCTATAATCAAAGCCTCTGGGTTCAGATTTCAACTTTGCCCCTTACTGTGAGTTTGGGCAAGAAGTCACTTTTCCAGGGGCAGCTAGGTGGCACAGTGAGTAGAGCACTGGCCCTGGAGTCAGGAGGACCTGAGTTCAAATCTGGCCTCAGATACTTAACACTTACTAGCCGTGTGACCTTGGGCAAGTCACTTAATGCCTATTGCCCTCCCCCCCCCCAAAAAAAGGGCAAAAAAAAAAAGAAGTCATTTTTCCTTCCTGGCCCTCAGTTACCTCAATCATAAAAAAGAAAAGGCTGAACCAAACTGTCTCCAAAGTCACTTCTTTTAAATCCTAGGAACTTGATTAGTAATAATAATAAGTAGCACTTATGAAACCCTTTAAAGATTGCAAAGCACTTTTCATATCTTATCTCATTTGATTTTCACAGCAGCCCTATGAAATCAGTACTATTATTTATCATCCCCTTTCACAGATGGGGAAAGTGCTCTGGGTCACACAGCTATCTGTGGCAGAATTTGAATTCAGGTCTACCTGACTCCAAGTCTAATGTTCTAGACTGCTGCATTGCCTAGCTTGCCTGTGTTTTTGAGAATGCTCAAAGACAGCTAGCTCCATGTTCATGTTGTTTCTTAGGCTAGGAATGTTTTTATTTTTATTTTTATATTTTTTTTTTGCTTTTTGGAGGGAGGAGGGCAGGGCAATTGGGGTTAAGTGACTTGCCCAAGGTCACATGGCTAGTTTTTAGAAAGCATAATCATTAGAATATAAGAAGCACATCCTTGTTGAAAATTTTTGCTGAAAATATAGTTTTTAAGAAGAAAATATCTTAATTACTCTGTGGCCCAGTATATTTTAGGAGAATATGTTGACCAATGAATCATAAATCGTTCATCAAGCGTTTACTAGTTTCCTTTCTTCACAAACAAGAAATATAAACTATTCTGCCTCAGCACAGCAGGGGAGTTTGTCTACATCAAATTATCCCAATTGTGGATTCAAAACCTCTGTGAGGGAGAAGACATCAACAATTACTCCTGACCTTTTGCTTCTTTTCAGTTCAGTCATTTTTTGGTAATATCTGACTCTCTGTGACCCTGTTTGGGATTTTCTTGGCAAAGATGCTGGAATGGTTTGCCATTTCCTTCTCCGGCTCATTTTACAGATGAAGAAAATGAGGCAAACAGGGTTAAGTGACCTGCCCAGGGTCACACAGCTAATAAGTGTCTAGGGCTGGATTTGAAGCCTTCCTGAGTCCAGGCCTGGCCCTCGGTCCATTGCATTACTTAGTTGCCCAGCTGCTTCTCTCCCTATTCTTAATTTTTATCTGAATCATGGCCAGTTTCTAAGTTCCCCTACATTTTCCTCCCCCCCTCTACAACTATCTCCTTAGTTCTGAAACAAGGTTGGGATTTCTTAAAAAGAATTTTTTGGGGCAACTAAGGGGTTAAAATTTACAAAACTGAATATGGAGATTTTATTTTTCAACTAAACTATACTTGGGCTTCCATGATATACCTTCCTATATATCTAGTTTCCCTCAGACTGTTAATAAAAAACTTGATAAAAGGTCCAGCTAGATAAGTCAGAAAGCCTGCCTTCATCTCTTCCAAGCTCTAGGCCGACATTTATATCTATTTGTCTTCTCCACCTGAAGATATCATTGTACCTGAAACTCAGCGTGTCCAAAAGTAAATTCATCTTTTCCTCAAAATCAGATCTTTTTCCCGCATACCCTATTTCTATTAGGCTTTCCAACTTTTCTCTAGTCATCCAAACTCTGAACATCAGGAATTTTTTAACTCTTCCCTGTCCTTTGCTTCAATTCTTTTCAGTCACCAAATCCTAAAGATTCTCCATCCTCAATATGTCTTGATTTTTATAGCAACATTTATTCCTCTTTTCCGTTCCTCTTGTCATTTTCCTCTTTTGGATCTCCAACATCTCTCTCCTAAATTGCTGTAATAGCTTCCTAGCTCCAGTCTCTCGCCTACCAGTCCATATTACATACAGATGTCACATTAATTATCTTAAAACACTGCTCTGATAACGTCACTTCACTGTCCAAAACTTGTAATGGCTCTCCACTGCCTTTTGAACTATATCCAAATGCCTCACTATTCTTGTATGCATCTGCCATGTTTCAGCCAAACTAGATGATTTCAAGTCCCGTCATTGAATTTAGCACTTTGGGCTATGTACTGTATAATAGGTTCTTAATAATTCATGTTATAGAGGCATCACTCTTTCTTCTAAGATTCTCTTTTTGTATGTTCAACTATATACATTGATCTTTCGAATGAATATTTTTAGAAATACGACTCTTTACCAATAAGATCTGTAGCCTGATAACCAGGCCATTGGCCCCAGAGTCAACATACTTCAAAGTAGGTCTCCTAAAGACAAAAAATTAAACTGGCTTCTGATGACTTTAGCTATGCAGAACAAACCTAAGAGGAAAGCACAATTTTATGCAATTTTTATACAAAGAGGAAGCTTCAGAAGTTCCTGAGAAATTCTTAGTATTCACTTCAAAAGAAAATTGCTAATGTTTGATTTGAAATATAAGAAACTGGAGGCTGATCTGAAACTAAAAAGGGACAATTTGAAAGCATTAAATAAGATCATTTTATTTTATTTTATTTTTGCTTTTTGGAGGGGGGAAGGCTGGGCAGTTGGAGTTTAGTGACTTGTCCAAGGTCACACAGCTAGTGTTAAGTGTCTGAGGCCAGATTTGAACTCGGGCCCTCTGACTCCATGGCTGGTACTGTATTCACTGAGCCACCTAGCTGCCCCATTAAGTTCATTTTAATGCTTTAAAAATTACTATCTTTTGTTTTTATATAACTTGTTTCTCAGTATGTTCCTCCCCATGACTCCCCCAAAAGAACCACTAATTATCACCAAGAGGGAAAATATAGCAATTGAGTTTTTAAATATAGGTACAAAAATAATGATCTAAATGTGCTTTTGGATTACTTTTCCAGTAGAATCTCCTTTTAACTCCCAAAAGATGATAATTTTTCTCCCATCAGTTCTAAACTCTAGTTTCTGGAGATTGAAAGGCACACATAAAAAGCAGAAGGTCCGAGAAGTTTTAGTCAAGAGTAGGCACATATATTAAAAAATATCAGCTTTGATAATTTGTCTTACTCTAATTCCTTTCTCCCCAGTATTTATCCTTGGATTTTTTTTATGTAAAGCAAGTGTTCTTAAACCCTATGTGTTTATGTATGTGCATGTGAGTATTCAAGAGCATGTGTGTGTGTGTGTGTGTGTGTGTGTGTGTGTGTGTGATATTTGTGATATTTGGCATTCTGTTAAAGTCTGGGGACCTCTTCTCAAAACATTATTTTAGAATGCATAATATAAAATAGGATTATAAAGGAAACCAATTATATTGAAATACAGTTTTCAAAAGATGCTTTAAAAAACAAGTCTGCAGATGTCTGGTTAAGAATTCTAAAGCTTCTGTTGCTGATTGGGATCTGTTTTCCCTTGCCCTAGATAAGGGATAAAAGCAACTTTTGATTTCTGCATTAAAAACCTCTGCCTTGTAGTGGAAAAAAAAATATTACATTTAGAGATGGAGAAATTGGGTTGAATCTTGCCTCTGATCCTGCCCATCTATATGACATAGGCAAGTCACACCACTTTTCTGAAACTAAGTTTCCTTATGTGTAAAATGATGGACTTGGCTCAGGACATCAAAGTCAGAAATAAAGGAATGATATAACAAAAGGTGACCCACTGGAGAAGGAAATAGCAAACTATTCCAGTATCTTTGCCAAGAAAACCCCATAGACACTATTTGCCTGACATGCTATGGTTCACGGAGATTCAGACATAACTGAATGACTGAACAATAATCTAAGAAAATATTCATAGCAGCACTTTTTATGGGAACAAAGAGTTGTATGTAAAGCTGGCACACATAAGGATGTTAGCAGTATTACAGGTGTGTTCATACTGTTACATGTCAGCCTCCTGGCTTTGTTCTTGCTTTCAGACTTCAATACCATGTTTCTGCCTCTGTCTTAACCTGTAACTTCCCTCAGAAACCTAGAACATACAACCCTCCCTATGCCTTCCAACCTGGAATATTCTTCTGTAAGGCCCTTCTCTTTCTCCCATTCTGGTGTTCTTCTTAGGGCCTCCATTTTTTGGAGGAGACCAAGATGGCCTTTGTTCCCTTCCTAGCCTTGTTCCTGGCTTCCAGACTTCATGACCATGCCTCTACACTAGACAAACTTATTTGCTTCCAACTGGTGACAGAGACACGATTGAAGTGCCTACTCCTATATTGACTTTTTCCCAGTCTTTTTCTCCCCTCAGAGACTTCTCCCTGAAGAGAATCTAGTTCCATGTTTCTTATCTCTCTAAACTGGAAATCAGAAACCCGAGATTTCTCTTCTCCCAAGCTCTTTCCAACTCAACCCCTCACATAGTTGCAGATCATTGAGTAATCAATCAGTCTCCACCAGTGAGGAGAGACCTATGTAAATGGACTTTGAGCCTCTGATTACAATATAATGGACTTATTTGGCCATAAGAAGTGATAGGGAATCATTAGAAGATGTATATGATCCAATGTAAAGGAAAACAAACAGAACCAAGAGAAAAATATACAGAATAACCACAGTGTAGATAAAAAGATCTCCAAAAGGAAGTTGAGTTTTGAGTTTAAAAGACTAATGATCAACATCCTAGAGAAGAGTGTTGCTCGCAGAAGAAAGGCAGGGGGCTACTAATGTAGAATATTATAGACATTATCAATCAAGTTTTTTTTCCTTATAACAAATATATTTGCTGTATTGTTTTCTTGTCACGAGAAAGAGGGAATGGCAATACAGGGAGGAATGATAAAGGCAAAATATAAAAACCAAAAAAATCAGTGAAACCAATTTCCCGAAGTCACACACGTGTGACCTAGGATCTGAATGCCTCTTCTTCATCTCCATGATTGTTCTTCCCAAGGTACCACACTGTTGTTTTCCAAAGTATGTCCTTAAAACCAGGGGATAGAAGAAGATGACTGAGAAAGTTGGAAGTTACTTAATGGAGGAGAAACTAGATAGAAAGATGTAAAACTCTGGCTTTCTTCCATGTTCTCATTTAGAGAATATTTTAAAATGTGATTTAAACGATGTTTGTTAAGAGATAATGGTTTTGTTTCTTTAGTGTTTTCCAGGGTGCCTGACAATTCAAATCCGTACTGTTTTATGTGTTTTCATCGTGATTTTACTTTACTCTGTGGCTCAAGGATGTATGGTGAGTATTTAACTTTGTAATGCAAAGACGGAATTTCAACAATATAAATAGAATTATACATTTTCAATAACTCTTCAAGTCAAGTAGCCTCTGGTCAGACCACTACAGAGTCTAATTTTAGAGTCGAACATAGAGTTTTAATAGATGGAAAGATGCATTCTCCTACGGAGTTATTTTCTTAAACATAGTGTGACTCCTTAAGAAACAAAAACTTGTAATTTCTGCCTTTTGACTTCCTAAACAATACCATACATTTGCATCTACCTACGTAGGCCTAAATCCGTTTCTAGAATATACTTTTGGAACATGCATCTTTCAAAATACTTGGTCTTAGAATCAAGAAGACTCATTTTCATGAATTCAAATCTACTCTCAGATGCTCACTAGATATCAGAGCCCGAGCAAGTCACTTAACCCTATTTGTTTCAGTTCCTTATCTGTAAAATGAGCTAGAGAAGGAAATGGAAGCCACTTTAGTATCTTTGACAAGAAAACTCAAATTATGTCACAAAGAGTAGGACGTGACCAGAATGACTGAGCAACAACAAATCTTTCTCCAGTGTGTATAAACTCTAAATTCAGCAGAACTAAAGAAAGGAACAGCCTGGTCAATGGAATATACTTCCTCATGAAGACTTGCCATCAAAATCATACATAAATGACCAACTTTCAGAGAGTTGCAATAAAAATACACTCAAGACTAAAATGTCCTCAACATATGTTAATATATGATGGTTTAGAAGGACCTCGATGGCCTGAAGGATATCACGAGAAATCGAAACAGAAAACAAGCCAGCTAGGTAGTTTTGTGTCTGGACTGGGAATCAGAAAACCTGAATTCAAATCTTGCCTTAGATGTATAATAGCTATGTGACTCTGGAGAAGTAATAACCTCTTGGCCTCAGTGTTTTTCCCTCCTGTGAGATAGAGGCTGTTATCATCATTATGATATATACATATATACACTATGATATATACATATATACACTATGACATATCAGTGAATAGGGAGATGGGAAGAATATTCTCATTTTAATTCTGGGGATAAATCAGATGTTGGCAGGAATTTCACTTTCTTCTTTCTGCATGGAAGATCGTGTGTGTGTGCGTGCACGTGCAAGTAACTGTGTGTGCTTAAAACACAAATGCAGCTCCAGCCCTGACTCTTAAAGCCAAGTAGAGCTGCATATGCATGCAGAAAAGGGGGAAAAAGGAAGAGAATAAGCATTTCTTAAGTGTCTACTGTGCATTAAATTCTTTATGCGTTTTATCACATTTGAGCTGGGAGGTTGTGTTATTATAATTCCCATTTCACAGATGAGGAAACTGAAGCAAATAGAGATTAATGAATTGCCCAGGATCAAAAAACTAGTAAGAATCTAAAGCTGATTTTGAATTCAAGTCTTCCTGACTTTGAGGTTTTATCTACTGCACCACCTAACTGTGGTGGAAGGAGCCATGTCTTTGTACCATTAGATGATGTGATTATATGTTTGCTAGCATTTAGGCATCCCTTCTTAGGACATAATTTTAATTCTTTCTAAAGAATTCCAAAGGATATGCATGCCCAATTTTTGATAGCTAGAAGCAGTTGTTGTATGGTTAAAAAAAAAAGGTGGGGGGCACAATACAGTCAGAAGTCTGGGTCCTAATCCTGGTTCTGCCACTAACTCGTTTTATGACCATTGGGAAATTATTCAGTGTCTTTGAGACTCAGTTTCCTCATCTGAAAAATGCAACAATAAGGAAATCTTGGTGATCTTTTTTAGCTCTGTGATTGAAGTCTGTATACAGTGAACATTTTGCCATTGAAACATCTCCACAGCCCTGTAAAAATAACATTATTCTTCCCTACTGATATAAATTGCACAGTCAGAAAGACTTGAGTTCAAATTTGATCTCAGACACTTACTAGCTGTGTTGCACTGAACAAGTCACTTTACCTGACTCTGTCTCAATTTCCTCAACTATGTATTAGAGATAATAGTACACCTTTCTCCCAGGGTTATTGTGCGGATTAAATAAGATAATGTTTGTAAAACACTTAGCACAATGCCCAGCACCTAGTAGGTATTAGGTAAATATTTGATTGTTGTTTTTTTTTTCAAGGCCTTAAATTTTGTTAGAAGTATTACAGGTATGTTCATACTGCTACATGTCAGCCACAAATATTATAACCTACCTAGACTAGTGTGGAGTTGACTTCAGACTCTAGATTCTTTGTAGAGTTCCGGAAAAATGAAAATCACTGAAACTTGCAAGGTTAGGTAAAAGTCACAGTGTTTATTTCAAATTCATTTCACTCTCTTCGTGACTGTAAGCAAGGCATATTTCCATGTCACAGATTCAGCAATTTTAAAATGTTTAGTTCATTTTCTTTGTTGTCACCTGCCTCACAACAACTTTCAATTTGCCTAAATCCCATCAAATATCTTGAGTTCCTCTATGTAAGTAAATAATTGAAATAAAAGCAAATTTAAAACCTGAGATTCTTTCACTGGCAGATGTCTAGAAATTACATTTTATGCTAAAGCTTTAATAAAATATTAATCCCTACTTCAAAGCGTTTTTTAATGGCATAGTTTCAGTTATACCGTGGGTCAGACCCTGTCCCTAAGCATATGTAGATGTGCATATCAAGTCCATAGGACTTATTGTAATACAGAAAGCCTGTATAGTGGTATCATACTTGGTCCCCTATCACCAGCATTATTGCAGTTCATTCTTTATGCATATCCCTTTTTTCTTGTTCTAAAATTGGATTAACTTGACGGCAAAGAAATATAAAGGTAGGGAACATGTCAGTCATATTTTTAAAAATTGATTTAGACTTGTACACGCTCAAAGAGTATCAGTGGGGTAGGCACAAAAACTATCTGCAACAAGTCTAAAAAAAGTGAATTAAGTGGAAAATATCTGCAAGGAATAATAATTGGCATTCATATAGTACTTCAGGGCCTCCAACGTGCTTTCTTTACAATTCCCCTGTGAGGTAAATAGGTAGTATATATAAGGAAACAGAGTTTCGGAGTGATTAAGTGACTTACCTAGGGGTCACAAAGGAAATAAATGTCTAAGCCAGGATTCAAACTCAAATCTTTAGTGAATCCAATTCCAATGTTATTTCAACTATATTACATTGCAATACTATGAAAACTTTTTTTTTTTGGCTTTTTGAAGGCAAAAAAAAAAACCCCAGTTAACTAATTACCTTTTAAAATTTTCAACCCATTATCTTTGCATTATATTGGCATGACCTCAGTAACGCTATTTCCATCCTTGTTGACCCATGGGATAGCAAGGTTATGGATAGAGCAGTAATGAGGGTGAGGTGATTGGAATTCACCAAAGCACTCTAATATTGAGTGGGAAATTTACTTCTTCCCCCATAGAAGTCTCTCACCTCATGCCTCAGGGTCCTTTATGGTCACTACACTGTCTGAGTATTGTCTCTCAGGTTCCTGCCCCTCTTTTGGGAAGTACCATCCCTCCCCCACACAGAACTGCATCCTAAACTAATATCTTCCCAAGGGTTAGCCATGTTTCAGGAGCTGGGGATAGAATATTAAGGAGATTGGCAATCCTCTCTGTAGGTATAACAGCATTTGACTAGGGAAAAAAATCCTTTGTGTACCACATTCTCCTCAACTAAATTTGTCCCCAGGTCAGAATTCTCGGTTAAGGCCCCAGTCATAGAGAACAGTAAAATATTATATTATAGATACATTAATGTATATATACATACACACACACACCCCCATATATATATAAACAAATACACATATACATACACATATCTAAAGAAAGAGTCGGGAGTGAGAAATGGAATTTTTTCTGCCGAATATCCATTTTTAAGACTCCTTTAGTTTATGGGATCTTTCATTCAAATGATAAAAGTGTTAGTGCTTTTTAAAAAAAATATGTAATTAATTTCAGTTACAGTCAACAGTCAACATTTATTGGACTATGGTGTCTATGAAAGGCACCATGCAAGTTATTGTGACATTGGGTATGCAAACCTGAACAAGATACAGTCTTTCTTGGAGGAAAATCTAGGAAATAAAGGATGGAACTGATGCAAAAATTATTTAATAGAAGAATTGGAGATATTAATCATCTCTAAGATTACAGTTAGAGTGCTGACCAGTCTATGTGAATTTATTAAGTATTTACTATGTGCAAGTACTATGGTTATACAAAGAAAGGTAAAAGCTACTCCCACCCCCCAAGGAGCTTACATTCTAATCAGAAAGAAAATGTAGATGTAAAAAGATAGATACATACAAGACATATACAGAGTAGACAGGCTCTTTGTTGGGGAGATGAAATATCTGAGTAAACTAAATTCAATTCAGCTAACATTGGGTATTCAATATGTACCTAAATAACTGTCTTTGACTGCTCGTTTTATGGACAGAGTGAAGACATTTAACTGAAATGATGCCTCAAAAATATGTTCAAATAATCTGGACTTAGTTATTTCATTTAAAGATTAATATATACATATGTATGCATATATAAACATATATATATGTATATATACACACACACAATAATAGGCAAGATTATTCAACTTTGTCCAACTTTGTAAATTTTGTAAATGGGATTTAGCATAGGAGAGTCTAACCAATTTGGTCCTTTTTCATTTTACTTAATAACCCCTTATAAAGAAACAAAACACAATGAATCTTTCTTTGTAGTGAATCTTCTCAAAGATCACCTCTGTGGGTTTTCTAATAAACAAGGTAAGATGGAAGCAGTAGATTCTGCCCTATTTAGCCTCTGGAGGAAAGATGGGGAGTGAGAGCTAATTGCCACCGTGACTTTCATGTAGAAAGGACAGGGAGTTACTGATAGAATGTTATGCTATAAGTATGTCCCAGAAGTAGAATAGATTTCACTGAGTGGAAAAGGTAACTGGTGTCAGTCCTTGTTTCAGAGAGGCAGGTGATTGGCATCATGGTATAATGTGTATTTCTATATGTATGTTGGGGTATGTATTGGGGGTGGGGATATACTCTAGGAAAAATTTGCTTACTATGAAACATTGAGAACATCAATCTATTTGAGTCTCATTTTCCTGACTGATAAAATAAGAATAATGGCATTTGCCCTATGTGCCTCACCTGGTTGTTGGAGGAAGCGTCCTTTGTAAGTCTTGAAGCACTAGATAAATATGAGTTTTTATTATTTTCTTGTCTCATCTGTAAAATATGGATAATATATAGGCTTACAGCACTGTTTTAAGCATTGAATGAGATAAAATATGCAAAACTCATTATAACCACATGAAGTAGGAGCTTCATAAATGATCAGTTACAACTAGATACCTATTCTAAATTAAATATATTTTAACAGATAAGATACTAGGGCTGTGTTTGATAATGTGTGTGTTCAGAATGGATTATTACTTTACAAAATTTTCTTTTCTGTATCCCTTTCTTCCTACTCTTCCAGGTGGGCTGCATGCCTTGGTCATGGAACACTAATTCCAGCAGATCCTTAGTGATTATTTCTTCTGGAGGAATGAATAAGACAAAGAATGTCCTACCCTGTGACACAGCCCATCACACATTTCTTTCCTGCATTGTGGGAACTTTGACGCTGGCAATATTTCTCCGTGTCTCTTCATTGCCAAAAATGATCCTTCTCTTTTTGGTTACAGTCTTGTATATACTTGTTTTGGAGCTCAGTGGGTACAGAAAAGCAGTGGGGTAAGTGAACTTACTGGAATATCAGTAGTGGGGTAAGTGAACTTAATGGAATATCAGTAGGGGAGGAGGTCTGATGGATCTCCTTGAAGGCTATCTATCATTTGGCGATAACTCCAGTGTAGTTCCAATTCTTAAGATAATAGTTACTTTTTAATAAATTTTTAGAAATTTTTAGCTCTGAATTTTCTCCCTCCTACTTCCTCCCACTACATTGAGAAAGCAAGGAAAAAAAACAATTACAGGCATATAGAGTCAAGCAAAACAAATTCCCATATTATCCAAATTCTTCTCCCTCCGCCCTCCAAAAACAATGGCTCAATATGCACTCTGAATCCATCACCTTTCCATCTGGAAGTTGGTTCTATGTTTCACCATGTCCTCTGGAGTTAAGAATTGGTCATTTAATTGATCATAGTTTCCAAGTCTTTCAGTTAAAAATTCTGATCATTGTAGTGTCAAGGATTCCAAAGCACCAATGATGAAGCCAATTTTCCATCTCTATCAGAGAAGTGAGGACTTAGGGTGAAAAATGATAAATTTATTTCTTGGACATGACAAATGCATGAATTTGTTTTGCTGGACTGTGAATATTTGTTACAAGTTGTTTTTTTTATCTTGTTCTCTTTCCTCCTCAACAGTAGGAGGGGAAGTAAGTAAGAGGGTGAGAATATATATTTGTTTAGTAAAAAAAAATTAAAATAGAAAAAGGCAATGACTTTATTGACACTCTGGTGTTATACTTAGGGAAATACAGTTCAGGAAAAAAATATCGAGTCTTCTTTCAGTATGTTGAAGGATTTTAAAGTAACCTGGGACATACTAATAAGGAAGAAAATGTATTTTGAAGGACTGAGGTTTCTTTATTAAAATTAACATATTAAGTGTCTTTTATATTTTGGCTTTACCATAAATATAATTTTCAAAAATAAAGCTATATTTTTAAAACAATAAAAACATTTTTCAAGATGCTGTCATTCAGTGTGGCAACCTCTTCCACTGTCACCAATATAGTCTAAATTCTAAAAGAACAAATCAGTACTCTTAAGCAGTGCCTGGCATATAATATTATTAATTAATAAGATTACATAGTAGGTGTTCAACAAATGTATTCTGACTGACCAAATTTTTACACATTAAAAAATTGACCAGAGTATGTCCTTTTAAGCACAAAATGACAAACTCAATGTGGATGAAACTGTTAGACCAGTGGAACATTAAAGGCCATTAAAAACATTAGAATCCTTGAATTAAGGAGAATAGATTCTATCTGTGATGTCTAGGAATAGGCATCTCCAGAGTAATTGCATTTATGATATTACTCAAAGAAGTTTCTTTTATATTAAGCTCAAGCGTTAACCTCAGGAACTGATCACTAATTCGAGTTTGTCTTTTCCCCTAAGGGGTGGCGCCTTTTACCTCCGTGGATATGAACCCATATTGGCTATTTTGCTGTTTTCCTGCGCTCTGGCCCTTCATGCCAGGCAGGTGGACTTGAAGTTACGTCTTGACTACCTCTGGGCTGTGCAGGCAAGAAGCGCCTTTTCCTTTTCCTAAAAGTGTTTACCTGTGACAAAACCATTGGCTAAAACCTTAGTCAAGAAGGGTAATAATTGGCTTTAAGCAAACAAAAACCATCACCAAGGCAAAAAATATGGGAAAAGAGATATAAAGAAATACAGTAATGGTCCTAGCACTTAAGAAACTGACATTCCTATGACCATGACATGTAATTAACTAGATACATACAAGATGCATTCAAAACAGATGGAAGGTAATACTTAACAGGGGCATCACTAGCAGCCTGGGGGAACAAGAAAAGCTTCCTGCAAAAGGTGGACTTTGAGCCAGTTCTGAAGGAAGCCAGAAGTAAGAGAATAGAAGATTCCAAGCATGGCAACTAGCCAATGCAAAGACACTCAAATGGGAGTTGTAATGTCACGCGCAAGGAACAGCAAGAAAGCAAGCTTAGCTGATTATGGAGCGTGTAGAGGGGTGTAAGGTATAAGAAAACTTTAAAGCTAAGAAGCAGTTAGGTTGTGAAGGATTTTAAAAGCCCAAATGAAGGCTTTATAATTGATCCTGCAGGTAACAAGGAAACACTGGAGCTCACTAAGGGAAGATGATATGGTCAATATTACACTTTAGAAAAATGACTTTGGCAGCTGCATAGAGAATGGATTGGAGTGTAGAGAGGCTCGAGGTAGGGAGGACAAGTAGAAGACAATGGCTTATTCAGACAAGAAGTGATGAGGGTTTGAACTCAAGTGGCTGTTTTCATGCAGAGTAGGTGATATATATGAGAGATGTTGTAACATGATTTAGCAGTGGATTAGGTATGTAGAATAAGAGTGAGGATTCAAGATGACACAAGTTGTGAGCTTGGGTAACTAGGAAGACTAGGTATTATTATGTTGAGCATAATAGAATGAATATATATATATATATATATACATATATACACACATACATATGTATATAATGTATTTTTTCTAATAACTTGTGCAAAGCCATGAATCCTTAGACTTTGCTCATGCATAGTTACCATTTGCACCACGGAAAACATTAAAATGTAGACATGTGTAGGCTGTCAGAATGTCCTAACCTATTGCTAAATTCCCAGTCCAAATACTTGTGTGGTTAATGATTTCTTGAAATTTGATGAGAGGTTAGAAATGTATAAATAGATGTTTATATAATTGCCTTCTCAACCTTTAACCAAAAGCCTAGGGATTTTTTTCCCCCTGGTATCATTATCCTTTGAAATCCCTAATTATGTTACATGAATAATTTTGATATTTGATGGCCCTTAGGGGTGAATTCTTATCAGTGCCAAGGCAAGAGTGCATAACGTGGATGCACTTACATGTTCTTGGAGTTTCCACTATTAATGTTCAGTGACTTTGACAAGTACTCAACTCTACTTGCCCAGGGTTATAGAGCTAGTAAGCATCTGAGGCCAGATTTGAATGTAGGAAGAGGAGTCAGCCTGACTCCAAACCTGGCACTCAATCCACTGTGACACCTAGCTGCCTATGACCTTAAAGATGTAGAAACATCTATGTGGCACAGTAGACAGAGCAGTGAACTTGAAATCAGAATGACCTGAGTTCAAATCCTTTCCTAGACAATTAACAGCTGTGTGACCCTGAGCAAGTCACTTAACTGTGTTCAATCTCAGTTTCCCGATTTATAAAATAGGGGCTAATAACAGTAGTTAGCTCATATAGTTGTGAGGTAGGTGCTAGTGTTAATCATATATTAACCATAAAGTGCTTTATAAATACTAGGTATTATTAGTGTTAGCATGGTCCTGGTGCTGCACTGTCTGTCAACAGAGGATTAGATTATCTAAGATCAGATAGAAACATCACCAGAAGGGTGGTCATCAAGTAATGGATGTTTTTGGTCATGGAGGCCTCCTTGAGTGATAAAGACTAGAGAAATTTGTGGCTAGAAACTTCCTTCTCCCACCCCCCACCCCAACAAAAAATTAACAAAACAAAACACCTATCACCTGGTGACCTGCCTTCATAGTGTGTGAGCCGGTTTTTTTCTGACAGAACCAGTCCAAGACTCAGTAGAACCTGAAATAACTTGCCCAGAGCTTAAGGACCCTTCTGTACATTAGAGGAGAATTTAGTTGAAGAATATATGACAATGAGTGTTGAAATTATGTGTAACTGATATTACATTTATTTGAGGCATCAATGTTTTAGCGTGCTTTTTAAAAGTCATTGTTAAATAGTCGCAGGATTATAATACTAACTCTTTTTCTTTGTCACTTATTCAGTCCTTTAAGGGATTCACATTGCCCAGAGCCGTAAGGGGTATATGATCTGTTTCTCTGCTAATTGTCTTTATAGTATGATCTTTAATATTAAGATTATATATCCATTTAGAATGTATTATGGAATATGAAGTAAAGGTGTTCATCTAAGCATGGTTTCTGCCAGACTGCTTTCCATTTTTCCTAGCAGTTTTTATCAGATAAGGAGTCCCCTTTGCTTTCCCCACCACTGCCCTGGCCAGGTGATTGATGTTTTCTACATTATAAAACACCAGGTTACTGAGCTGTGTTGTTTCTGTTTCTCTCTTGCCTAGCCTCTTCCATCAATCCGTCTCTACATTTTGACCATTACCAGATGGTTTTGTTGACTGCTGCTTTATAATATAGTCTGAGATTTGGGAGTGCAATTAATTCCATCTTTGTCCTTACTTATTTTCATCATTTTCCTTAATGTTCTTGATCTTTTGTTTTTCCAAATGAATTTTGTGATTTTATCAGATAATATATAGTGCTTTTTGTTGTTGTTCAGTTATTTTTCAGTCATGTCTGACCCTTTGTGATCCCATTTGGGGTTTTCTAGGCTAATTTACTGAAATGGTTTGCCATTTCCTTCTCCAGTTCATTTTATAGATGAGAGAAATTGAGACAAACAGGGTTAAGTGACTTGCCCAGGGTCATATAGCTAATAAGTATCTGAGGCTGAATTTGAACTCACGTCTTCCTGATTCCACGTCTGGTATTCTATCCATTGCACCCTCTAGCTGCCCTGTATAAAGTATCCCCTTGGTAATTTGATTGTTTTAGTCTTAAAATCATAAGTTAATTTTGGTAGTAATGTCATTTTATTATGTTGACAGAGCTTAGACATGAGTACTGAGTATACTCCAGCTAAGTTGTTCTTTATTTCTTTAAAGGGTATTTTCTAATTGAATATATATAAGTTTTTTCTGTGTGCTTTGATAGGTCAGTTCTCAAATATTTTATGCATTTTGTAGTTATTTGGAATGAGGTTTCACTTTTGATGATGTTTCTTGTGTTTTGTGGTTATTATGTAGAAATGGTGTTGATTTGGGGGAATTTATTTTGTACCCTGCAACTTTGCTGAAACTACTAATTGTCTCAATCATGTCCACTGATTTTCCAAGTGAATGACTAGGATTTTCCAAGTAAACCATCATATCATCAGCAGAAAACAGAGATAGTTTTAGTTCCTCTTTACCTATCTTTATACTTTTAATTTCTTCCTCTTATTCATTCCACTGTTGGTGCTAGCATTTTGAGAACTGTCTCAAATAGTAATAGAAAAAGTAGGCATCCTTGCTTCTCTCCTGTATTTCTTGGGAAAGGTTCTAGTGTATATCCATGTTTGTTTTTGGTTTTAGATAGAGGCTTTATAGGATATTTAAAAAGATTCCTCTCAATACACGATATGCAATATATTGTATTTTGTCATAGGCTTTTTCTGCATCTATTGAAATGATCATGTAGTTTTGGGTGCTGGGGTTTTTTATATGATTAATTATGTTGATTGTTTTCCTAATTGTGAACCATCTTGGCATCCCTGGAATATATCCCACGTGGTTATAATGAATTATTTCTTGGATAAATAACTGTAGTCTATATGAGGACATCTTTTTTTAATTTTAGAGTCAATGTTCATTAATGATACTAGTAAATAGTTTTCTCTGTTTTATCTTTCCTAGGTTTAGCTATTAGGACTATATTTATGCCATAAAAGCATTCTGGCAGGATGCTTTTATTCTCTCTCTCTTTTTTTAGAGTAATTTGTGAAGTTTGGGTAGGAACTATTGTTTAAAAGTTTGATAGAATTATCCTGTGAGTTCATCAGGACCAGTTTTTATTTCCTTTTGTAGTTTCTTTACAACTGGATTTATTTCCCTTTCTGAGGTTGAGTTATTAAAGATCTCTTTCTAGTCTTTTGATAATTTCAGTATTTTATATTTTTGAAGGTATTTTGCTGTTTCTTTTGGATTCTCAGTTTTGTTAGCATATAACTATGCATAACATGTTCTAATCATTAATTTTATTTCTTCTGGTTTTACTGTGATTTTACCTTGCTCATTTGATATTTTATTGAGTTTATTTTCTAACATTATATGAGGGTTTGTCAATTTAATCAGTCTTTTTGAAGAACCAGCTTTTAGTTTTATTCATCATTTCTCTTTTTGATGTCCAATATTATCTGTTTCCCCATCTCACTTTTGATATCTACTTCTTTATGCATATTTTAGGTTTGCTTATTTGTTGGCTTTCTGAATTTTCAAATACATATTCAGTTCATCAATCCTCTCTTTTTCTGTTTTGTTAATGTATGTTTGTAAGGACAGGATTTTTCCCATGAGGACTGCTTTAGTTGCTTCCCAGAAATTTTGCTATATTCTTTCTGCTTTATCATTTTCTTTCTTATAACTGTTTCAGTGATTTTTCTTTGACATTTTTATTATTTAGGATTCCATTGTAAAGTTTCCATTTCATTGAGATCTTATGTTTGTGGTCCCTGAACCAGTTATGGTTCTTATTGCATTATGATCTGTAAATTTTATATTAACATATTCTGCCTTTTTATATTTGTTTGCAATATCTCTGTGCCCTGTTACATTGTCAGTTTTTGTAAAAATTCTGTGTGCTGCTAAGAAACATAAATTTTTTTGATGACCCGTTCAGAAGATGAAACGTCTTTTAACTCTAATTTCTCTAGGAAATTGTTCAGTTCCTTATTTCCCTTTTATTTATCTTTCTGATGAATTTACCCAAAATGGAGAAAGAGATATTGAAGTCTCCTGTACTGTAGTGTTTAACTCTCTCTGTTTTCTTGTGGCTTGGATAATGTTTTGTTGTTGTTGTTTTAATGATTTTGGATGCTAGGCACCTGGAGCATATAAGCTTATTACTGATGTTGCTTTGTATACATCATCTCATCTTAATTAAGCCTTACAAGAATCCCATGATAAATAAGAGTTCTTGAACTTTTTTGTGTTCTGAACTTCTTTCATAATTCAGTGAAACCTAAAGTCCCCTATTAAATTTCCAAAAAATCATAGTTAAAAGAAATGTTAAATTTTAATTAGAAGTTAATAAAAGTAAAGATGTATTTTTTCCTTCATCAAAGTTCACAGACTCTGTGAAATCTACCAATGGAGCAGCACTCTGTGGATCCTAGGGTAAATAATGCACGTACTAGAGATGTAATGATTCCCATTTTATAGATGAGGGAAACGAATGCTTAGAAAGAGTAAGTGACTTATTCAGAGTCAAATGGCTGGTAAGTGTCAGTGGCAAGATTCAAACCCAGGAGTTGTTGACTCTAGTGCCATTACCCACTTTGCCACACTGTCACTTTTGCATGCAAAATGACCTTCTAGATTATAAGGAATGGATGGGTGGGCAATGAATATTTCTTAGAATGTTAAACCAAGTAACATATTTAAGTTCTCTAAACTGAATTTTTGAAAAAAAAATGAATTGGTATCCTGATTGATAAATTCTATGATACCACACTTCCTAGAGTATACTGGCCAGTGTATGCTCTACCACAGTGTGTACCTACCACAGAAGCAGGACTAGATTGCCCAGAGTACAGCTGGCATAATTTCCCAAGGCCATGCAATGGGGTGACCTGCAGTTTAGAGACTCTTTTGGGGTAAAGTGGAATGATACAGTAACCTGTGGGTCCTGGAATCTCTCTTTAGTACTATGGTATCATGGTAACCTGCCTGGCTTATTTTGCTGAGGTCATCCAAATGGGGATAGAAACTAGAGCAGATCAAAATCAATATGTTTGGGTGTTTGTTGTTGTTTCCTATCATGAGATAGGGAAAAATATCCCCAAATAATATGCAAATATGATTTTAATTTATTTTTTTAACATTTTATTATTATTATTTCCTTTTTGGAGGGAAGAAGGCAGGGCAGTTGGGGTTAAGTGACTTGCCCAAGGTCACATGGCTAGTACATGTTAAGTGTCTGAGGCTGGATTTGAACTCAGGTCCTCCTGACTCCAGGTCTGGTACTCTACTCACTGTGCCACCCAGCCGCCCTTATGATTTTAATTTAGAAAATCTTAAGGCTCAGAGGGATTACTACACAAAAAGGAGTCTAAACTCCTATTCTAGCATAATTGGTATACCAAAGGAACACGATCTGATTAGAAATATTATTCCTTCAACTCTCGTTTATAAGAAATGTACTGTGAGAACAATATGCTTTGGAATTGATGGAGATACAAAATTTAGATGAAACCTGGTCCTTATGCTCATTGACCTTACTGTCTAGTAGAAAGATAACCCACAAACATACATGACTATTCTGGCACTGTTATGATGGATATATTTGATGGAGGGAACAAGGGACACAGGAAGACTTATAACAAAGTTATTATAATAATTCAGGCAAGTAGTAATGTATAACCTATACTTAATTTTTCTTAATTTTTCCTTTTTAAAGATGGAAGATGGGACTATTATAAGATTCAGTTAGTCAAACATTTATTAAGTGCTTACTTATGCCAAGTACTAAACTAATGCTAGGTATACAAAGACAATTGTGAAAAAGTCTTTCACTTCAAGAGATGGGGTAGAGTGGTGGGAGAAACAGCATGCATGCATAAAAGTATATACATTATACAAGAAAAATAGGAGGTTGGGTAAAGGAGGGAGGTCATTTGGGAGAGAGGCAACAGGAAAGGCTTTACGTAGTAAGTGCTGCATAACCTGAATTTTAAAGGAACCTAGAGATTCCAAGAGGCTGAGATGAGGAAGCACATTGCAGGCATTGGGACAGAAGAGATGGTATCATTTGTAAGGAACCAAAACTAGGCCAGCATGGCTAGAAAGAGTACATGGAGGAGGGTAATGGGAAAGAAGACTAGACATGTAGGAAGGGGTTAGATTTTGAAGACCTTTAAGTATCTAATAAAGGAGTTCATCTTTGCTCCTTGAGTCCATAGAGGTTTTTTTTTTCTGTTAGGGTTTTTTTTTTTTGAAGGGAATGGGGATGACATCTTTAGACTGATGCTTCAGGAAGAATTACTTTAGTGGTTATGTGAACAATGAATTGGGGTGGAAAGAGGCTCGAGACAGGTAGATTGAATATGAGACTCTTAAAATAATATAGATGAGAGGTGATGTCACCCTGAACTAGGGTGATAGTTCTGTGAATGGAAAGGAGAGACCATACATGCCAGAGGGACGTTGAAATTATAGAATGGACCAGTTCTAGCAATTAATTGGATATTTAGGGTGAAAGAAAACAAGGGCTTAAGGATGACAACCAAGTAACAAGTCTGGTGGCTGGAAAGATGGGAGTACCCTAGGAAAAAATAGATAAGAAGAGATCTCATGTTGGAAGGGATGTAGGAATCTACCTAGCCCAACCTCCAAAGGACTTTGAGAAGCTAGCTTGCCTGGAGGCAAGAAGACCTATCTGGCTTCAGACACTTACTAGCTGTGTGACTCTGAACAAGTGATTTAACCCTGATTGCCTCAGTTTTCCCCATCTGTAAAATGAACTGGAGAAGGAAATGGCAAACCACTCAAGTATCTTAGCAAAAAAACCAAACCCAAAATAAAACTCAAATGGGGTCATGAAGAGAGAGACACAACTGGAATGGCTGAAGGACAAAGAAAGAACCTTAGGGATTCTAGAGTCCAACCCCCTTGTTTTACTCTAAGGAAACAGGCCCAAAGGGGCTGGGTGATTTTGCCAGGGTCACACTGGGAGCAAGCATTTAGGCAGGTTTTGAACTCCTCCTAACTTCATGTCCAGGATTCTATTCACTATATTGCCACAGTCCCTCAAATGAACTACCTGAATAAGAATGCCCTATGCCCTCAATGTCCTATGAAACAAGGTCATCTGGCCTGAAATGACCTCAGTGGTCTGTCTAGTTCTAACTCCTAAGATCCTCTATACTGGCTAATTTCCAGTTGTGTGTTTGTATGACAAACTTTAATAATAGTACTCATTAAGTAGCTACCATTCATATAAATTTTAAATTACATCTAAAGTAATTTGACAAATTCATTTGACTTTTCAGACTGATAAGTATCCAAATTATTGAGTGTTTATCTAAAGCTCTTCAAAGTCTCAGAAGTCCAAGAAATTAATGAAGGACTCTCCAAAGTAGTGATATCTATGAAATTTCTTTGCTTTCAATTATGTTATGAATTATTACTAAGGGAAAAAAAAGTCAATTGTGATTTTACTCCTAGAACTATCTTAAAACTCTAATTCAAAAGTTTGTTACTGAAGTTCCAGAGCATTCAGAAGCTTCTAGGATCACGAGCTAGAAGAAAATTTGGCAATCATGCAGTCCACCCTCTTATTCTACAGATCAGAAAACTGAGACTTACCTAGAAAGGTGAAATTGTTGGCCTGATGCCACATAGATAGTAAGCAAAGCCATAATTCAACCCTATGTCTTTTTTTTTTTTGTCTTTTTTTTTGGAGGGGGGAAGGCAGGGGAATTGGGGTTGAATGACTTGCCCAAGGTCATACAGCTAGTAAATGTCAAGTGTCTGAAGCCAGATTTGAATTCAGGTTCTCCTGACTCCAGGGCTGGTGCTCTATTCACTAAGCCACCTAGCTGTCCCTCAACCCCATTCTTTTGACATGGCCTCTGAATCTAGGCCTCTTTCTGGTATGTCACATTGCCTTGGTTAACTGAAACCAAACACAAATTTTCCATTAATAATTGCCAATCATATTTAGTCCTTTTATTTTCTTCAAATAAATATTTGCAAACATTTTGATGAAAGAAGTAGGTGGAAAGGGCAGGATGTAGAGTCGGGTAATTTTGGAAATGTTGAGGTAATTTATTTTAGATTACTTTTGGAGTAGAAGATGGTTACAGTGAGACAATATAGGATATAAGAGAGTTGTTCTCAGAGTTAGAAAGACTTGGGTTCAAGTCCTGACTCTGGCACAGACTGACTGTGTGATCCCAAGGCAAGCCTCTAAGACTATAAATTGCCAAGCAGGTACTAATCTACATTGGTAGAGGGGATTTCCTAACTAGGAACTCTTTCTACCAATAGAATCATTGGTCTAATTCTGCCCTACTTCCAATTTTTTTTTGAAGTTAATTATTAGGCAAAAGACATACACAGAACTTTTAAATGTATAACTCACAATACTCAAACTAATCACTAATTTACTAATTCCTGTCCTGTTTTAAATTAGAAAGAAATTGAATTGATCGAAAGAGAATGAGGCATTTTGTAACAAGGACAAGAAAAAGAGATGGTATATCTAGATTTACTGAAACATATATTATTCCTCAATTCATATGCAATTTAGGCCTCAAAATCAAAACATATAATGTGATGCTACAAGGATAATGTTTATCAAATTTGTAGATTCAGGAATTTATTATATTATGTGTGTATGGAGCCCATGCCAACTTGGACAGGGACAAACAGAAATAGTCTGGTTTTATTAGCTGATAGATTTGTGAAGAAGTAGAGGATTATTGTTTGGTTGTTCAGTCTGAGCTAGAATATTAAAAAAAAAGTCATCACACTTCTTACTTTGGGATGTTCCCTTTTTTGGTCATCCCATTGTAGGTAATGACATTCTTACAAAATTATCCCTATTTTTCTGTACTTCTAAAAGTCTTGAATAAGTCAAGGAATTTATTCTATCATACCAGATTTTCTTCAGATTCTTCACTCAGAGAATTCCTCACTGCAGGAAGTTGCACAAGATAGTTCTACACTAGTAATATCAGGAAATAGTAATTGACCTGGTATCTCCATAGCACTTCAGAGTTTGCAAAGAGCTTTCTGCACTATAATCAATTCATTAACATTTATGAAATGACTTCTGTGGGCCAGATACTATGCTTAATGCTGGGAATACAAGTTAGAAAAAGAGAGTACCTGCCCTCAAGGAGCTTATAATGTAATGGTGAAAGACAACATATAAAAGGAAGCTGAAAAGTGGAATGGAGGGAGAGAAAGGATCACCCACCAGGGGGTACCTTTCCTGAGGGCATGATGCTCTGTGGCATGGAAACCAAGCAGAGCCATTAATGACAAATAGAAAGTTACTAGCAAAGTTCTGAGTCTTCTATAATGGAAGGCATTGGGGAGAGTTTATTGCTCCACCCTGCAGCCTTTTAATCAAAGAGAAGAGGAAACTGAGAAAGTTTAGAAGATGTTGAGTATCCAAAACTGAGTCAATCTGTATGATGATGAAATTTCAGGTGATCAGTTTATTCTGGGGGAGACATGATGTTTTTTTTCCATGGAGTGGAAGCCAAGCAAAGCTGGTCATGGAGAAATCTATACTATATTTCACTGAATTCCCACAACAATGCTGTGAAGTCATTAGTTCAAGCATTATATCAGGATAGGGATAGGAACTGGATTGGACCTGTGATTTCTTTTGTATAGGAAGGGTCCAACTGTGGAAATTCCTTCTACCAATGAGGGCTCGAATCTTCTCAGCAGTTTAGAATAGTTAAGTGACATGCCCAATGCCACATAGCCAGTATGTGTCAAAAGTGGAACTTGCAGTCAGGTCTCCCTATCCCCAAATCCAGTTCCCAATCCTTTGGGCCACATTGCTCTCACAATTTTGCCGATGAGAACACTAAGATTCAGAGAGGTAATTTAACCCTTCACATAGCTAGTACTTGACAGAGCCCAGAACAGTACTCAGGTCTTTTGGTTCTCATTTTTGCATTGCTCATTTCTCTGTAGACACTACACTCTTTTTTTTTTAAAGCACACAGTAAATGTTTAAGACTGAATTTGAACTCAGGTCCTCCTGACTCCAGCACCAATGTGCCACCTACTGCTGCCCCCATAGACTATTTTCAAAAGCTAACTTTATCCTTATATTGAAATCTGCTTTCTTCTATAAATATTTATTACAATATCTTTGGATTTATTATGATGGACTGAAAAGCTAAAAAAAGAAAAGAAAAAAAAAAGAAACCCAAATTGATTGAGAGTTTCACTATATTTTGATCTTATTTACACAAGGGTTCATTAACCCTCAGTTCTGTTATCTTGGTTAATCCAGCCACTGTTGTGACATCATTGTAACAAATAACAGAACTCCTAGGGGACTGTTTAAACTTGAGTACAATGAACCTGGAGATAAAATAAATATAGAAAGTGTTTGCTTAGGTCCTTTGATTTCTTGGCCAGGAAGATATAAGTGCTTAATAGAAAAAAAAGCAAAAACAAAACAAAAGAACTTTCCAGGATAGTGTAATCCTAAAGTTTCTATTTGGGGAGAAAACCAAGTAATTCATTTTGAATTTTTCCCTACTTTTGTATTGAATCAAAAGTCAAGAGAAAAAAAAGAAACATCAGAGTAGTTGGAAACACTAAAAAATTTCTGAATAAAAACTCTCTCAAGAAAAGAAAATGAAACCACACGTCAGAAACAAAATACAGCATTTATCGGTATATTTGAAAAGTAAATAAATAAGCTGTAACCAGCTAATTGAAAAACACTGCCCTTACGAGGTCAATTTGAGAGGATGAAGCAATGCTGGGCCCTGAAGGTCAACAAACCAAACTTCCCTCCTTAGGAAAAAATGCTGTTGTAAAAACCTTGTCTTAAAGCCCTATTAATGGGGTATCTCTTGAAGTAGATGGGTAAGGCAGAAAGAGCACTGAACTTGGAGTCAAAAGAGCTGACCCCCCAATATTAGGAACTTCAGTGATCTTTCATCCTTTCTCTTTTCATCAACTTGACTGAATTTGGAGAAGTTACTATAGTGGAGGCTTCAGGAGATGTCCCTTTCCCCATAAGCACAAGTTGGAGGTGGGTGGAGGGAGAGATACTATCAGGACTGGAGGGGTCATGACTGATGTGACTGACTCCCAGCCAATTACAATTCGTTGGTAGGGGATCCTTTATGTATGGTACATCATCCTCAAAGATGGAACTCAGAAACTGTAGCATAAAACAAATGATAGTGGCCATATAGGAATTCCCATTGCAGAATTCTTTAAGACTTAGAAAGTGCTTTAATTCTTCCTTTTTGAGGTATATAATAAAGGAACTGGGGACCAGACAGGTGATCACACTTCTGTGGCTTTCTAGCTAGTGAATTTCAGAGATGGGGTTTAGACCCCAGCTTCCCTACCCTATGTGCAGCTAATGTGACCAGAGAGGCAATAAAACCTCAAATCTGCCTCTCTGCTCAGACCTGCAGCCTCAGTTTCCCAGAGTCACAGAAATGCCTCATCCCAGTGTCAGAGCTGTGACCAGTGCAGAGGGACATGCTGATAAATGCTTAGCAACCAGTTCTAAAAACAAATAGCGATAATAATAGCTGCCAATAGCTGACGTTTATATAGCACTTACAAAGTACCAGGCACTGTGCTAAGTGCTTTCCGATCACTATCTCATTTGATCCTCATAACCCTAGGAGTTAGAGGTTAATTATTATTGCCATTTTATGGTTGAGAAAACTGAGGCCAACAACACTGGAGTGACTTGCCCAGGATCACACAGCTAGTAAATGTTTGAGGTTGGATTTGAATTCATATGTTCCTTATTCCAGGCCCGGTGCTCTAAATATATTCTTGACACACTTTTAAGTTTAATTTGTACCATTAACATTTCCTCCTTTACTTGCTAAAGTCTAGACAATCAAGAAAATAATAAATCAATCACTGATTCATAGCATTTGCAGATTTCTGAAGTGTAAATGGTACCACTGAAAATGAATTTCTAGAGAGCTGATAGGAGCGCCTTCCAGCACATATCTGTAAACTATTTGGGATTATGGGGTGGGGGCAGGCAAGGGTGAGTCTGAGTTTATCTCCCTCTCAAGGAGCTTTCTCATCAACAGGTCATCTTGGGCCAAAAGTTGGGGAGCAGCACCATTCTACCAGCCTTTACTATGAAAACTTTCTATTTATTCTCATTTTTTTTGTTCATGGTATCCATGCTCTAAATCTTTTTCATACTAATTTTTGTCTAACTCTATAGTCTGTATTCTGTAGTTAAACCATTGATTTTTTTGGACTCACATGTAGGATTTTACATTTATGTGTGTAAAATTTCATCTTCAATTTCAGCCATTGGTCTAGCCCTGGAATTCTGTACTAGAGGTTTGTGAACTTGTCTCTTTAATATTTTGATACACATATTTCAATATGATTGTTTTCCTTTGTAATCCTGTATATTAAAAAAAAAAAAAAACATTTCTTAGAAGGGGTCCATAGGCTTCACCGGACTGACAAAGGATGTCCATGACACACAAAAAAGTTCAGAATTCCTGGCCAAGCCTAGTGACAGATCCTTGGAGTTTGATTCTGCTTTCTGTCGTCTTACACCTCCCAACTTCATGCCCCCTGCAGATTCAACAAGCATGAAACCTATGCCTTCATTTTTTTCTCTAGGATGTCCTAAGGTTTAGAATCCTATTTGTACCTTTGTGGAGAGAACCAAATCCCCAGGTAAAATTGTGAAACAGGCAGTTTGTCTCTGGCTCTCTTACCTTTCAGGTATTAGTTCTATACCACATTTATTAGCCAGATTTGTCAGCTTGAGGCCTTATTTTCCTAAGGAGGATTGTCTTTTAATAGGAGCCTCCTAAAGATTAAAAAACTTTCAAAAAGAATTAGTCCTCACTAATGGGATTTCCAACTAATATAATAGATATTCTGGGGGCAGAAGGGTGCAAGGTGAAAAAAATCTTCTAAAGACTAGCCTAACTGTTTTTAGTTCCTATCACGAAGGAAGAAAGTGTGGTCAAGGTGTAGTAGAGGAAAACATCAGAACAGGAGTCAAAAGACGTGGATTCTAGTCCTGACTTTAACATTAATTCTCAGTATCCCTCACAGTGTAAGGGCCTTCATTCTATTATGTATAAAATAAAGATTTTGGTCACTAGATGATCTCTGAGGTCCCACTTTGTCAATAACATTCTGTGGCTATGACCTTTCTTCTTGGAAATAATGGAAGGATAAGGATCAGGGCTGTTGTGTTTAACTACCAGGTTCTCCAGGAGGAAAAATGCATTCACACAATTTTTAATATAACATTTTATTTTTTTCTCAATTATAGGTTAAAACAATTTTTAAACCTTTTTTAATTTTTGAATTCCGAATTCTACCCCTTTCTACCTTCTTGCCCTCCCCCCTTCCTGAGGTGGCAAACAAACTGATATAATTTATACATATGTAATCACATAAGACATTTTCATATTAATCACTGGAAAGAAGGAAAGAAGGAAGAAAAAATGTCATTCTTCAGTCTGTATTCAAACAATGTCAGTTCTTTCTCTTTCATATCATGAAGGAAGAAAGTGTGGTCATGGTGCAGTAGAGGAAAACATCAGAACAGGAGTCAAAAGACATGGATTCTAGTCCAGACTTTAACATTAATTCTCAGTATCCCTCACAGTGTAAGGGCCTTCATCCATAGTATGTTCAGGCAGATAGTATGTTTCATCATAAGTTCTTTGGAATTGTCCTGGATCATTGTATAGCTAAGTCATTCACAAATCTTCATCATACCATATTATTGTTACTGTATACAGTGTTCTCCTGGTTCTATGCGCTTCACTTTGAATCAGTTCACTTAAGTCTTTCCAGGTTTTTCTGAAACCTTCCTTCTTGTCATTTCTTTTTCCTTTTTCTTTTTTGTCTTTCTTTCTTTCCTTCCTCCCTTCTTTCTTTCCTTCCTTCTTTCCTTCCTTTCTTTTCTTTTTTTTGCAAGGCAATAGAGGTTAAGTGACTTGCTCAGGGTCACCTAGCTACTAAGTGTCAAATGTCTGAGATCAGATTTGAATTCAGCTCTTCCTGACTCCAGGACTGGTTCTCTATTCACTGCACCACCTAGCTGCCCCTTGTCGTTCCTCATAGCACAATAATATTCCATCACAATCATTTACCACAAATTGTTTAGCCATTCTGCAATTGATGAGCATCCTCTCAATTTCCAATTTTCAGCCACCACAAAAAGAGCTGCTATGAATATTTTTGTACAAGTATGTCTTTCCTCCCTCCCTCTTTGGGATAAAGACCAGCAGTGCCTTGCTAGATCAAAGGGTATGCAGAGTTTTATAGCCTTTGGCTGTAGTTCCAAATTGTTCTCTAGAGTGGTTGGATCAGTTCATAACTCCACCAACAGATGCACGCAGTCTTTTAAGTTTAATCTGCATTATTAGCACTTTGAAAAAACATGTGCAATAAAAAAACAATGAGAAATCATTATGTGATTTATAGATTACTGATTTCTGAGGTATAAATGCTGAAACTGAAAATGTAGCAACTGGTTTTGAAGAACTGGCTAGAGCTGGCTAATACACACCTCTGACTGGATTTTCATTGATGTTCCCTGGTAGAAACACAGTGTATATGACTGGATGGTAAATTATGTGTCATAGGACAGTACTTGATCTTAAGAATGTGTATGTATGGTTATCCTTATCAATCCTTTTTCTCTGGTAGTAGGTGGACATTCTTAGATAATACCATACGGAATGATGTTTCCTCACACAGGCCTGATTCCAAGAAAATAAAATTTATAGTGAATAGAGCACTGGCCCTGGAGTCTGGACTTGAGTTCAAATCCAGCCTCAAATACTTGATACACTAGCTGTGTGACCTTGGGCAAGTCATTTAACCCTAATTGCCTTGCCTTCCCCCCTCAAAAAAAAAAGAAAGAAAGAAAATTTACTCATCATGAGGTTTTATAAGAGGAATGTCCTCTTTCAGGTCATATCACCTATTTTTACTTCAGAAAAAATGTTATCAAATATATAAATTTATTCTTTTTAAAAGGTAGTGTGACGTTGTGGAAATAACATTGGATTTGGATGACCTGGGTTAATGTCCCAGATGTGGTATTGTGTGACCTTACTGCAGTCACATCCTCTCCAATCCTCAATTTCCTCATTAGCAAAATGAAATGACTCCAGATAACCTCTAAAGCCTCCATCAACTCTACCATTCTACAATCTCACAATCTATAAATACCATTATAAAATACTGAAGTTAAGAATAAGGAAAAATTAAAAGCATCTGTTCTAGACAGAAAGGTAAGATCTCCCCAGTCCCCAAACCTTTTCTATCTCTTAAATTCTGTTTCTGTTTAATGTTCAGAATCAAAATCTCTTCATATTCTCTCATGGAATAAATTGATTATCTCTGTGGAATGTCCAGTTCTCTGATTAAAAAAAATATATAGTCTAAAACTGAAATGTAGTATGAAAAAATTGAAATGAATGTCAATTGAAGGGCAGTGGATAGCTATGGGGTAGGTTTGAGCAGGCTGCAATACACTGCAAAATAGGAAATTACAATAGAGAAATGATGGGTGTATGGTTATCAAAGAAGCAGAATAATAGAAAAAGATGGGCTCAGTGCAAGAGCATGCTTCATTGGTGTCCTCATGATGTCAAGAAAAGAGCCAGGAAGTTTCAAAGAATTCTGGGTAAACTACCCTTTGGTAAATTTCAGGGAGCTCAGTAGACAAGAGGGCAGACTTTGATATGTTTCAGTCTCCACAGCTGGAGTTCATACTTACATCAATAAAACTGTAAATTCATTAGTGTATGGGCGGGGAGGAGGGATAAATAAATTTTAAAATCTTTTATGTGATAAAAAACTTGGAAATGTTTATCTGTAAGCACTCCTAGACTGAGTTACTCAGGGCGACATTTTAAGCCTCTTCACTTTAATGCAAAGGCTTTGCTAGTGAATTCATTTCTCTGACAAATCTCTTCTCCTAAATTGTGTCGTTTCTTGAAGATGGAGAAAAAAATAAGATAAAAGTATCTTATTGCACAGTTTCCTTGGCAATCCCCTTTGGAAAATACACTCAATTGCCAATGGTATTTTTCTGAGCCAAATGTCAGGAAAATTGCTTGTATCAATTGCTGTTGCATTCACACGGTGTCTTACAGTCACAGAGTTCCAGATCTTATTTGTGGTTCCCCTGCCCTCTTGTGGTTAAGAACTTATTGGGAAAAGGTACAATTTTATTATGCTTTAGCCTTCTTTTCAGGTATATCTTGGAGGTTTCATAGAATTACCCACTCATAGGCAAAATTGCCAAGTGGAATAGACCAGCATCAAGTTGATTATTCAAGAAAAAAAACACAAGTATTACAACTCAGATTTCACTGTATTCTAAAGCTTAATGGCGCGATAGTGTGCCATAGTAACAAGTGGACTCCACTGTTCAGGAAGCACAGATTTACATCCTCACCCCTGTAATTTATTATCATGACCTTTAGCAAATTATTTTATCTCAGTGAACCTCAGTTTCCCCATCTGTAAGATGAGGGCACTGAAATAGATGATGTCCATTCTTCCTATAAATCCTATAATACTAATTAGGAAGATAATCTCTTGGCCTGATGATGATGATGATGATGATGCTGATGCTGATAACAGCATTCATTTCACACTTTAAAATCTGCAAAGCACTGATATAGATTAAAGTCTCAGTTCAACCCTATGAGGTAAATACTATAGCTATTTTACCCATTTTAGAGATAGAAAAATGGAGACTCAGAGAGCTTAAGTGACTTGCCTATGGTGACACAGCTGGTAAAAATCAAACGCAAGATTCAAACCCAGTTCTTCTTGACTCTTAAGTCCAGACTTCCATCTACTACAAGAGGAATATGGATTCAAGAGTACAATAGTTATCATGGATATTTTGTAGAATATTACATATTTGTGTTCGTTTTATGTCTCTACTCTAGAGTCAGTGACTAGATCTTAATGATTCCCCCAGCATCTAGCACAGCGCTGTGCAAGTGGTAGATGCTTAAACTGCATTGATGAATGAATGAATGAATGAATGAAATAACGTCTATCTGGTAGATTAATTGCCCATCTTTATACAGTTCCTTCTCTCTTCTTCTAATTTTGTTCTAGTCTCTTCCTATTCCTCCAACTCTGTCTTTTTCACTCTCAATGGGCTATTTGGACATTCTGATGGTTCATTTTCTTTTTGGTTTATGATCATTTAGAGTCATAGAAACTCAATTAACAACCCCTAGTGCTTACTCATGTCTATCATGAGAGCACTCCACACCACTTCTCACCTTTAGTTCCAAGGGTTCCTTTTTATTTCTCTGTCAAACCTGCTGCATTTAAGTGGATGTTTGATGTCAGTGGATAAGCATTGAGCTTCAGCCTTATCACTGCATTGTCTTCATGGTTATTGAGGGCTCTCTAATAAGTAACAAGCTGAATTCTACAGACGTCAATGGAGAGGTCCTATTTTCCTTCTCCCAGGTAAATAGTAGAAAGAAGAAATATATTTCAAATATGCATTTAGAATCCATTTCACTCCATAATGGAAGCAGTTTACAAATAGACTTGAGTATTGAAATGACCAATTTTAGGAAGCCAGTATTGCATCTTTTTTCCTCTTTATTTTTTTTTTTTGAGGCAGTCAGGGTTAAGTGACTTGCCCATGGTCATACAGCTAGTAAATGTCTGAGTCCAGATTTGAACTCAGGTCCTCCTGACTCGAAGGCCAGTGTTCGATCTACTGTGCCACCCAGTTGCCCCTCCCCCCCAGTAATGGATTTTTAAAAACATCCCAGTACTTCCTTAAGAAATGACATCCTTCTAAAAGATAGTTCAGAAGGAATGGTGAGCCATGCAATGTCTAATTTTGTCACATGGTTTCCAGATTTCTCAAAGGTTCAAAGGTACTACAGCAGACAAGCTGGGCCTTTCTATAGGGACCCATAAGGTGACCCTATGTGACACAATCATGGAATAATCACCAATTCATGGAATATTTGAGTTGGAAGGACCTTCAGTGTCCACTTAATCCAACCCAAACCTACACAAAATCCCTTTTCCAACAAACCTGATGAGTGGTGATCCATCTTTTGCTTGAAGACTCTCAGTGAGGGAACTTCCACTTCTTCTGAGGCAGCACATTCCCCTTTTGGAGAGCTTCAGTTACTAAAAATCTTTTCTTGACATCAAACTTGAATTTACCTCTTTGAAGTTTGCACCTGGTGCTTCTAGCTCTGCCTTCAAGGATCAAGCAAAACACATCCAATCCCTTTCCCCAGTGACTTAACTTCAAATATTTAAGGATAACTTGAACATGATTCAGAGTTTCAATTTATTCTGAATTTCATCATTTATTTGACATTATTTTAAAGACACATGTTAATTTCCAATCTCAGATTGTTTAAGAAATCATGCCCTTATATCCAGCAAAAGAACTGATAAATAGAAATATGTATAGAATGATTTTTACATATAATTACATATTTGTGTCTAATGGTAACTATCTCTAGGCCAGGGGGAGTGGGAAGAAAAGAGAAGAAATTTACATGATAAATTTATTACATATCTAAAAGGAATGGCAGACTATATAATAGATTTGCAGTTTTGTGTGCAATCATGTTTTATTATTCTTCTATGTTATGGAAATGCTTGTTTTATTTCATAATTAAAAAAATAAAATAAAAAAAGAAATTCATGCCCTTGAACAAAAGGAAGACATAAAAAGAGGCATGTTCTTCATGGCTAGGCACTGGTAATTTTAATAGCAGTCTTTTTTGTTTAAGCAGCATTCCCCTTTTGTAGGGGCAAGAAGTAGAGTCAGAGATGTAATAGATTTGCAGTTCTTTTCCGTGGTGTCATGGAAAGAACATTAGCCTAGCAATCAGGAAGGGTAAGTGATAGATACAACCCAGCCCAAGTTCTGTTTAAACAGTTTAAAATGTCAGTAATGGTAATGGTGCTGATGCTGATGATAGGCATTTATTTAGGGTTTTGTAGTCATAAAGCACTTGGCATACCTCTTAGCTTTTGATCACAGACATCAGCCTTGTGATGTAAAATAATGTTCACGTTTTACAGATGAGGAAACTAATGCTTGGAGATGTTAAGTTACTTGTCCAAGATAACACTGGAAGAAAATGACAAGAGTTGGATCTGAAAGAAAGTCTGGTCTTCTAACTCCACATTTAGCACTTTCTGCTAACCCACAGTTGACTTTTCTAGATTATTATTGTCCTCTTGAATAACCAGTAACATTACTTTTTGAAAAGATGTTTTGTTGGTATCTTTTGTTTTTACGTATCCCTTATTTCCTCCTATGTCTCTTCCTTTTCCCCTCTCAAAAAACCAACTGATAACTTTTATTAAAGAAGATGAGACCAAAAAGAAAATCAGGAAAACCAATCAATTAAATAAATAAAGAAAGAAAGAAACTATGATATTGCAAGCAATTTTGTACATCCACCAATCCTATTTCTACAAAGGAAAGAGGGAGGAGGTGGAGAGACGGGCAACTCATATCTTCTTATTTCTCTTTTTGGGGGCCAAATGTAGCCGTTACAATTTTGCAACATTGATTTTTTAAAAATGGTTTTGCATTCATTTTTCTTTCCATTTACATTATTGCAGTCATTATGTATATCACTTTCTGGCTCTATTCTCTTTGCATCAGTGTATGTATGTTTTTCTGTGCTTCTTTGTAGACATCATATTCTTACAGCACAGTAATATTGCGTTACATTCATGTGCCATGATTTGTTCAGCCATGGACATCCATTTTATTTCTAGTTCTTTGCCATCACAAAAAGTAACCAGAATATATTGGTGTATATGGAACCTTTCATTTTGTCACTGATCATTGGGCTATGTGTTAAAGTGAAATCTCTGAGTCAAAGGATATGAATATTTAATAACTTTCACACTTCTAAAATATTAGCTTCTATGTAAAAAAATAGCATATTTGATTCTGAAACATTGGCCATTTCCTAGGGAAAAAAAAAACAAAAGAATTTTTGCTGCTATATACTAAAACTTTATGAACTGCTCCTGGCATATAGCAATCGCCTATTACAGAAATATAATAAATAAAAAGTGTGTGTTCTTTTCTTTAGCAGTTAAATTTTGGGATGATGACTTTTGTAGATTTAAAGCAACAGGGGACTTAGGATCCTTTAGGGTCATCTAGTCCAATCCCCTCATTTTATAGATAAGGAACTGATGCCCCATAATTCTAGGACTGAGTGAAAGGGAGGAGGGAAAGGAAAGAGTCATTGTTTCTGTATATATATAATTGAACCCCCTCCAGCCAATTTATACTTTTTTGAGTGTATGAACTATTCTGACATGTAATTTCAGCAGAAAAATATCAGGTGACACTGAAACATTGGAAAGTATGACAGCTAGAGCAAGCTATAGCCTTTAAAACTAGATATAGAGAGTTATATTTAGAAATACATGCATTGTATGTCACCAAGGTAACATGTGCCTGGGCACATACAGTCCAGTGCAGAAAATGCAGGATAGACATAGGATTGGAGCCGGCTCATGACTGAGTGCATATTGAAAGGCACACAACCGTTTCAATGCAAATGACACATTTCAAAATTGTAGTAGATTCCTTCCTTCCTCCCCCACAGTAGTGACAATCAGACATATAGTTACTCTCTCTAAAGAAAGCAGAATTCCCCTCGATGTATTTTCTTTCTTTTTTTAAAATTTTTGCCAAAAAGTAATACTACAGTTAAATAAGTTGTCTGATTACATTGTTTTTAAGGAGTGAAGAGGACTTCTTGGCAATTTTTCTGCCAGATGTTCTGTGTCTTCCTTATTCAGAGTCTTTCATTATATTTGGCACACAACTGCCTGAAGTCATGTTTTTTTTTTCTTTTAAGTATAGGTGAAGATGTTGGTAATGCTATAAATTCATTTAGAATGATGGTTTTCATTGAAAGTAGTCTGTTTTCTGGCACTGGTGCTGGCCTTGGTTGTATACAGTTGAGAAATTGAGAAACATTCTGTTGGCTTGGTGACATTTTATTAAGATCCTTTGAAGTCTAGTCATTCTCACTAACAAGTGAGGCATCTCTTGCCATATTGGGTTTGAGATATGTACTGTGTCACTGATTTTTAACAAATATGTCCAGTGAAACCTGAGGTTTTAAAATTAAGAAAGTACTATGATGAAACTAGATTGGGAAAAAAAAAGTGATTTCATTTAAGGTTTACATTATGAATTTTGAGGATAACTATAATTTCTACAAGAGCCAGATGTTGCATTGTTTTAATATCAGGAAAGCTTAGACACGTTATCTCAATGCTAGAGAAAGACTAGCTAATGTCTACAAGGTCATGACTCATTCCCTGTGACTGAATAAAAAAATTCTTCTATCCTAATGGGAACATAATCAGCCATACTTTTTAAAATCCCTTTGGTGCTTCAATGATCTATGGTTTTATTGGCATGGATACTCAGAATCACAGACTCACAGAATTTCAGTGTTGAAAGGGATGTCACTGGTCATCTAGTCCAGCCCAAAAGGGAAAATAATCTCTTCTATAACCCATCTGCTAAATAGTTATCCATCCTTTGCTTCAAGACATCTGGGGAGCGAGAACTCATTTTCTGTCAAAGCAATCACCATACTTTTGAATGTTATTCATGCTAGAGGAGTTTTCCCCTTATATAAAGCCTTAATTTGTCTCTGAAACTGTGACCAAACAGCTCTAATCCTTTCTCCACATGACATCCCCCTCAAATGCTGGAAGACAGCTATAATGTCCCCTACTAAGCCTTCTCTTCACTAGGCTAAACATCTCCACTTCATTCAGTCCTAATAGGAAATGGATTAAAGACCCTTTACAATCCTTGTCCCCCTCCTCTGGACACTTTCCAGGTTACTTCCCTCACCAATACAGATCCTGATCTGTCTGTAGCTTGGTAGAGAGTCTTGGTAAACAACAAGAGTTGTGCTTGGTAAAAAATGCCATCACCCTATATCCAAGGTGATAGTAAACTGCTCCATATTTAGCTGAATGGGTCCTTAGGTGACAGATAAATCATACATCACTGACTTGGCCATTAGGAGATTGCATTTCATTATCATAGGCTTTAAGAAACCAGGATCAATTGTTGGCTTGATGACATTTTATTAAGATCCTTTGAAGTCTAGTCATTCTGACTAACAAGTGAGGTATCCCTTGCCGTATTGAATTTGAGATATGTGCTGTGTTGCTGATGTGACAGATGAGGCATTGGGGCAAGATTTTAGTGAAAGCTAACTTAGAATATGTCCTATAACTTGAGGTTCATACTTCACTGGTAAATTAATTTTCTTTCACATATAGTAGTTAATATACATGTATAGCATTGTGTATACTAAATGAAGATTCTTAATATCAGCATGCTGGAGCCATAATAAGAATCCCAAGATTACTGTGTAATGTGCATCTATATAGGAAATGCCAAGCATGATTCCTGCATGCTATAGATTATGATGTGTCCATGGATATCTGATCCCATTGATACGGTTGTGCTCTCCTTCAGTGCCAGTCACAACCTGTTCTTGACTTCTCTTGATGTGTGATTGTTATTCATGAACTCCCATAGATTATTCACAAAGGAGCTCAGTTTGCTGGAGGCCTTTGAGGAATTTTTGTTTGCATATTTTTACATCTCCCAGCAGGCCTATACTTTGAGCCAAGTCAACTTGCTCTAACAGCTAATGTGTCTAACAAAGTGAACTTTTTATTCAATTGGTTTCAGCATTTGTAGATCAGTAATAACAACCTGATATATTTTTAAAATAATAATTGCTAATATTACTACTAGTAATAATAATGTATACAGCCATTACAAAGCCATGGCATTTTGAAAACAGTTTTGTGAGAGGCTTGTTTCATTGTAAGTTTTACTATCTTATAACTGATATTTGAATGAGGAAAATTATTATTAATAATAGTTAACATTTTTATAGCATCTACTATGTGAAAGCCATTTTGCATCATCTCAATTGATCCTCACAAGTGTTATTATGATCCCCATTTTACAGATAAGAAAATTGAGGCAAACAGAGAAAGTGACTTGCCCAGGGTCACATACTTAATTAGTTTCTGAGGCTAGACTGGTGGCTCTTTATCCACTGTGACACCTAACTGCCACAAATTAGACTATGGTTATTCATATACTGTGACTTTTTTTTTAAGATTACAAAGAATTATAATTTCCATTGCTTGAAATGAAATTCCTATGGGGATTTTAATTCACATTGGGTACTCCTTTTTTTCCCCATTATAACCTGCTCTGCCATCTTCCAGCATTTGAGGGGGATCTCATGTGGAGAAAGGATTAGAGCTCTGTTTGGTCACAGTTTCAGAGACAAATTAAGGCTTTATACAAGGGGGAAACTCCTCTAGCATGAATAACATTCAAAAGTATGGTGATTGCTTTGACAGAAAATGACAGAAAATTTATTTACTATCTTTACTCCTGTGGAAGAGTAAACCAAGGTCCAGGGAGTTTATGTGACTTGGCCAAAGATACACAGGAAATGATAGAACTGATACTTGAATGAGGGCCCAGTAACTGAATCCAAGTAGCCTTCCATTGTAGTACCTGATAAAGTAACAAATTTTACTTGTATTTTGTTTTGTATAATAAGTATGTCCCTGAAAAGGTTTATATAAAGTAAACGTTCAGAAACCCAGCCACATTTTTCTAAACATGGAACTATCCTTTTAAAAGTGCTTCATCTTTATTTTCCAGTGATCATTGATAAATGTTGTCTTATCCATTAGTTTTATCTGCCCTCTAGCCTCCCTAGTTAATGCTCTATAAATTGACATTTAAAAAATGAGGGGGTGCACTTATTTTGAAACATGCTTCTTTTATCACACAACTTCTGTGTTTTAGAAATTTCACATTTTCACATCAGCAAGACATACCTTTAGAATAATAATAGATGGTTATCAACTCACCTTTATATATCACTTTATAAAGCTTCAAGGAGGCAGAAAAACAAAACAAAATACTTTCCTTACAACATCCCTGTGCAGGACGTTGTCAAGTCTTCTTATCCCCATTTTACAGATGAAATGACTAAGGCATAGAATAAGTGACTTGCCCAAGATGGTAGGATTTAAAGGTAGGTGTTCAAATTTGGTCAAGCACTCTTTCCACTGTTTAGTATGAACATGAAGAAAATTTGCTCAAGAATTTGTTTTAATTGGCACAGTCATTCTGCCAGTAGTTGCTGAGTGGTGATGCAATGTTCAGAAATACTGGGCCTGAAAAAATGCACTGAATGCACAAAAATGAGAAATGTTATATTATTATCCCTTAACCCAGGCAGAAGAGGAGCGAGATGACATGGAGAGAGTGAAACTGGACAATAAGCGGATTCTCTTCAACCTTTTGCCAGCCCATGTTGCACAACACTTTCTTATGTCCAATCCCAGGAACATGGTAAGAAATGAGAATTTGCTTGGATATCTCTCAGAAAATTCTAACGCAGATGATCCCGGCAACATGGGTAGCATCACTCTAGGCCGTATGGCTTGGGATGCTGAAATCAAAGTGAGACTATCCATGAATGACTACGACAATGTAATTGAGAAAGCCTCTTAAAGGAAGCCAAACTCTGAAAAAACTGAAAAAGAACTAATCGTCCAGGGAACAGAGAATGAACAGGTTTCATTTTGTTTGTTGTTGTTTTTTTTGTTTTTGTTTTTGTTTTTGGCAAAGAGATTAGACTTCTAGGTCAAAGGGTTTTTTGAATGTTTCTCACATACGGTCGCTTTATTGACTGTTTGGGTTTAGCATTTTTTTTTCCTTTAAAGGAGGACTCAGTGTGGAGGGCACTGAGATAAAGTATTTCCAGAAATAACTGTAGTGCAAAATCCGAAGATGTCAAAGAACTTATTTTTTTAAAGTTGGGCTTAAAATTTGAAAAAAAAAATCTATCCTGAAATATGGAACCTATAATATCATAAATCATAATGGAAAATTATTATTAATAATAGTTAACATTTTTATAACATCTACTATGTGCAAGCCATTTTGCATCATCTCAATTGATCCTCACAAGTGCTATTATGATCCCCATTTTACAGATGAGAAAGTTCAGGCAAACAGAGAAAGTGACTTGCCTAGGGTCACACACTTAGTTTCTGAGGCTAGACTGAACTCCAGATCTGGCTCTTTATCCACAGTGCCACCTAACTGCCACAAATTAGACTATGGTTATTCATATACTGTGACTTTTTTTTTAAGATTACAAAGAATTATAATTTCCATTGCTTGAAATGAAATTCCTATGGGGATTTTAATTCCCATTGGGTACTCCTTTTTTCCCCATTTATAGCCTGCCCTGCCCTTAAGATAGGATCATATTGTATAGCAGTTTGTCATCTTTCTAAAACTTTCCACTGCTATTAGTGATGGCCATGATACTGGTGATGATGGCAGTGGCAGTGGTGGGCATAGTCCAGAAGATCACATTGGTGATGATGGTGGCAATCACTTGTAGTTTCCTGGATTCACACATTGTACAAGTCTCATTCACTTTTGACCCTTACAACAATCCTGATCATCTTTTGTGTGTTTTGGAACAGGAAATTAGCATTAATTAAGATAGACACATTATTCTATTAAAAGAGAGAATTTTTTTTTCTTTTGAAAATCACAGATTTAGAGGCAGCTAGGTGGCACAGTGGATAGAGCACCAGCCCTAGAATCAGGAGGACCTCAGTTTAAATCCAGCCTCAGACATTTATTAGTTGTTTGATGCTGGGCAAGTCACTTAACCCTCATTCCCACCAGAAAAAAAGAAAAAAAAAATCAGAGATTTAAAATTAAATTTTGAAAAAAAAAGCAACTTTAAAATATTGTATTGATTTCCCTCTATGTTAGCTTGGGTTTTCTGCATTTAAAAAATAGCTGTGGGATTAATTTTTATAACTTTTTTTTACATATATTACATACTTCCAATGCTATATGCTTATTTATAGATGTTAAGTGCAACCCAAGAAAGAATATTTTTATGAAGCACCTGATATTTGCAAAGTGTTGTACTAAGTGCTAGAGGTCCTAGGGAAAAAGCCGAAGAACAAATATCCTTTGCCCTCAGAGGGCTTACAAACTTTATAGGAATGTACGGTATTAGGATAAATAGAAGACAGCATGAAGGTGAGAACAATTATACCTGGGAAAATCCAGAAAGACTTCCTGTAGGAAGTGACACCTGAGGGGAACCCATAAGGAAGCTAAGGATTAATTCAGCAAACACATATTCACTTAGCTGTTATGCCAAGTCACACCATTTCTTACTTTCCCATGACTTATGCTGGCCATGGAAGGGCAACTTAGTCAAGACCTTTAAATTTGAATTGAGCTGGTTCCAGTGCTCTGACAAGAAGGTAAAGGAGAGAAGGCAATAGAAGTGTAATAAAGGAAGTGAGCCAGAGAAACACATCATTTTTAGAAGTTACGTGTTTCTGAATCAATACTGTGATTATTTTAAAAGACTACTAGACTGACAGGTTGGAACAAAAAGGTGCAGGTTAAGTCCCGATTTCACATCTGAATTGTTTGAGCTTTGTGTATATTTAAATGCTAGTACTGAATCCATCAGCACTACCCCCTCCCACACACACACCCATATATAGGTAATATATACGTACCTACAACAGGAACCCATCTCTATAGAAGCCATGTTTTTGTATTCTCATTATCTCCCTAATAATAACAAGCTGCTTATTGTGATGCCCATTTATTTGTTATGCAAGCCAAATCATGATTCTAAAATTACAGGACCTTTATTATCAATCCTATTCACAAGTGGGTGTGATGTTTGCTTCCATCCCAAATTTCAACGATTTCTACATCGAACTGGATGGCAATAACATGGGAGTGGAATGTTTGCGCCTCTTAAATGAAATTATTGCTGATTTTGATGAGGTAATGGCTCCATTTTCAATCATTCTGATATTATTGATTGGGCATTTAGCTAGAGGGGTCTAGATCTCTATAGTAATATACTGAATCACTTTCTAAATTGATTGTGTAGCTCTTTTCATGTTAAATCCTGCCTTTAATCCTGTCACATACCCAGGTTTTGCTTGATGAAATTGGAATGAAAACTACAAAGTATGGGGAAGAAATGCAGGGTTAAGCAGTTACCCAGCCCACCAGCATATTAGTCTGAAAAGGAAGTCCTCCTTTCTGAATGACTTTTGTTTTTCTAAATCCTTCTGATACAGGAACTAATGCCAGAAGAGAGGGGGCTCATTTAGTCCAAATTCTTCATTTTAAAGATAAGAAAATTGAGCCTAGAAATGGGAAATGATTTGTCCAAGGGAAAAGACATAGCAAGGGTAGCTAGGTGGCACAGTGAATAGAGCACCAGCCCTGGAGTCAGGAAGACCTGAGTTCAAATCCGGCCTCAGACACTTAACACTTACTGTGTGACCTTGGACAAGTCACTTAGCCCCAAATACCCTGCCTTCCCCCGTCCAAAAAGAAAAAAAGACACAATAAACAGGAGAGCCCTTGACATCTGACCCCAAAGCCAGCCCTCTTTCCACTGTACCATACTTTTTGAGCAGTGAGGATACTGTCTTTCCTCAAGTTTTTAGTATCACAAATGGTGGTTACTTACAATGAATTTAATTTTGGCAGCACTGACCAACTTGCATTTGATCAGGCTGAGGTTATTCTTTCTCTCCTATTGTGGTGCCATGAAAGAATGCTGCTGAATTTAGAGTCAGAAGACCTGAGTTCAAAACTCAGGTATGCTACTTATCTTCATAACTTCAGGCAGGAAATTTTATCCCATTGGGCCTTAGTTTTCTCATGTGTAAAATAATGTTACACAAAATGTCCTGCGAGTTCCCTTCCCGTTTGGAATCTGTTATTTCAGGAGCCTTTCTTTCTTCTGGATCCTTTCCTAACTATTCATTTAATGTCTAACTAGTTTTCTTTCTCTGTTGTCAATTAAATTGTGTCTACCTTATGAACTTTGCATTATCCCAACAGTCGCTTTTGAGATAGTGGGAAGCATACAACAGAAATTTCCATAATGATATAATTTTTTTTAATAATGGGGGAGTAGAGAGAAATGTTAATATTTCCTTCTTTCTTGTAGAATTTCTTTACTATTTTCCCTCGTCAAATCTTGAGAATCAGTATTCCCTTCCTGTTGACCCCCACAGCTGCCATCAGATTCTAATTTCAGATTCCTTTTCAAAATCAATGATCTTTTTCTTCCCCCCAGAATATACTTTTCAAACTAGAATCAGGAAATACCCTGATTTTTCCTTTACTTTTCATGAGTTCACACACTCTTAGTCCTAGGCTTTTTTTTTTTTAATATGGTCATAGAAACACAGGGAGAAGACGTGTGTACCTTTGCCTTCTCCATCTGCTTTCCTAATAACATCAGCAATAATAATGCATAATATAGACTACAATAATAAGTCTCTGGAAGACCTCTATGGTGCTGTCAGTTGTTTGAGGAAAAAAAATATATTCCTTATGATCATATTTTTGAGTTCACATCCCAAGCCCATTTTAATTTCCCTAAATCCTTCATAGGTTCATAAACTGATAGCCCTGTCTGCTAAGACTTGATTTTCATAGTATATTTAATCTGCTATACTATTGCACATAAGAACTGATAACTGTGGTATCTTTTCTAAAATATTATATAATATTTAACAGTTTTATGTTTTAAACAAAGCTCATGGACAAAGAATTTTATAAGGACCTAGAAAAGATCAAGACAATTGGAAGTACTTATATGGCTGCAGTGGGATTGGTGCCAACCACAGGGACCAAGGTAAGCCCCAGAAAGCATGAGAGTTACTAATGAGGAATGTATGCAGGTCACAAGGTATCCTGAAGGCCCAGATCTTTAACTGGATATACTTGTGTTCCCAAATGATAATCATTGTGTTAGAGATGCAGCAAAATAATCAGTAGTTCATTATATCAATTTATTTCAATAAAAATTTAATGTCAACTGGGTACAAAGTCCAACACTAGGTCTTGGGGTATTATCGCTCGGATAAGAGGTTCTCCCTATCCCCTTTTTTGGTTATGTTATGTTATGTTATAAGAGGGAAATAATACAGAAACATAGATGAGGCACAAATCAATCCATTTTGCTTTTCCTTCCTTTTCTTTCTTTTTTTCTTTCTTTCTTTCTTTCTTTCTTTCTTTCATTCTTTCTTTCATTTTTCTTTCTTTCTTTTTTTCTTTCTTTCTTTTTTCTTTCTTTCTTTCTTTCTTTCTTTCTTTCTTTCTTTCTTTCTTTCTTTCTTTTCCTTCCTTCCTTCCTCCCTCCCTCCCTTCCTTCCTTCCTTCCTTCCTTCCTTCCTCTTAGAAGACAGGTGGCACATGGATAGATCTTTAGACTTGAACTCAAGTAGTCCTGTGTTCAAACCTACTTCAGACACTTAATAGCTTTGTGACCCTGGGCAAGTCACTTAGCCTCTTCCAACCTCAGTTTCTTCATAAATGAAATGGGGGTAATAATGGCAGCTACCCCTCAGGGTTGTTGCAAGGATCAAATGAGATCGTATATGTAAAGTGCTTTGCAAATCTTAAACTGCTTTGTAAATGCTAGGTACTGTATGAGTGTTAACCATTATTTTTCCTTTGTTAGACTTGAATTATTATTTGTTTCCTCAAATTCCTTGAGTTTTGCTGTCAGTATCCTTCTAGGCAAATAAGCTGATTGCCCTTTGAACTATGACCCCCCCCCCCCAAAAAAAAGCACAATATCAGATCACAGCATAGTGATGTTACTAGAGGGTGTTTGCCTTGTGCTCATTTGATTTGGCAATGGCCAAATGAGTGTAGGTGAGTTAGTCCAAAATTGAAAACACTTGTTTTAAAGTTTTATCAGGATGTGCTGAGGACTCAGTGTATATTTACATAACACAAGTAGATTGCAACAGCCTAAATTCTGTTCTTTGGCCACCCATCTGATTTCTTTTATATATATTCAGCATTCATCCAAATAGCTCAATTCCTCTATTTTAACTGCAACCAAAGTTAAAAATTAATGTTAGTAATCAGTAAACAACAGAATACCCTCTAGTTCCCCCCCTCCAATCCCTGCCTTCAGCCTGAGTCGGATGTGGAAAGGAAAAATATACTTCCCAGCAGACTTTTCACAAGAATCCTTTTGATACAGAAGTAAAGTGCAGGTGTCAGAACCTTGACAAAATCATTACAGGCCAAAAAGTAGAAGGTATGAAAATTATAATAATAATTGGCTTTTATATAGAACCCTACAGTTCTTAAAGTACTTTACATATCTCATCTGAGCCTTAAAACAAGCCTAAAGATACTGTTTTTTCCACTTTTCTGATGATGATGAAACTCAAGTGCAGAGAAATAAAAGGATCTGAGCAACCTCCCATGGGAAGGAAGGAGGAAGAGGATCCAAACCCAGGGCCCGTCTAATGCCAGTCCAGTTCTCCTTTAATGCTAAATTTTCATACCTATTATTCAAATCCTATACAGATTTAGGCAATATCCTTTCATATAAATGGACAGGGAAAGCACATTTGAATAATTTCAATTTAAAAATATACAAAATATCTCCTAAAAATCAGATAACCGATCCAGGCAAAAGTAGATTGGAGGTTTGATTTCTCTGATTGACTGGGTTTTTAATTCCCTCTGTTTAAGAGACAGAATCAGATTGTGATCGTGGTGCTTTGGGCATGGCTGGTCTTTGACCTGAACCATTGTTGTTATTGAGGCCAAAACAAGTTTTGTGCTATTTACCTTTATCCCTGACCCCCTGGCTAAAGCTATAGCTTATACACGACATACCTTCCAGATCTCAGCACACACAGGCAACACACAGAAGAAAATCTGAAAAGATGGAGAACATCTGCTTTCAGGGATAAGGCGGAGACTACAGTGCTGGAATGTTCCCTGGTAAAATTTGGGCTCAAAGGGTTATTCTGGGGCCCATGTCTCTGCCTACAAAGTTTCTTGAATATGTTGGTGGCTCTCCAGAGCACTCAATCACCAATCCATGCTACCTTCTTTAATATTACAATGACAAAGCTGAAGAGATCATGGGATTTAGAAATGGAAGGGACCTTAGAGATCAAGTCCATTCTCCTATTTTACGTATAAAGAAACAGAGGTACATAAAGGTTGTGACTTTTACAAGTTCACATCGGTACAAAGTGGCAGAACTGGGCTAGTTCGAGGAGATCTGAAGTTCAAATCCAAAACATTCATTTAGACGTTTTAGGTTCGTTTTAGTGGACAAACATTACATTTTGATTCTGCTGTATTATTTCCTCAGGGAGGGTTGACTGTGGGAGTAAAGAGAGGGTCAAAGAAAATGAGTGGAACAGAAAGAGAATGTATGGAATTTTTCAGATTATTGGGACACAGTAAAGAAAATATATTTCTCTAGCACAGCATAGTCTCAACCCTAGCAGCCCCAGTGATTGTAGCTAAACCCAAAGAACATAGTGGATGAGATACAAGTATTAGTAGAATTCAACCAAAGAAATATATGCAGTAAGAGAATAATTTCGTTTGAGAGATTTGGCCATCCTGGATAGTAATGTTTCTCATTTGAATGGAGTTAAAGTTACATTTTTAAAAATGATACTATTGCAATTCTAAATTTTCTGCTTCAGAAAAACCACTCAAACACCCTACTAACAAATGTAAGCACACAGCACCCAAGCACACACATACACATACACACAGACAGACAGACAGACAGACACACACACACACACACACACACACACACACACTCCAAATGACTTACCTTGCTGTCTTGATTAAATGAATAACAAAAACAAATCTATTATGCAAGCCAAGGTCATAGATTCAGGTCATCAGCTAAAGAGCAGTAAAGGTGATCCCATGATTTTAGGTGACTTTCCTATAATTCAGTCTTATTTGCTGGGAAGGAGGGATGGGGTTTTTGTTCGTTTTTACTATCTATCAGGGAATTAAAAGAGCTGCTATGGTTTTGGATCAGTGTGACAATTTGGAAACCCACATACTCAACTCATTCTTGCATTTACTTTAACTGTCACTATGAACCCAAATTGGAAAAAAAAAAGAGAGGGGGAACTTATATAAAGAGCTAGAAAAAGAATAATAACAACTGATACTTATATTGTGCCTTGAGATTCACAAAACACTTTATCTATATTACTATCTCATTTGATCCTTATAACAGTAAGGTGAGGGGCAGCTAGGTGGAGCAGTAAATAGAGCACTGGCCCTGGAGTCAGGAGGACCTGAGTTTAAATCCAGCCTCAGACACCTAACACTTACTAGCCGTGTGACCTTGGGCAAGTCACTTAACCCCAATTGCCCTGCCTTCCCCCCTCCAAAAAAAAACCCCAGAACCCAAAAACCAAATACCAAGAGGTATTATTATTCTCATTTTATAGATGAGTACACTAAGTTTCAAGGTGGTTAAGTGACTTTCTTACCTATGGTCCAAAGGAAGAATGTAGACTCACACTTCTCCTGACTCCAAGTCCTGACTCCAATGTTCTGAGATATCATACTACCAATCTAACAGCAACAGCAACTAACATTTACATGGCACTTTTAGACTTACAAAGAGCTTTTCTTCACAGAAAACCTGTGAAAAATGTAGTACAACAAAGGATTTCTTAAAAATCCATACCTAATTGAGCGAAATAAAATCCCATGGTAAGGTGTAGATGTGAATAAGTCCAGAGGGCATCTAGTTTAGTCCACAGGAGCTGCCAATCGATAGGGAGTATCCTAGGCTTAAGCATTTATTTGTTATGAGATCTTTATATGATACGAATCCTGAACGCCATTGGTAATTCGCAGATAAATCGTTAACTGACCAGCAAAATGTCTCCCTGGTTTCTCATATCAAGATCCATTCTAAGAATATGATTATTTTGTACCTAGGCCAAGAAGTCAATTTATTCACATCTGAGCACACTAGCTGATTTTGCAATAGAGATGTTCGATGTCCTTGATGAAATCAACTATCAATCTTACAACGACTTTGTCCTCCGTGTTGGTAAGCTATGATTCTAAAGTAAATATAGTATGTTTAGCTACGTCTCTTTTTCCTAACATGGTAGAAGCCAAAGAAGCGAGAGTACCATGTAATTCTGAATTCATACTACAGTCATAAAAGCATGTGTTTGGCCTCTCAAAATATGGGGACTACAAGAAATGGAATCCTAAATTGGAAAATACCTCAGGAGTAATCTAGTGCAAAGCCCTGCATTGTATGATATCCTCCCCAACAAAATTCTTGACAAATATTTCAAATACCTTCGGTAACAAGGAATTACTTATCATCCTATTTCCCCTTTTGGACGCATCTAATTGTTTTTAACATAACAGAATTTGGTACTCTCAGGGATCTTAAGAGATCAAAAGTCCAACCCTCCAACCTGGTTCAGTATTTCTTAAACTGAGGCCTAGAGAGATGATTTCTTCAAAGTCAGAGAGGTAATGATTAGTAGCAGAGCCAGAATTACGACTCACATCCTCCAACTCCAAATCTAGGGCTCTTTTTGTTACATCATGGAAATTCTTATTGTAGGAAGTAGATTGAATGGAAGTCATAAGCCAACAAATGCTCATTAACCTAACAAGAATAACGTTAAGAGTATTTTAAATGAGTGATTTAGAACGAGATCAGTTTGGTTCTACATTTAAGTGAAGCGTTATCAAAGTAAAACAAATATGTTTTTTCCCCTCCCAGGCATTAATGTAGGTCCAGTAGTGGCAGGTGTTATTGGTGCCAGGAGACCTCAATATGATATCTGGGGAAACACTGTAAATGTTGCCAGCCGAATGGATAGTACTGGAGTGCAGGGGAAAATTCAGGTTTGTTTATTCTAAAGTGTTTGAAATATGTTCTACAGTGTTGTTGAGTTTAAGGAATTTATTTTGAATTTTCAATCACTAGTGTTATGTTTTAAATTTCCTACAAATGTAGAGAAATTGTCATTGGCAAAGCATATTAAATTTGTTCATCTGTCACCAGCTTTTATAGTGGAAAGATATGAATACTGTCTTTCTAGTAGAGTTTTTTCTCTCTCTTTCTTCTTTTTTTCTTTGTGTAGCTTCAACATACTACTGGTCATTACTTATCCTGGCTTCTTTTGATACGTCTCTGTGTCTCTCTCACACACACATACATGCACACATATTCCATATCTCCGCACCCAAACACTCTACCTTACATTGATGAATGGAATAAGGTCTTCTCAAGTCTTATGTCTTTGAAGTGGCCCTTAAAAGATGGACTGGGGTGAGGGGATTTTTAAAAAAAGGAAAAAAAGTTACATGTATTTATATTTAAAAGGTATAGCAAATTGTACATCATAGATTTGCAGTTTCAAGTGCAATCATCTTTTTTTATTCAACTATGTTCTGGAAATTCTTGTTTTATTTCATAAATTAAAAAGTAAATAAATAAAATTTTTTAAAAATCAAAGCTGGACCGACCTATTGTAGGTCAGAAAGAGGCCTATAAAATATTCCTGAACTTTTAAAAACTTTCTGTTGACTTTTTCAACCGCATTCGTTATTTGTGTGATATTGTTAGAAAATTTTCCCCATGAATTTTTGTCAGTTTCTGTGTTGGTTTTGTTTATATTTATACAGTTCATGTAGCCAAAAACGAGGTCATTACACCATAAGCTTACCTTGTTAGTGTGTACACATGCTCTTGATTCAACAAGAGCCCTAAAGAAGCAAATGCTATAAAATCATTCAACCTGATTTTGCCATTCCAGACTTAGAAGGTATAAATTCTTCTGGCTTTCTCTCTCACCTTCCTTGTCCTCCATACTTCCTCCATCCTTCAGCCCAATCCCAATCTATGGCCATCCACAGAAGAAAAGTTTTGCCTTCGTTCTTCGTCCCACCTCTATCATAAATCTATGGAGGCCTCCCCCCAGAAGGCCTTGATTTTCCAGTTGTTCCTTAAAGGATCAGGACAGAGTTTTCTCCATGTAAGGCACAACTATAGCTTGCCTATGATGAAAGAGACTGGTTACTGAACTTTTCGCTCCATCTCAAAGCAGCAGATTTTTCCTTCTCCAAGGAAATTACCATATTGTTTAACTTAGTTCCAGATTTCTTCTTCAGTGAGCTATTTCGCATATCTAAGCACACTAAATAATTGTGTGTAGTTATGAATGAGGGAGTACACAAAGTGTCTGTAATTTTATCAATATGAGGGAACTCTCAATATTGTAAATTTCTCTGACAGTGTCAATCATAAGTGTCTGTGACTTAGAATATGACTCCTAGGAAGTTCCCTAATGCCTATGAAGGTTGAATGAGTTATCACAACATCTGGGTGGCTCAGTGGCTAGAGAACTAGGCCTACAATCAGGAAGACCTGAGTCCAAATATGGCCTCAGGTACCTCCAACTGTGTGACCTCAAGCAATCCACTTAACTTCTCTCTGTCTCAGTTTCCTCAAATGTAAAGTGGGATAACAGTATCTATCTCCCACAATTGTTGGGAGGATCAAATGAGAAATATATGTAAAGTTCTTGGCACATAAGAGATTCTATATAAATGTCAGCAGCGATTTCTTCTTTTCTCCTTCCTTCTTCTCCCTGTCTTTTGCCTTCTTTTTTTCTTTTCTGCCATAAAGCCACTGATATGATTCTTACCAAACCAATAAATAAGTATAATAAATTCCTACCCCAAGGCCTACTTTCAGTGTTGTTGAAATGACCTCAAATTCTTGATGGTTGTTTTTTTTTTTAATTTTGATTTTTTAATTTAATTTTTATTTTTAGTTCCAAATTTTTCCTCTCCCTCCAGTCCGTCTCCCACCCACTGGGAAGGCAAGAAATGTGATACCTGTTATACATATGAAGTCTTGCAAAACATATTTCCACTTTAGCAATGTTTTGGAAAAAAAGCGAGAAAATTTTAAAAGGAAAAAAAAAAATTCTTCAGTCTACATTCTGAGTCCATAAGTTTTCTGTTTAGAGACGGATAGCATTTTCCATCATGAGTCCTTTGGAGTTGTTGGTGGATCATTGTGTTATCAGAGTTACTAAGCCTTTCATAGTTGATTTTGATGGGTATTTTGACAAAGCACAAGTTCTGACAGATCTTGCCAGAGTAGAAAAGCTTCAAGTGTTGGCCCAGAAATGGAATATCATCTGAAGACCACCCTAAGTAAGTTTTAGGAGATTCCTCAACTGGTTGGTTATATTGTACTTCAGGCTCCCGCAACACCCCCAAAGCCATCTAGTGAGGCATAAATATTTTGCAGTCTGCATTGGTTGAGGGAGTATTTCCACACCCATGACATTACATACCCTTGAAATACTGAAGTGGATTTTATCATAACATGGTAGAATGGCTCCTAGTTGAAGTGGGAACATACTTGAGGTATGTTATGAGTCAAGTGGCACAGTGGATAGAGCACTGGGCCTGGAGTCAAGAAGACTTCAGTTCAAATCCAACCTCAGACACTTACTAGCCAGGTGATTCTGGGCAAGTCACTTAACCTCTGCCTTACTTTCCTCAACTATAAAATAGGTTGTTTTTCTTTTTCCTTTAGGTCATGACCAAATATTTGGTCTCTTGGATATTGGCATATCCACTAGTGATGGATTTTTAGTAGGACTCCTGTCTCTGAGTGATTCATTTTGATGGGCAAATTCCTTTGGCTCAGGAAAAGGATTCACCATTGTAACTGGATTTCCTCCCACTTCCATTTGACTCCGTGGTTTTTTATTCTGAGATCAGTGAGTAGATAGGAGTAACTCAGATCTGGGAGTAACTGACATGTATCTTTTATCCCATTGGCCCTGAGGTCTTAGGATAAATGTTCCTATTTGTTCTCAATGGAAAATATGTGGAGCTTTGAAAAATTTTTCCCTTCATGCAATAAACAAATAGTTATACTTTCATGTTCCCTAATTAGTTACTGCTAAACATTACAATTCTCTCTTTATCCCCTTCTTATGATCCTAGTTCAAAAGCTAAACACAACTGTGAGGAAATGGTGTGTGGGGGTGGGGGATGTTGTATAATGTGAGGAAATGGTGTGGGGGATGTTGTATAATGTGAGG
>CM053583.1:358654664-358689423 GCA_028627135.1 Pseudochirops cupreus
CAATTCATCTGATTTCCCTAGCTCTTCCTTTTGGAAATCCTTCTCTCCAGCTCCTCTTTCCAGCTTGTAAATCCTACCTTACTATCTCCATTAAAGCACCTTGAATATGCCTTTCTCTGTTTTTTTTTTCTTAGACTGTTCTAGTAAACTCCATTCTCTGATCCTGCATGCCATATTTACTCCATCTATACTTCTAGAATCAAAGAGTTCTGAGCTAGAAGGGACCTTTGGCATCATCTAGCTCAATGCTCTTATTGTATAGACTAAAGCCCAGAAACGTAAAATGAGGTGCCCTAAAGTCATACATGTAGCAAAGCAGAGAGCTGGGATTCACACCCAGGTCTTCTAAATCCAAATGTCAGCTCACTTACTGCTACAAGCCATTCTCATGTTCCTTCTGCAAGCCTTTTCCACCCCACACCCTAGTTTCCTTTCTTCTTGTCTCCCTCCTTTTTTTTTTCAAGTGTAACCCATTGGCTATCCCTTTGAAGTCATCATCATAGAAGACTTTTGGTCAAGGAGTCACAATTATAGGCCAGTGTGTAATGTAGTTGAGTAACTGTAAAGCTGCAGTTGCCTTGGTTCACTGTTAGATGGTGCTCCATAGTCAATTTTAGCTAAGCAGTCCTTGATCCCTTTGGTTCCTTCAGCAAAATTTCTTCCATCTTCTTAAGTGATCAGTCTTAAAGAACAAACAGTGCAATGCATAAGTGAGTTATGAATGAATACTCTGCTGAAATAAAAAGACATTATTTAAAATGAACAGATATCTACTCTGTGAAGAGGTTTTTCTAAAGCATTTTTCTTTTCCTCCTGTCATTCAGATAAGACTCAACTTTCTTTTCATTTGTGCTATTTTTACATATTTTTTTCTGGCTTCAAACTATTTCACAATAGTCTGAAATCCAAAACAACTATGAAGAAAGATGAACAGTGTTAAATTTAGTGATATGTGATAGTCATGACCACATCATCTTATTTACTTACTTAATTGCCACACCCCATCCTTTCCTCCTTAATCTCTAGGACATAGCATAGGAAGGATTACGTAAGTTTCTGGTTACTGGTGCACTCATCATCTTGGAAATCCTTCACTGAAAGAAGTCACCCCAAAACCTATTCAAGATTCAATGGCCTTTTTAACCTTTGCTACATTTCAAATATTTCCAGAATCATAATTCTAACGATTACATGTTTGAATGAGTTATTGATACAAGACCAGCATGGAATGCTTTATCCAAGGAAGGCTGCCATAATTCCGTTTCTGTCCTAGTCTTTCTCTAAGTGGGCATGAGTTTTCTAAGCTACAGAGTAGTTTAGGGAACTTTCTTCTTTCCTTCGAAGGTTTAGCTCTGGAGTACTACTAATAGAAGCTTCTGTTGGTCTGAATATCATCACAAACATATTGTGTTTCATTACCTTCAAAATAACCCACCTATCCTGGGATCAGAGCATAGACTTTTTTGCCGCCTCAGAACAAAGATTCACTGAACAGGCCAACTCCAACCTCTGTAGCTTTTCCTGGAGTAAGAAACTCATAACATGCCCATGGTTTCCTTGTTTTTTTCAAACAATTGAAACATACGATGTAACTTAAAGTTTTGATGAAGATCTCTGTGACTTCCTGCCCATCATCTTCACTCTCAGTCTGCTGCTTTAGCTGGACTAGAAGTGTATGGACTTTGGAATTTAGAAAAGTCACTGTTCTTTCAAGTTCTTTGGAGAAGATGTGTTATGAGACATCTTATTCCATACCACTATCCCTATGGTCACTGCCTCTGGCTTCTGTTACAATACTCCTGTCTGGTTAATGTAATCTCTAGTCTCCATCTTCTGTTTTCTCTTCATTCCATGGACATTTTCTGATTTTTCAAAGAATACGATCAAAGGATTTCAAACTCTGATAGGTCCAGTGATGTATGGAATCTGCTATTTCAGGACCAGCCTCACTAAGTGTAGAAAGGCTCATTACCAGGAGGTTGGCCATGGGGGTAACATTTTTTTTTTCAACAAAAGCAAGTCACAGAGACCTTCTAGTAAGGTATGGAAAGGCTGGGAACTATCTTGATAAAGGGAGTTTGGTATTGAAATCAAAGATCCTTTGAAGTATTGGAATGTCCTTTATATATAAATTTTCTTTACTTGATGCTCCTTTAAAATAAAATAGCTGCTTACTGCAACAACTTCTATTGAACAGATCTACCTTGCTGGTCTCCCTTGAACCTGATGAGAGGCCCACCTTGTTTTTAAATTATCATACCGTCCTTGCTGCTGATTTATTTCTGTTTGAAATTTTCTTCCTCATTTGGAGGAAATATTTGAGTCATCATTCCTTCAGCTTGCCTTCTAAATTTAAGCTGACAAAAACATGGCTAATTTACTGCTTTCTCCTCCCAATATAACTTGTTTAGTTCAATCAGTGATCTTCAATAGGACCTAGATTCGCTTCTGCTATGATGATACTCTTCTATTTAAGGCTTGACTGGAATTATTTTGAATACATTTTTGACAAACCTCAGTTACTGCCTCCTAGTTTCAATTTAAAGATGGTGGAATGAGTTGCTCATTAACCTTAGCTATGCCTTGACCTCACAGGCTTAATAGGCTATATATAATTATTTCTTTCAAGCAATATACATATAGCCATGATGAGAAAAGTACAACTTTTGACCAAATATTAATATTTGGTGTTCCCCTCTCTTGGTGCTTCATGAAACTCCAGTCCTAAGTATCATGTGCTACATCTGGCTGTACTAAAATTATCCTTTATCCCTCTCAACAATAATTGACATGAAAATGAGACAGTCTCAGCCTTGATGTTCTTGTTTTTCCCATGGAATATCCCATTCATAACTTCACAACACATCTCTGTATTGTAAAGGGAGCTGGAACCCAATCCTTCTTCAATACTTCAAGAACTTGTGATGTTTACAAGTGCTATATTCTGCCAACCAGCAGATGGCAGCCCATCCACAACTTGTGTGGTGATCTTAGAGATGTGACAAAAATATCACCTTGCAGTGATGAGAAGTATCTCCAAGCTTAGCTAGACCCCTGCTTGATTCCTACTATGCCATTAAAACACTTACCATCCTACGTTTCCATTTTAGCCAACATCACTTGAGCTAGATTTATCCCTAGGGTATATAGTAAATTGGGGCAGTTGCTCTGATCTCTGTATTTTGATGGAGGGCACTTTACTGCCATTGGTTAATAAGGCAGTGAGTCAGAGATGCGGTTCATAGAGAAGGAAGCAGCTCCTTCAATTAGTGTTTAAAAAAAAATTCAGATCTTATGAAAATAAAACCTCTTCATACTCATGATTTAAGCAAAAAACTAACTCTTCCTTCAATTAAATACTCCCTACCACCACCTCCTCTATGGTAACCTTGAGTGATTTCTCATCCCTTTTAAATAGGAAATCTTAACCTGTGGTCCATATTCTTTTAAAATACATATATTAGATAAATGTGTCTCAACATAATTGGTTTCCATTGTAATTCTATGCATTTTTATTTTGAATTTAAAATATTATTCTATGAAGCTGTCCATTGACCTCACCAGATTGCCAAATGCCAGATTGCCATGAAACAAAACAAAACAAAAAGGTTAAGAATTCCTATGTTCAGTGCAGAATTAATGTTTATGTTGTTCTAATTTCATTTGCATAAAAGTTTTGCCAACAGAGAGAGTTGGTACAATGTTGGTTAAAAAACAAAACACAACAAACAAAAAACTGAGATCATCCTGGATCCCATCCAGCGTTCCAGGTATAATCCTGATTCTAGCCTTTCACCTCTAGAAGTATCTTCCCAACATTCTTAATCATTTTTTTGAAGATGGGGCATTCAACTGGACGCTCACCAAATCATAAGAAACACTAATTGCTATTTGTATCCTAAAACAAGTCTTCTGGGAACATTAGTTTGCAAAAACCTTTGTAGGATTGGCCTTAATTAGAGGTCAATATTATTCATGAATAATAATGGGAGATATGACACTGTCTTCCCACTTACTATGCAGTTTCTTCTTCTGTAAAATAAGATTATGAACTAGAACCCCTGTCCCAGATGAAAATGTCCTTTTATTACTTAATTTTTTTTGTATTATATGCTTTTTGTCTGACTCTCTCCTTTTCATTTATCACATTGTACCTTGTTTCATATTTCATTTATATACTTGTATCCCCCATTAGACTGTGAATGCCTTGAGGGCAAAGACAATTTTTTTTATCTTTGCATTCCCCAAAGCCAAGTGATTGCAGAACCTTCCACAAATGTCAGTTGAATTGAATTAAACTAAATAGTTTGAGTAATTTTAGCTTAAAAAATTGGCCACTACAAACACTGGTAAAAAAAAAAAAAAACTGATCCCTTGAAGGCACACTAACTGTTGGTGGAGCTGTGAATTGATCCAGCCATTTTGGAAAACAATTTGGAATTATCCTGAGAAAATAACCAAAAGGTATATGCCCTTTGACCCAATGATCCCATTCCTAGGCATATACTCCATGCAAGTCAAAGAAAAAAAGAATCGAATATCTCTACCCAAACTTTTTTTTTAAAAAATATTTTTGGTAACAAAGAACTGGAAGCAGATAATCTCTCAGTTAAGGAATGACTACATGAAAGGTGGTATATGAATGTAATGGAGTATAACTACACCTTAAGAAATGATGAATATGAAGAATTCGTAGAAATACGGGAAGATTGATATAAGTACAGTAAATAGAGTCAGAGGCATAATACGTAATTACTACAACAATAGAAATGGAAATAGACCTTCTTCCCTTCTTTCTGGAGATGGGTAGTTATGGGCGAATACGTGGCCATATTCTTTGGTTAACGTGTTGGTTAGTCATGCTGAATTCTCTCTCTTTCTCCCCCCTCCCCCAACATTTCTTTTTACTTTGTTTACAACACATGACTCTCCGGGGAGGGGAAAGCAATGTGTATTTGAAAGTGAAGGTGGTATAAAAACAAAAAATAATGAAAGGTAAAGATGAATAAGATAAAATGGATATCTTATCACTGATAACCAAAGAAAGCACCTTCCCAAATTGTTTTGTGTTTATTCTGTATGTATTTTGCATTCATTTACCTGTGAACATGCTGTCCACTCCCCCAAGAAGAATCCCACCTTTTTAAGGGCCAGCAATTTTTGCTTCGCATTCCTAGGGCCTAGCATAGTGCAGAACATATAATAAGTAAATGCTTGTCGAATAACACTTCATTCTTTTTGCCAACAGGTCACAGAAGAAGTCCACCGGTTATTAAAGCGGTGTAGCTATGAATTTACATGTCGAGGGAAGGTCAGTGTCAAGGGAAAAGGTGAAATGTTGACCTATTTTCTGGAAGGAAAAGCAAATGGAAGTAATTCTCAAACCAGGTCCTTAAACTTAGAACGGAAAATGTATCCATATGGGAAATCAAATATTCAGACAAAACTGGGCACCAGCTCCCCTTCTGTCTCATCTGTGGCTAGCTTTACAGTCAAAGCTGGGATTGGAGCCCTGCAGACAGCAGGCACCCACACCAATCCAACGCTCCATTACCTTCCTTCTGTGCCAGCTGTGAAAGAAGCCTAGATGAATGCCATTGCAAGTGAACTCAGAAAGCATGCATACTTGCCAACGGGGTTTAAGGTCATAGGTTGTGGCAGCAGCCATGGATCCAATCTAACACAACCAAAGAAAGCCAGGAAGCTCCATAGAAGAAAACTTGGAATGGAAGTGATAAGGGCTAACAATTGTGTTAGGAAAAGAATAATGCAGATTTTCTGAAAAATAAGGAAATTTTTTTTGTAATTTTAAAAAGGTAAATGGTATAATTAAGAGATGTGTGTAAATGATAATGTATGTGTGTATATATCCTAACTTTATATAAACACATATACACTCACTCTCCTATATATAGGCATAAAAATTTATATAGATACATGTATTTATTTAAACCTTATTTGCAATGGCATAAGGGAGCTATATCACATCTTCATATCCATTTTTGTTTGGACTGAGTTGGGTTTAAAATTTTGACGAGGGATACAATACAGGATCTTAGAAATATATTCTGGGGTTATAGCAAGAACAATGAAAGTTTTGCTCAGAGTTTGAATTAATAAACAAGCCTAAAAAAGTCAGCAGTTTTATCCAAGATTGAACTAAGCCAATTCCAAAACAGCTGCATCTGCTCACTCTAACTTGCCTCTTCCAACCCTGGAAAATGTCCAATCAGCATCACATTCAGTACAATAAGTCAAAATTTTGTTTAAAAAAAAAAGTCTGGACTGAGGATATTGATGGAATACCAACAAATACTTGAACCATCTATAAGCACCTTTGCCCAGATGTTGCCCCATGGTCAATCACAGGTTCTGTGCTTCAGGTGCAACAATAGGCCAATAGTATTTAGGGACCCCTTTTCCTTCTGCATGGCTATTTGTAGCTATTGAATTTCTTCCAAAGGAAGCTCTTTGCTAAGGATTAGAGATTGAGAGGCTTCATACCCATCCATCACCTTCTATACATGTCAGTAATAGTACTTGTATGTCTTGCCAATGACTTTTTTTTACTTTGATGACTTTTTGCTTCTTGTAAAACCCTCTAAACTCATTTTTTAAATGTGCAATGTTATTGTTCAAAGTAAATAAGGAGACAAATCTCATTTCTCATCTTTTTCATGTATGATTTTTAAGTTCCTATGAGTTGAACAATGTGTTACTTTGTTTTGTTTTGGAGAAAAACAAGCACACAGAATTTAGGAAGTTTATGTTATCAGATATCTTGTTTGTCTAGAATTCCTAATCTTTCTGAACAGACAATTTTAGATTAAGGAAATTATTTTAAGACCAGAAATCAGTAGTGACCTATCCCAAAGTTGCAGAAATCTATGTTAAAGTAGAAAATGATAACGGTTTATTTCTGTGAATTTGATAAATGTATCTTTTCAGAGTTATAGCATTCATTCAAGATCAGAGGTTATTCAGGGCTGTGAAGTAGAACTGTGAGTAATAGAACCACCAAGTTAGGTTATCTAAATTAGGGAGCATTTGGAAAATATGAAGGATCTAGAGAGTTAAGTGTGATCTAGAGTTATAGAGGTCAGAGAGTCTATAGGATAAGTTCTAGAAAACAGGATTGTGGCAAGCCCTGGTCCCAAGTTATTGCCAGGAACAAGTCAGAGGACTACAGCCAAATCCTACCACTTATTGCATCTAAAATTCTGGCAATATTCATAGAAACCTTTCTTTCACTAAAGGGTATGCATACATGCCTTCTTTAGAGTTTTGTGTTTTTAGGATAGGTACAGTTAAAGGCCTAGATTTTTGCATGATTAGTATTCACACTTTGTGAGTTCTCAAGATTAGTCTTTTTGATTACAACTCTCCAGTTTGTTGGTAATAGAGGCTCTATTGTATTCATTTGGATCTAAAGATATCTCTGAGGGCTTCAGCTGACCTATGTTAGAAGCAAAAGAGCAGAAGAAATGATCTTTCTAGTGACCACATTGTTTTGGTTGAGAATGAGGAGAGAGATGATCTTAGAATGATTTTAGGGGGAATTTAGGAATGCCAACTTGAAGGCAATAAGGAAATTATGAAAAATGATATATAATATACCAATATGTGATAAAATTGTATAAACATAAAATCAATCACAGAAGCATGGAATCAAAAGGAATCATAGAAAATGGTATCCCCATTAAGTGTCAAATGTCTACCTGGTTTTTGTAAGCCTACTTGGACTTCCTGAATTTTCAGGTCAGATTGATATAAATCAAGTACATGAGATTACCCCATTGGTGATGCTAACAACCAGTGAAGGTTCAAGATAGGATTTATGCTAGGGGTGACAGAGATCACAACTGGTACAAAATAGAGCAAGATCAAGATAAGGGAAGCATTTATTTTATGAAAATTTTGTGAGAGTTACTAAAGAAGATTCAACACCTTGCTGACAACTCCTAGAAAACACCTGATGTACTTGAAGGAATGCCTTATTATTTACTTTGCCTTTTCTATCTGTCCCTTCTTCTCTGCCACTGATTCTCAAAATATTGTCTGAGGACACCTACAAGTCCCTGATACCTTTTCAGGAGGTCCATAAGGTCACAATTATTTTTACAATAATGCCAACATGGCAAGTATTGATAGATATAAGTCACAAAAACCAAAAGCTCATGGCGGGGTGAGGGAGGTCCTCAATCATTTTTAAGAGTGTTATGGGGTTGTGAGACCAAAAAGATTAAGAATCACTGACCTACAGTATGGGTTATCAGACTTGTACTGATCAGGCCTTGGGCAAGTAACTTAACCTCCTTAACCCTCTGTTTCTTCAACTTTAAAATGATGAGGTTGAAATAAAAGACCTCTGAATTCCCTTATAGTTCAATGTCTGCAAACCAATGATTTTACAACCTTCCAAAAGAAGATAGCAAATTAAGGGTCCCTGATGGAAAGGAAATACAGGGCGAAGCTGTATAAATTTCAGATGTGATCTGACAATAATATCATAATCCAGGAGACATTAGATTGGTGCTTTGAAGGATGAAAAGTGGGTCAGAGCAATAAACATGTCAGCCACTACCAGAATCAGTGTAATGGAGGGTTGCAGAAATCAAAATGAATCACACAGCATGTCCATGTCAGTGGGTCCTTAGAGATGATCTTGTGATTTACCTGAGTCACACGTGATAAAGTTAAGATTTGAATCCCAATTCTCCTCCAAACTCTTCTGTGATACTTTAGTTTGGTAAAAATGCTAATCCATTTGAAGGGACAGGACTGAACTGCAAGGCCCTAAGAAAGATCTTGTGTTCACTATAGTAATCCACTTTGGAGCCACAGTAATAAAGTGGCTTGGAGTTACAATGTCACAAGACCACATACCTTCTAGGTGGAATTGTGACATGGAGTTCTCTCAGCCTCTGAGAAATACTTGAGTCCTATAGCAGAACTTCACGTGTTTTTATGTAAAGATGGACATCCCTAGAAAATTGTCAGGCCTCAGGAAGCACATGGCTTAGTGAATCATCTACAAGGTGACTTTCCATCCCCAGCCACCTCCTCTACTATCACCATTCTCAATGACAAACTATCACCCTTATGATTCTTGAGGAACCAGTACACCACTTGGAAGTTAAATTCTATGAAGAAATATGATCATGAATGCATGGGACAGGAAGGAAGAGGGAAGGGAACATTTCTTACCATGGCTTTTCCTATTGATGGCCCATGACAATTTAGACTATATACTGTATAGCTTACAATGGCGTATCCAGTCTTGAAAGCAACCTTCAGCTGGGATACTTGTCCCAGATACATAGTTCTGTTGTTTGGTGGCCAACTAATAGATAAGGAATGTTCATGAGTAAAGCAAATCATTTCTCAGTAAGATGGTTTTACCTTGATAATTCCATTTGGTTGTTCTGCCTTTGAAAGTTGGAGAGAGGAAATTGTAATTTGGAGTCAGGGTGAAAATAGGAGCTTAATAAATTGTAAATTCCTTGAGGGCATGAACTCTGTCATATTCATCTTTTTATTCCCTACAGTGCCTAGCACAGTGCCTTGCATATCGTAGGTGCTCAGTGAATGGCTATTGAATAAATGAATTCATCATAGAGTTGAGCAAAGAAAGTTTATTGCATTAGAGTTTATTAAAAATGAGGGTCTTCAAATAGAACCACAGTACGTTCCACAATTCAGAAAAAAGAAGAAAATAGACTGGTAGAACTGGACAAACCTGAGGAACTTGTGCATGCTCTTTGTGGAAATATTTGGTCCTTATTCTGATACCTGGTGGGTTTCCATCTTTAGATGCTCAGGAGAGATTATATGAATAAAAGAATGAAATGATTTCTTAAAGGGAGAAGTATCACAACCAACTAGACTTCATTTTCCTCCACAAACGTGTGGGTTCACCTGAACCAGAAAAGATCTTTAAGGGTGAATGGATCCAGTCAAAGATCCAGGCTTAAATATAAGTACCAGCAGAATTTGTTCATGTGGGAAATTACATGGGTAGATGGAGAAAAGAAGTATTAATGAAGTCAGGTTATTTGGGATCCTATTAAAACATACAAAAACTACCAATTTCCAAGCCAAGAAGTTTGGTCTAAAGTCCAAGGCAATACGTAGCAGATGGTGGCATATTTGTACCAAAGCATGGTCTGGTTAAGTGTGTGTAAGGGATTTCCAGTAAAATCTAGGGAACTGACCCTATTTTTCTATACTTCAATTGAAGGATACTTCAACATCAGGGCATGAGTTGTAGTAGGAAATCTGATGAAAGGGAGCCAGAATTGGAGTTCAACTAAGCAAGGTTCAGCAGAGACCACAAAGGCGCATTGGAACCAAATATATTTTATTTTACTTATGAGTTGTTGGCAACTTTTGCTGGAGTTAATTCAGATGAAGAGTAGAGTTAATATCTGATATTTCATTTTATATGGTGGATCCCTCTTTAGAGAACAATAGTCCCTTGTGTTGTTCTCCCATTTTATTGTTAATTTTATTTCAATAAGTTAATTCTTTTCACCAATGTATTCTTGGTGGTGGTTTTTTTTTTTTGGCATTCTTTCTGCCTATAACTCATGTGAACTGTATTTATGAAGAGGATATAAATACAATGAACAATCTGATATAGTTCACAAATGCATAAATTCATATCAACAATAGGAAAATATACCATCTATCGTAATACTTCTATTAATAATGAGGAAATATTCCCATAACATATTTTAGTGGTAGAGACTTTGTAATCAAAGGTAGAAAAAACCTAAGGCATTGAGATATGAAATATTAATTCCCTCCCTTCTGTGCCCTTATTGAGAAATTCCTACCCTACTCTCTTTTGGGGCTGTCCTGAATCACTCCTACATCTCTTAAGATGGTCCCCAGTCCCATATTGTGGAGAGCACAGGTGAACCAGGCAGCAACTTCTCTAGGCAGTCAGGGCTAGGTAGTATAGAGTCCTTCTGTCAGTGAAGCTTGGATCCTGGGCCACCCACAAGAGTCAGCAAGGTTGCCTTTTTTCACCTCAGTCACCTGACACCAGCAACCTAGTCATGGAGCTCAAATTTCTTTCACCTCTTTCTAGCACCCAATTGTATCTTCCTCTCCACCCCACCCACTGTACATCAGATATATGACAGCTCTTTATAATTCAAACTCTGACTTAATGGACTGGTTTTTCTTGCTATAATCCTGTCAAGGAGAGTATTCTTTTCTTTATAGTCATGGCATTTAGATCATTTAGACAAGGACTGGAGTAACCCCTCTAAGTTGGTCTGTATTCCTGAAACCTAGAAAACATTCCAGTTCGAGGAAGCCCTCCCATTCTCCCCAAATAGGTGCCAATTCTGACAAGGTGTTTTTTGTAGGACTGTCTATTGCAAGCACAAAGTTTCACTCCCATTTGCATGATTTCTCTTTAAATGATAGTGATGATGAATATCTTTATACCAGAAGATGAGAAGAGCTCTTCAGACTCTTAGTTGTTCTTTTGTTCTTCCTATCTCAAATCGTCCTTACTTATATTTGGGACTATTTGCAAAGCATTCATCTCTCTCAGCACTTTTTCCCACCAATTTTTTATAATCTTGAAATTACAAAATAATATTCAACAAACTTCTTGAATAAATAGTTCCAAGAGTTTTATATGCTAATCAAATATGAAGAGAATACTTCAAATAGATAAACTGTATATATTTTCTCTGCAAATGTCTCTCATGAGCATTAGAATAGCAGCTATTATTTGGCTGAATACATCCACATCCACTTGTGATTTGTTTTGTTTTGTTTTACATTTTAGCTCTTCCTAAAATCTCAGAGAGCCTGTTCTATGATCACATTGGATGTTTGTTTGTTTGTTTGTGAGTGTGTGTGTGTGTTTTTTAAAATATTTTGCCAATACAGAGACTATGGTTGTGTCTTTAAAAACAACTAATTCAATCATTCTGAGAACATGTAGCCTATTAATTCCAGAAAGAAGACAATGAGAAGGAGAGGGAGAGGGAAAAAAAGGAAGAGGGAAAGGAAGAAAGACAGAGAGGGAGAGAGAGGGAAAAAAAGGAAGGAGTCACTCATTTAAAGAATTAATTGGTAGTTTGATTGAATTTGTTGGTCAGAAAAGTCTTGTTGCATAATAGTTAGACGGCTTCAGAATCAGTATGACATGGGTTCAAATCCTGCCTCTGGCACCTACGGGCTATGAGATCCTGGGCAAGTCACTTTATTTCCCAGTGTCCCAGGTAGCTCTCTAAGACTGTAATATGTGGAGCAGGTACCAATCTGCTTTGGTAGAGAGTCTCCTTGCTGGGAGTTCATATGCCAATGAAATGACAGATCTGTTCTCCCTCTTCCCTGCTCCATTCCCAATTGGTCAATTCAGGTATATGATTGGATGAATGTGTTTGTATGGATGTGTGTCTGTGTGTGTGTGTGTGTGTGTGCGCACATTTGTGGCCATAGGTGAAGAAATGAAGAAGTCATGTAAGAAATGTTATTGAGAATATGTTGACTCCATTTTTGCTAATGTTTATAGAGTTCCTTAGTATATCTTGGACATTTTTGGAAGCAAAAAGAGCTCTTCCAGTAAATGACTGTTCTAGGGCACTAAAACAGTAGCCTAGTGACCCTGAAGAGTGAATTTAGCCTTAACAGTTAATGGGGGCAATGATGTCTAATGGCATCCTAGAAAAGAGCTCAAGTTGTTATGGAATCTGACTCAATAGGCCATTCAGCCTAGAATGTTTGCAGACACAAAAGCCTCTTGACATCACACTAGTAGGTGCCACAGACCACAAGCTCAAAGCTGTTGAGCATAAACAGTAGGATTTCCATTCCTGGAAAAGGAGAATGTGTATCAGTGAGTGATTCACGAGTCTGTTCACTTTAACAAACTATTTCCTTTATCATCAGCAATTCCAAGCTCTGTATGGGCCCTGTTGGAACAGGAGCACTATTTAGCCATAATGTCCTTTGGAGTTTTGTATTGCAGTGATAAGCAACATTTTTTAATTTGTGATAAACTTGTATGATATTGCCTTATTTATTTTTAATCTTGTACAGTGTTAATGTACAAATGCTGGCCTTTAATGTATTATTCACTTTAAAGAGTTTATTATGAAAAAAAACCAATTTGTAAATAGTTTATCAATGATAAGTAATTGCATGTTCACTTGTACCAAAAACACACACATGATAATGACATCACACACACACACACACACACACACCTACCTAGCACACTTTTAACGGATGTTGATGGTTTTTTATAATAGAGGTTTTACACCTGCATGATGATGACTAGCTCTTTGGAAATGGCCGTTCTTTGTGCTCCTCTTTGCATGCCACTCATGCCTGATATAAATGACAAAGCAAAACAAAATCCAGGATGTCTCTAAAGTGCTTGAACATATCACTTTTGACATTGAGTGTCCCCAGTCTGTGCATGTGCATTCATCTGAGCAAATTTTGAATGAAAATGCTAGCCCAGGAAAAAAAAAAGCTCCCATGTTGCCAATAATTTCATTGTTACATCCATGTTACTCATAGTGTAAAAGCCATCTATTCACACTTCACACCTTCAATCATTAGAAGCAATAAATTTAACTCTATACACTGTAACGTAATATGAATGGAAAAACTAATCATGTAAACATTGCTGACATTCATTGGATATTGAGGACTCCTTCATTTGACATTGGACAAATATCAGAGAAAGAAGTAGGGATGTTACCCAGGTACTGCTATTTCAAGGGGGTGGTATAATTATTGTATCTGAAACAAAAACGCAGTAGAAACATTCTGACACATTGCATATGTGTACACACACATGCATACCAACACACAAACACACACACACACACACACACACACACTCATCAGTTCCTATACAGAGACAAATTCTGACCTTCCTAGCACAGTTCACATTAAACCAATTGGCATGAATTGTAGAAGCCAGAATGTGGCTCAGAGTTTTCATTAGTTGTTCCTATTTAAATTTCCATTGAGAAGCTTGTGTTTATAAGCTTCCAAAGTCTCTCAAATTAACTTTCAGCTTGCTTCCAATAGTGAACCATGTGAAAACATTTTGGCATTATTTCTTTTCCCCCAAAGCTGCAGTCTTTCTACTACCCCTCATGGGCCTCTGATTTTATACTGTTTATGAAAAAAAAAAGAAAATGGTTTCATTGTATGCTTTAGCAGGGTAGGATATAAGACCAACTATAATATAGAATGGAGTTTGGAATTTAAAAGAGTAAAACATTCTCTAATGCATATAACTAAGTTAGTAGATTTCTTTCTTGATCAAAATAGTTTTGAGTTTATCATGCAAAATATTGATTGTATGACATTGTAGTTCATTTTTCTGTGATTTAAAATATACCTAATGAAACAGTTACTCTGGTAAATTCAGCAAAAAAAGAAAAGAAGTCAATTATCCAAGTTTAATCTACTTTCATGAGACAATGTGGTGAGTTGTTAGCTAAACCATTCAAAGAGAGTGGTTGGCTAAACATAATACCCTGTTTGTCCTTTGTATCCTTGTTCATCAAATTTCAGAGCTTATGAAGACCTTATAAAGACAAAGGTCCAAACTCTCATTTTACACATGAAGAGTCCCTAAGGGACAAAATAACTTGCATAAAGTCATGTAGTTAGTTTTAAACCTGACCCTTGTCCCTAAATTTCAGATGGATGCTCAAGAAAGCTCCCGACTCTGTTCTCAGCTCTGGCATATGTATATAATAGTGATCTGCAATCTAAATGTATCTTTCTAAGCTCTTCATTTAAGTATGAAGGTAAGGTGGGAGTGGAGAACCATTTTGTATTGGGCCTTGCTTAAATTAAACATATTATTACCTGCTATCATTGTTGACAAGTCAGAAATATTCACTTTAGGAAATAAAAATAATTGCATCATGAAAATACATGAAACACGTAATCTGTCTTAGGACTGTACTTAAAAATTCTTCACTAAGCAAATCATAAAGATTGAGCTTTCAAAAAAATGAGTATTATCCCTCAAAGTAGGAATCATAGTATGGTACAGTGGAAACAATTTGATGAATGGTCAATCAGAGGATCTGGATTGAAACCGTAGCTCTGTGGTTGACCTGACCTACGTGATCTTGGGCTGATTTCCCTTTGCCTCAGTAGGCATAAATTTTCTCATCAGTAAAATAAGCAAACTTTTCTAGATGGTCTCTAAGGCTCCTTCCAGATCTAAATTTTTGGAATTCTGACAGGATTGACTTCATAACCTGTGGTCAAAAACTCATAGGAAAGTCAATACCATCAGTTGTACCTCTCTAAAACCCAAGCCCCTTCCTGAAAAAAAAAATGGGATTTTCCAGTTTAATTAGCTTCCTAATTAACCAGTATCATCTTTGGTTGACTTCTGGTTGATTCACATACCAGAAATGTACCCTCAAAGGATGAGGATTTGCTGCTTTTGAGGGTGTGTTTGGGTTTTTCCAAAAGATGTAATGTAGACTTTGAAATCAATGAGTTCCTAAAAATATTTATAGCACTAAGATTATTACACCTCAAGAGGACTACTTTGAAGGTACAGCTTATTTGTGCTTATAAGATCTAATGAGTCAATGTCCCTTTAAAAAACAAAATATGTATTCCAAAATTTATTGATACGGTATGATATGCTAAAGTGAAGTTATAATGGGGTAGTCAATTCAGGGCATGATTTTTTTAAAAGTAAGGTATCTTTTCCTTTTTAAGGTACCTGACTACCTGCAGTAGGTTTATTTATTTAGGTTTTTATTTTTGTGGCTCTCGATGCAGTCAGATATTGCTATGCGATTTGACCCTATAGCTCAGTGAATGATACCAACAGGTTTTTGGAGGGACAAGTATCATTTCTGCCTATGCCCCAAGAAAGTTTTTAAGACTTTGTATCTTATAACTGCCTTGGGAATTGGGTTATAATTAGGGTAGTCCAAAGAAAATACCACTCCAATGAGCAAGTACGTTCTAAGAAGGTTAAGAGACAGGAGAAGACGTCTCAGGGATGTACGTAGATTCAGACCAGATGTTGGACGTTCTGCAAAGTATATTGAAATGAATCCTGCAAACTTTCCTGACATTTTTAGAGGAACCTCAGAGCTATCATAAAGTCTAGAAATCATGTCCCTACAGCTGTTTGGTATGTATCAGAGTGGTCACAACCATTTCTATCACCATACTGACACAAGACCATCCATAGATTGTTTTATTCTTTCCTCTGTCCCACTATTATTCTGCTTTCCTACTTCAATTTTATGTTTCCAGCAGTACATTTGGACTTGGCAGGTGTCAAGGGCATGAGTTTTAAGAGGAGAGCAGTGATGGTGGAAGGAATGAGTAGAAACCAAAGTATAAATGAAGGTTAGATCCCTAGTCTCCAAAAGATAAGTAAAACTGTCAAGGCTAGAAAGGGGCTGCCTAAAGAGGAAAAGAAAAGAAAGGAGTAATGAGAAAAGTATGAGAAATTATGCAAAAACCCACCCTTAATACCCCCATGTAAATTACAAGTAAAAGGTGAAAAGCATCAAATCGTGATTATCATTTTTGCTTCTCTTTTAAAATAATTTCCACACCTTCTTGATTCTTAGTATGTAGCACTATGGCATTCAATTTCTTTTAAAATCCTGAATCTAATGCAAAAATCCCCATGCTAATGATGCACTGACTGACCAGAAGATATTTCTACAGCAGCAGGTTGAGTCTCATTTCATTCCGCTCATCCCACTGGGCACTAATAAAGACTATTCCCAAACATAATCTGTCTTACTGAAGTGTTTAGGAAATGGATTTTATCGGAAATATATTCATCTTAAAACAGGCTGGGGGAGAAAAAGTCAAACAATCTAAACAATTTTAAAATCTCTTTCAGAGAAGCACGGTCACATTTGCATCTGTCTAATGTCACCTGCCATATTGTGATCAAAACAGCAGGTCCTGATGGTCAGGCTTTGACTACTTAATGGATGTTGAACTTTTAAGTGCTTCAAATGGAACAACCTATGCCTTTCAAAACTTCGTTATGTTCCATGTTGTGCTTATACATTGTATACTGGTTGTATATTTGTTGTCCTTCTTAGAGAAAGATTCACAGTAAAGGTGCTATTGACATTATTTTTTGAATTTCACAGATTTATACATCTCTTTGCTATGCACAGTTACATTACCCAGCATTGAAACTGAACTTTCCTGATGTTAAGTCATGCTGATTACTGGGCTTCTGTGCTATGAATCTATGATCAATCTGATGGCTATATCATAGAGGGCATTTCTCTGAGATTTAAGATGATAGGCAGTGCTAGCTACTTGAAAATTGGGATAGGGACAGAATCAGACATCATGCACAATGGTTTTTGTCTCCATGATCATGACAAAGTGGTAAATGAAAGGAATTATCTAGGCAATTTCAGTTGCCCAATCTGTGCTTAAGGACATACAAGGTTTAGGGACATAATTACCCATATTAACTGATTAATTAAATTAATCATAAAATAGTTCCCCTCTTCACTTTGATTTGATGGTATAGCCATAGTTGGCAAGTTCATAGGGGAAAAGATAATGGTCATATCCATGCCTGGCTCCCAAACTGGTCTGTGACAGAGCAATCAATCTTAACCTTTAGTCCACTTTCAGAAGTAATGCTGATCACCCAGACAGACTGGATCATACAACAACTTGTAGGGGAAAATAAATAGGTTACCTGTGTTTCATTAATTTAATACCTTCCATCTCCTGCTCATACCTGAATTGGACCTGAGCCGCTAGTACAGAAACAACAGTGATAAAGTTATTTACAAACACTATCATAGAAAGAAGAGGCTATATGGACCTTAGAGAATGTTGCAAAAGTACTGGAATAGATTCCACATTAAAAAGACAATGCTAGACAGCTGAAGGCAGGGGATTCAAATGAAACTGAGAACATTTTGTAACAAACCAGGTGACATCTTTGATCCTAAAAAAGCACATGACCCGGAGCAAACCATGTTTTCAGTATAATTATTTTTAATTGTGAGTTCCACAAATACTAACAATTTTTCATTTAAATGCTTTTCTTCTTAAGTGATCTTTGAAGGCACCTATCCTATGGAGAAGTAATTACACAGATTGTATGCAGAATGTCAAATCAAAGTAAAAAAAATTCATTTATTCTTGGCATATTTTATCTATATACAACTATTTGTATATTTGAAGACATATACAAATGATTTTTCACTTTCTCATTTCACAAACATGGCTTGACGTTTTTCAACAAATTGACTTCTAATATGAAACAATTCTATTAAAAGGCATATCTTGCACCATAGTTTCAAAATGCGACTCAATTCAATGAAGCATGTACCTTCTATATACCAGGCACTGTGCTATCTGCTAGGGGATACAATGACATAACAAAACAAAAAAGCCCCTGCCTTTAAGGAGCTTATATTCTCCTACTCAAAATACCGCCTTATTTAAGAGGCTATACTGTGAGACCAAAGTGATAAAAAATTTCTCTCAAACTCTGTTGTTGGCGGGGGTTTTTTTGGAGGGAGGATGAATCTAATTTATATTTTAACACATGAAAAATGATCACATTCATTTGTACAATTTGTACCAATCTAATTTACCCAGCTCAGTGCCTTTCAACTAGTTAGTATGCTAGAGACATTCTTCCAAATGAAATGTTCCCCATGTGTGCTACAAGAGGTCAGCAAAATAAGAGAAATTATTTGTTACTTATGATTAAAATTGATTTGAGAGGAGGAGAATTATTTTTTAATAAGGTTGTGTCCATAGAACCAGTCCACTTGCTGATGTGATCGTTAAATTGACTTTATATGTTTCTACTTCTATTTGATTTGAAAAAATAATTCCATTTAATAAAAATGTTAGTTGATCAGTTGTTGAGTAGCATGTAAGCACAACCAGCTGCTCAACTGTAGTTTCTACTTTTTGATTTGGTCTCCTCCTCAGTCTCCTAACCCAGGCAATTAAAAAAAAAAAGTTTGTTCTAAAGGATATAAATAAAAAACCACCATGTATTCTTTAATGATTATTTGTCTCATTGCTCGTTGGCATTGTTTTCCCTTGTTCTACTTTCTTTTTCCCCCCAGTGTTAGTTAGAGAAGACTTGATTTTGTTCTGTGTATATTTGTAGCATTAATACAATTCCCAACATTTTTTGAGCCAACGTAGTGGAGTGGACAGAGGACCTGCCTTGAATTCAGTTCAAAGCTGAAATAAGAGTTCAAACAGTAGCTCTGTGACTCTGGACAAGTCACTTAACCTCCTAGTGCCCCTAAGCAGCTCTCTAAGAATGTAACCTATTGGAGAATTGCTGATAAAAATGAGCACAGGGAGTTTACACACGCCATGAGCTAGGAGTTACCTCCACTGAGATAATCGTCATCCAAGTCACAAGCCAAACCAAAAAAAAAAAAAATCCAAATGCAGCATAAATACACACACATATGTATTTGTGTATACACATGTATGTATATGTGCACAAGACAAAATGAAAGAGTTCCTACTGAGTCTTGTAGCAATTTGGATACATAGATAGTCCAATGTCCTAAGGAAAATGAAACAATCTTCACCTCCATTTTATTATTATAACTGCCTAAATTACAGATCATAAAGCTAGATCTGGAAGGGATTCACAGGTCATTTAGATCACATGTTCCCTGCTCTCTTACCCCCATTATATAAATGAAGAAACTGGGGTGCCAGAGGTCACCCAAGAAGTAAGCATCAGTAATGGCAGTTCGAATCAGTCTTCTGATTTCACAGCCAGTGAAGACTTTTTCCATTATATCACTGCCTTCTATTTGTCTCTAATATACATACTAGATTACTTTGAAAGAAGGTAGAGATATAATATTTATTTTATAGGTCTCCCCCCAAAAATCAGAAAAACAAAACAGAAACCACAAGATCTACCCAATAGCAAACATTGTTCCTAAGTGAACTAACAACTGCTAACTCACTTAAAATTTTAGATTGGATGTACTTTCCACTCATACTTACATGGCAAAACTGAAATACAACTTTTCTATTTGAAATACAATGCAAATTTACTCTCCAGAAAAATTGCTGTTCCTCTAAAAGAGCACTAAGCGTAAAATTGACTGTTATTGTAAGACTACACACGAATGTTCACAAAATACATCACACCTCTAAAGATCCACCTTGAAGCATTTAGGTTTTCCAGAGGCTACTCTATTGGTGGGGTAGACCTCAGGGCCTTAGACCTGGGCCAGGTTATGGACTAAATCTCATCCCCCTTGAATATCTCTGTTTTGCCAAACATATTATTCATGTTTTGGTAGGACAGACCAGAGGGCATCATTGTTCACATTTGTCTCATAATACAACATAACATTTCCTCTATGTCCCTTGTTACATGCAGAAGATTTTCCCTTCTAAAACTCAGAATTCTTCACAGGAGCATGACAAATCCTCTGAATGTAATATGTGTGTGTACATACATATGACATATGTATATGTGGACACATGTATAATGTTCTTTGAACTCTCATCATATATGACTTAATTAGATGCTATTAAAGCAGGAATTTTCATTTGTGCATCTTCTAAGAAACAAAAAATAATAAAATATAAAATAAAGTTTCTCTTAGAAATGACACTTCCCTTTTTTTCTTAAGCATAAAATATTCTAAAATAAATGATTGCTCTATTCTGTTCAAATTCCATGTGTGGCACAAGTATATTTTCCCCCCAATGTCTTGGGGGATAAAAACCAAGCAGTGAATGTACCTATCTCTGGCAGGCCTGAGAGGGAAATTCTACATTCATTTCAATTTACAGAGGCATTTCAAGTATAGGTTTATAGCACCTTAACATCCAATCCATGAGTTAAAGCATCAGGATTTTGTTTTAGAGTAATTTTTGGTCCTGTAAGTTTTAATAATATATTTTAATAATATATTCTGATTGCTGCCTCTTTGTGTTCTTTCTTTCTTATGTTTTTTAGTGTTTCCTTTCCTTACTTTAGACTAAAATACATTAACAAAGTGGCTTTGCCAAGATATTTTTAGTACTGAAAGCAGCAAAGGGAAAGGAAAGTAGATGTACAATGAAACAAGATTATATCCTACCTTGTAAACTGGCAGGGGAGTTCATCATTCAGTGAATCTTTTTTTTTTTTTTTGTAAATATTAAATTCCTCGGTGAAATAATTTAACTCCAATTAATAGTCCCCAAATTGGTGATATTCTAAGTCAGTCATTTACAACTTGGAATATCTATTTACACAGAAATGATTATGCAAATAGTGGTTATATTTCAAGACTAGCCCAGAAGTCTCTTTATTGAACTTACCTGGTTATTAATCCGCTACATTATGGAATCAATTAGCTTTTTAGAGACCAGTCTGGGACCCTAATCATTCTCTATGACCATATACCTATGAGAAAAGTCATTCCACAGCACTGGTTGCAAGGAAATAAAAATAACAGCATTACAAAAATTCTTTTGACTCTACTCTCAACTCCATGCTCCTTTACCCTTTAGCCCCTGAGATACCTGGTCCCTCAATGATAGGTAAGAAAGTAGCATGGCGGCTCAGGAAACACTTCTTCTCTGGTAGAATGCACACCTGGCATAGTCTGGACTGGACATTCTTACGTGGGGGCTGTTCATTTATTGGGGTGTACCTGCCTACCCTGAATGTCAATAAGAGCACAAAGCACACGGCTTTCCTAGAGGGTCACATAACTTTGCCTTTAGCAATGTTAAAATCTAAATTCTTGTGCATGCTTTGATGCTGACATGCTGAAGGTTTTGGAACAATTTCACACTTTGGCATTGAATCATAGTGAAATTACAGATTCATTTGGAATTTGGTTTGTTTCGCTTTAAGATTATGTAGCATGTGCAAAATAACTAAGCTATTAATTTTCTTTCATCATATGAAGGTTAGTTTTTTTTTTTTAATCGGGGCAATGATGCTATTCTCCTGTACAATTTAGGGTCAAGATATTATCTTTACAACATATCATGAGCCCAAATGAATCTGGATTTTAATAGATTGGGGGGGGGGGGGTTAATCAGTACTTTACATTTTGTCTAATTGTCAGTTCCTTTCATTATTTAATGGTAATCACAAACTCACACCAATTAAAGCAATTTATGTGACACATCTACACATCACCACGTAGAGATTAATTTCGTTGTCTTTGGAAGTCAATCCATTCTCATCTTTTCTTTTTTTCCACCTCTATAAAAGAGGTATGGAAGTTTTCTGGACTCTCTAAATATTCAGCTACAATATGAATTGATATTCATAGCTTTAAAAAAGAGAGTAGTGGGCAAAATGTCATTTTTTCCAACTACTATTACCCACTGCTGTTGCTTATATACAAGAAAATAATAGAGATCTATTCAGTAATACAATAATTTGTTATCATGGGTAACTTCTAATGATAGATTTGCATAAATAATACGGGTCTATTTTTATGTAAATAGAACACTGTAGAGTATCTTCCAGTCTTTTTCAGGATTGTTAAATTGAGAAGAGCATATTTGTCCTATTTTTATGTTAAAAAGTGAATGGACTGAAATGTTAAATGTGAATGTACATTTCTTATTGCAACTTTTATACTGAGTGTTTGCACTATTATAATTTCTGGACTCTAATTTAACAAAAATAAAGGAAAATCTGCTTGAGTAAAAACACAGTTATTTTCTTTGGAGAAATACATATTCTCATGGATTCCTCAGAATCTGTGAGCTGGCAGAGGCTTCACACACCGTCTGATTCTAGAGTAAGGTCTCTTAGCATTTCTTATGCCATTGATCCCTTTGGCAGTCTGGTAAAGACTGTGGGCTCATTTTCAGAATAATTATTTTTAAATGCATAAAATAAAGTACATAAAAAGATTCCCTTCCTTAATATCCTTAATAATTGATCATCCAGATTTACTTAAATGTTTTCAGTAATGGAATACTACGTTCCATTTCTTACTACTAATTTCTTTTAAAAGAATTTTCTTGTTGCCCCCATCTTTTGACATTCTCAGTAGATTATATAAATAATGACAGAGCTTAATGGAAAGAGAAATGAAGAATTAGAAGAAATGGGTTTAAGTCATGAGTCTACCATTAGCTTGCTATGTGATTTTAAACAATTCAATTCAACTGAAAAAGAAGATGATAATTTGAACATGTACTAATACTTGTTTGTTGGGATTAAATGACATAACAGCATTTTGTAATGATAAACTACTATATAAAAGCAAGGTAGACAGTTTATTTCCCTGATCAATTAATATCAAAGCTCCTCCCTGTTTGCCCATAAAATAAAGTACACAGGCCTCATCCTAACATTCAGGGCTCTCGACGATAGGTTTCAAACCTTATTTCAGACTATTTTACTTTACTAAATCTATACTGTGCATATAACTCATGTCATAGTTCATCCATCCTTGCTCTCTTTGTTACTTCAGATTCCTTCGAGATTTAGCTCAAATCTCTTGTTAATAAATCCCGCTATTAATGCCTTCCCTGCTCAGATTACCTCCCATCTACTTGTATATAGCTTATATATACCCAATTATTTATACGTTGTCTCCTTCATTAGAACAGGAGCTCCTTGAGGGAAGGGACTTTTTGTTTCCTTGATCAGTTGGCTTTCACCCTTCTATGTACTACCAGTTCAGCATGGGATTTGGCATGTAGTAAGCATTTAATGAATGCTATTGCCTTTTGACTGGCCCTCTCAATTATATTATTGCAATAGCCTTTTAATTAGTCATCCTTCTATCTAGTCTAGTCCGTCCTTCACCCCTTTGCCAGAGTGAAATTGTTAATATGTTGATAAGGTCATTCTTCTTTCCCAGAATATTCAATGACTCCTAATTGTTAAAGAATTGAAAAATTATATTGAATTGAAAAATAGAAAATTTTTGAAAAATTACAAACTTTTAATCATGGTATTTAAGGTCCTGTATAATATGACTAACCATCTTTCTGGTTTTCTCATAGCATTTCTCATCATGTAATGGCAGTAATTTGTATTTTTTATCAAAGTTTATAAAGAATTTTTCTCAAAACAATATCATGCAATATGGAGTACAGTTGCCTTTATTTTACAGTTAAATTATCCCCATTTAACATATGATGACAATAAGATTCTAAAAGGTTCAATGACTTTTTCACAGCATTTAATTTCTAAAAATAGAATTAAACTCAGTTCTCCTGACTCCAAAGTTCCAGTTTCCACTATACTACTCTGTCTCTTTGATCGAGATAAAATGTTTCTGTTATAAGCTTCCTCCAAACATGGATGCTTCAAGTACAATTTGGGAAACTTACAATTTTGGGGCTCATTGTTTCTCTCCAGATAACCCAGGAACTTCAGTGTAGTAATCACTTTAAAAGGAATGAACAAGCTGTTCACAAGTTAAGAAGAATGAGACAGAGACACATAAAGAGATGGAGACAAAAACAGAGAATGAAAGGAAGACAGAGAGAGAGACAACAGAAATACAAAGACATAGAGAATGAGAGACATACAGAGAAGCAAACACAGAGAGAAGCAGAGACAGAGAAAGATAAAGTCACTTCACAGACAGACCTCAGGCCCTTCCTCTGTGACTCAGTGAAGTCTAGTTGCAGACCATGTTAATTAAAAACTAAGGAGCAGCCTTCCCCATCAAAATCCAAGAACTGATGATCTTTCTTGGTAAGACTGTAATGTGGCTAGAGGGAATAGTGTATTTCCCTTCACTTGCCTTTAAAGAGGGATTATCTCAAAGCTCCTATCTAAGTTAAGCTACTAGACAATTTCATGTTCTTTGGAGATAGATGAACTCAGTAAGAGATGCTGATTTTACCTTCATAGCCAGCAATATGAACATCTGGTTTCTTCCTATCCAAATGAACACTTATTCCCATTTCTCCCTGTCTTCTCATTGTTATCAATTATTTTTTCTCCTCCTACATTTATATGAAAAAGCCCTCATCTGATATGTTTAATGTTTGGACTGGGTAGAAATTTGGAGAGAGGTTTATATCTCTGTAAAGGGAAGGAAGACGCATCTCTGCTTCAGTGAGAATGAAGTATGAGGGGGAGGAAAAGTGGATGACTGCATCTGGAGTCCCAAAGGTAATGAAAGTATATCAAAACCATATGCCAACAGGCAATTCCAAGTTTTCATGAACAGAAGATCCTACAAGCTCTACTACATACTTTCTCTCTCTATCTCTCTGTCTCTTTCTCTCTCTCTCTTTGTCTGTGTGTGTGTCTTTCTTTCACAGAGAGTCAGTTGACTTGAAAGACCTATGAAATGGTCCCTAAATAATAATACAAAGAAGTGCAGGAATAATAGAGTTGGTTATTTGTTGTCAAATCATTTCAGTCACATCCAACTCTTCGTGACCCCATCTGGGGTTTTCTTGGCAAAGACACTATAGTGGTTTGCCATTTCCTTCTCTGGCTTATTTTACAGATGAGGAAACTAAGGCAGTCAGCAACTTGTCCCTATGACCTGTCCAGGGTCACAGGGCTAGTAAGTATCTGAGGCTAAATTTGTACTCAGGAAGTTGAGTCTTCCTGACTTTAGACACAGCACTCTATTCACTGGCCCATGTACCTGCCTAATTGGTTATTATGTATTCATAAAAAGCAGTAGTAATGACAATCTTAATCCAAGCTTTGATTTTTTGTAATCCCTCCTATGAATTTCTAATTTTGTTGTCTACCTTCTTAGATCCTCAACTTTCTTTTTTTTTTCTGTCCCTCATCCTCTTTCTGTTTTTACCTTCATCTCCTCTCTCTTTAATTTAATTTGCTTTTTCTCTCCTGAAATTCCTTTAATACTCCTTAAACTTCCCTAGTTGCAGTATGGAAATAAAGAAAATTTTTTTTAACTTTGCCAGTATTTTTGGATATAATTTTATAATGATTTTTCTTAATGTTTTTCATTTTAGGAGATGACTTGAATGTTTTATGATTTTCTAAGGAAAATAAATAACTACCTAAAATTGCTTTTTACTTCTGTGTAGATCATTGATTGATTATTTCTTTCTTTTGTCATGGTAGTGTAAGTTGAATTTGAAGATCCCTTTGTATTGGCAAAGGTAACAGGTACTTAGCACTTAGTAATTAATCAAGCCTCTGTTAAAGAAACAGAAGGTATGACTCCCTGTTGCTAATGTAACAGGAAGAGCTTGGCTGAAACAGGAAGCTGATGCTGTCTGTATATAAGGAAAGACCCTGGCTGGGAAAGTCAGACCTTCTTGGAGTAAGCTTCCTGGAGGCAAAAGTAGCTGTTGCTGAGGAGGTTGAAGAGGAAGGACCCAGGTTGGAGAGAATGATTTTTATTTGGAGAACGTGGATGAAGTGATTTGGATTCTGGGAACCAGCTGAAACTTCTGCTGAGTCTGAGGGCCAGACAGAGCTGCTGAGGCTGTTGAGAATTTCCAAGGGCCAACCAGAGCTGCCAAAAACTGAGGAAGCATGACTGTGATGCTGGTACTTTGTATGAACCTGTTGGTGGCTTTGTTAAGCCTTGACTTTCCAGGAACAGAGACTGTGAAGGATTGAAGGTAGACTGGACACTGTGAGCTTCAGTGTGGAACAGAAAGTGCATGGAGAGCTGGACAAGGACCTGGGAGCTATTTGCCTTTGAGCCCAGGTGACAGTTTGGTGAATCCAGCTAAGAGCTGGGACCATGGAAGGGGATCCAGGGAATCTGAGAGACCACCCCAAGTCAAGCTGAAAGAAGACTTTACTTGGATACTGTGTACTGACTGAGAATTTGTAATTTACTAGTGACCTAGGGGTGGAGGGTCTATGTATTTTCTGATGATTGAATAGTGAATGATGAAGGATGATTGAATGATTGAGTTGATTGAATGATTGATTGTACTAAGTGAATGATGACTGAATAAGTAATTGATTTGTAATTTAGTGTGCCCCATGACTGGAGAACTTTGACTATTGTACTTTATGTCCCTGGAGGAGGCAAACCTCCTTAAGGATGATTGAAATGATTGAATGCTTGAGTTACTAAGTGATTATTCTTTGTTCAAAACTTTGTGACCACTGTAGTGAAAATTATGTGGCCATCTTAGTGATAAGTTGTTTGAATGCTGTAGAAAGAAGGTTTCATTAATTTCTCCTTGGTTGTATTTAACGTAATTTCATGACTTTCCACCAGTATAAACTAGTTTAAGTAATAAAAGATAATAAAGCAAATATATTACACATTATGCAAACCAAAATTACAATCCTGGAAAGCAGAATAAAAGGTTCTTTGTTTTGTCTCTCAGGCTACACTTTATCATTCCTCATAGGACATGCAGTTGATTCATTACTCCCTACTCTTTGGCCATCTCCTTCTCAGCTCCTCTAACTGCCTTGTCATGTGATGTGTGTACCTTTTCCTTCCCTCCTACACTTCCTAACTTCCCAGGGCAGTCACTGGTTCCAAACCTAGGCACTCTCTCCATCCACCCAAACTCCATAATTGTCCATTTGCATATACCCAAGCACTTCCCAGCCCTTTCTCACCATAGACTTACACCTCACATCATCTCAATCCCTATGCCAAACCTCCATGGACAATGATCATATACTTGAACTCATTCCTTAATGATAAATATTCTCCCATATCATTAGTCACCTCATCCCAGTGATTCTGACTTCTGTCTTTAATCAAAGCCCCTTCTTGCACCCTTCCCCAAATTCCCTTATTCATATCACTGTCAACCCAACCCCAACAATGTCTTACTTTTAGGATGTCCAACCTTTCCATTGTGCTCTCTGCATGCCTACTCCATAGGTAATAAACCAGCTTTTATTTTCAAACTTTTCCTTGCCCATTCCTTCCTTTGTCTTGTTCTTACTGAGATCTTGCTCCCTTCAAACATTGTTTCCCTGGCCCCCCTTTCCAGCACTGATGACATTGTTGCTTGTATCTCCCAGTCACTGGTAGGGGTGGTAGAATTGGAATAGTCCTAGCTCCCCATTTCCAGGCTTCTGCTCTACCATCATTGCTCAGTAATCTCTCTTCCTTTGACATTCATATAATCTATATCTATCACTGAGTCAAGATTCTGGTGGCTGTTGTCTACTAACCTCCAGAATACTCTCTATTTACTATTAATAGCTTTTGTCTCACGTCTCTTCTCCCTCCTTTGGCTAAACTCCTTGAGAAAGCTATAATAAATGGCTCTACTTCCTGCCCTTTCATTAGCTTCCTACTCCTCTGCAGTCAGGTTTCTGACTTCATCATTCAACTGAAATTACTATCTCCAAAATTACCAATTTCTTAATAATCAGATCTAATGGCTTTTTCTGAAACTTCATCATTCTTGATATTTTGGCTGCCACTGACACTATCGCCTTCTTCTCTTTGATATTCTCTTCTAAGTTTTTGTGATTTTTTTTTCTCTTCTCATTCTCCTCCTATATGCCTGGACTGTAAGATGGTGTCTATTTCAAAATCTATGATTCCGTGAATTGAATTGTATTTTCATCAAAATTCTCCCAAGCAACACTACCACCAGGTCCACACCACCCCCACCAGGGTGATCTGGGAAAAGGGAAAAGAACCCACACACTCCAAAACATTTACAGCAGTTCTCTCTGGGGTGGCAAAGAACTGGAAACTGAGGAGAAGCTCAGCAACTGGGAAACAACTGAAGAAGCTGCTGCACACTTCAACAGCACACCCCATGCTGCAGGCTGGTCCCAGAAAAACATGGAAAGACTCCATGTGTTCTAAAATATTTGTAACAGTTCTCTTTGTAGTGGCAAAGAACTGTAAATTGTGGGGATGCCTGCCAAATGAGGAATGGCTGAACAAGTTGTGGCATATGATTGTGATGGCATAAAGAAATGATGAATTTGATAATCTTAGGAAAACATGGATAGACCTCCATGAAATAATGAAGAGTGAAATGAACAGAACCAAGAGGACATTGTATACAGTAACAGCAATATTTTTTTTTTTGCTTTTTGGAGGGGCAATTGAGGTTAAGTGACTCGCCCAAAGTCACATGGCTAGTATGTGTTAAGTGTCTGAGGCCGGATTTGAACTCAGGTCTTCCTGACTCCAGAGCTGGTGCTCTATTCACTGCACCACCGAGCTGCCCCACAATATTGTTTTAAGAACAACTTTGAGTAACTAAGTCATTTTGACTATTTTAAATACCCAAATTAACCACGAAGGAGAATTTTTACATATATATGTGTATATGTATATGTGTGTGTGTGTACACACATAGATATATACCAATGTGTGTCTAACAGTAGCCATCTCTGGGGTGGGGGAAGGGAAGAAAAAAGGGGAAAAAAGAAATTTAGATAATCTTATATATTTTAAAAGGAATAGCAAGTTGTACATAATAGATTTGCAGTTTTGTATGCAATCATCTTTTTTAATTATACTATGCTATGGAAACACTTGTTTTATTCCATAAATTAAATATTTATATATATATATGTATATATATATATATATATATATATATATATATGTATTTTAAAGAAATTCTTACCTAGCACAATTCTTGGCAGAAAGTAATTTAATAGATCATGGTTGATTTGACTTGATTTAACAACTCAGGAGTACCTTCTGTTATCATTATCTTTATATGCATCTATGGAAATTATAGGGTGGTGGGCTTGCTGACAGCTAGAGTAAATACTATTTGGGGTTTCATTGAACTCCACAGAATCTACTGAGTGGTGGATGGAAAATAGCAAACACATATATTATTTGAAGAACCAGAAGACCCCTACCCCTTCTAAACTGAGATAACAGATGGTAGCTTGATTCAGAAGGGAGGGCGGAAAGAGAATAGTCTAATCAAACAAATCATAGCCCAACAATTCTTGAAGGAAACAAACAAACATTTATGTACTACCTACTATGTTCCAGGCACTGTGCTGAGTGCTTTATGGTATTATTTCATTTGATCCTCACAGTTCTTGGAGGAGGTACTACTCCTACCTATTCTAACTCACATCTTATAGGTAAGGAAACTGAGGTAGTCAGAGATAAATGATTTGCTCAGGATCACATAGTGTCTTAGTCTGGATTTGAACTCAGGTTTTCTTGACTCCAGACTCTATACACTGTACCACCTAATTGGAGAAAGAAAGAAAGAAAGAAGGAAAGAAAGAAAGAAAGAAAGAAAGAAAGAAAGAAAGAAAGAAGGAAGGAAGGAAAAGAGAGAGAGAGAGAAAGGGAGAGAAAGAAAGACAGGACATATAGAAAGAGAAAGAAAGATAGGAAAGATAGGAAGAGAGAGGAAGGAAGGAAGATGGGAAGAAAGAAAGAATGATGGAAAGAAAGAAAAAGTGAGAGAGGGAAGAAAGGGAAGCAGAGAGGGGCAGGGAGGAAGAAGGGAAGGAAAAGGGAAGAAGGGAGGGAAGCAAAAAGGGAAAGAAAAAGAGAAAGAAGTAATTAAAGGAGAAAGAGAGAATCCATATGGAAAATATACACACATACTCATATATACATATACGTATGTAAAACATATCGTACAGATCATGACCTACAGCTGAATGGAAAACCTATTAACTTTGTCCATCAGTCCCCATCTGTCTTGGAGAGGCCAGGCAAAGTGAGCCTAGCTTTGACTAGGTGGAGAGAATGGCTCCTGGATCATATTTGGGAAATTGTTTAGCACTTTCAATGTCCTCAACCTCCTCACTTAAACAAAAACCCAATTCTTTACCACCAGGACTCTCCAAGGGATTCTTTGTGTTTATGAATCCTGGGCCATCATGATCTTCAAAGAATGAAAATTTGGGCAATTTAAAGGGAAATAGATGTGTGTTTGGGCATAAATAGGTCGCTCATGATACAAATGATGGCACACTCAGGAAGTACCACTGAAAACATCATCAAAGAACCAATTGGCCAAGGAAGTGGTTGGACTGAACTTTCCAAGGTGCTGGAGGCTTCTTCTGTTTCTTTTACCATGCCATGGGGCTCTCTCCATGGTGTTGTTTGAGCAAGAAAGAAGAAATGTTGCATGTATTGTGGGGGGAAGAGGTATTGACAGCCATAATCAGTGTTGTGGCTGCTTTATCTCTCCATCCAAGTCACTGTGTGGCCATGAATGGATGGAGTCTATGTTTCTTCTGTCCCTGCTGTGTCTATTACTTCCTAATCTTAGGTGATGGAATGTCTTAGATCATAACCTTGTGAGCCTCAAATAGTTGGAAAAGCCATCAGATGTTTAGTAATTAGAGATGCTAGAAGAGGTAACCACAGTAGCTGAGCCTGATGAGGAGTCATGCCCTGTGACACTGCAGTGAATTGTTCCAGTGATCCAGACACTATGTCCTACAAGCCAGGGAATAACTATACCACAATCAGAAGTGAACCTGGTGGGAGGGATGCTTTGGAGTAACCACCAATTTTGAACCCACTCTCCCCAGGGACTGGATGGTTATATGTGTGGTGGGGTAGGAGGAAGTGTGTTTGCAGAAAGGAGGATGTTTTTGTACTTCTCTCCTAACTATACTTTCTCAGCAAATTTCCTGGGTACCAGTGGAGTCTTCAGGTTTTTTATCTTTTATCCAACACTCTTTCTATGGCTATGTGCATACTAAGTGCAACTCACTTTTGTTTCCAGTCAAACCTATCCCAGGCAGTGCTTTTTATGCTGCTCAGTTATATTCATGGCATAGTTTAGAATATGCTTCAGCTGATTATCGACTGTATGTCTTTCTATAGTCCTCTGGGCAACCTCAAATTGAGATTTTCATAAGATATGTTGTTCCATATTCCTGTGGCCACATAGCTTCTATGGGAAAAAAATCCTTCAATGGGGCTTCTATTAGGGTTGGTTAAACTACAGTTCTTAAAAGCCAAGCTATTCTTCAATTGTGTTTAGATGAATGAAAAAGCACAAGGATCTTCTTGGTTCTTTGTGCTATGATAAAAATAACCACCTGGCAAGTGGTAACTCCATGAATTGTAATAAGGCTTAGCTAAAGCTTTCAGTCTACCTGGCACAAAAGAAATGAATGAAACATGCCATGAGAAAAGGGGCCTCTGGTGTTTTGTGAGTAGATTAATAGATTTTTGTCCAGACTCTGCCAATTACTTGAATGTTCCAGGAACAAGTAAGTAATCAAGTTGGGGAGGGGGCAGAGAAGGAGGGCAGGGGACACATTCATTCAAATGATGTTTTAACTGAATTCATTGTCCCCAGAACTGGTCAATTGCTTTGGCAGAGAGAGAAAATAAAGGCAATCCTCATTACCTGGATGGAAGTGAGTTAGATTGGCTCTCTGACTTTTAAAGCCCCAGGAATGTAGCATGCTTGAGTAATTACATCAATGGCTATGTGCATAGACTCCAGGTACCAAAAGCCCTGTTCAAATCCCATGCCTGTCAGAGATGAATGCTACACACAGAGGGGGAGTGTCTATACAAGCATCAGGTATGCATTCAGCTGGCCTCCAATGCAACCTCTACACAAGAGCTGTGCAGGAAGACATTCACTTGCTCCTTGCTCAAGTCAGTTAACCATCAGCAAGTTTTTTCTCTGTCACATGCTAGGTCTTATTCATTCCCCTTGTTCTGTGATGTCTCTCTAATTAGGTTGGCAGGGTTATTGTGGGGAGCAGGAGCTACCAATACTGAAGTTCAACAAACATAGTAACCATAGAGACTGAGCCAGGAAGGGCTTGGGAGGCAATGATGTTTGCATGACCTTTGCCAACTCTAGGAGCATGACTTGATTTCTGCCAAATAACTGTCACCACCCAAAGTGTCCCTGATCAGTTAAATGATGGAGTGGTTTTGCTGAAAGCAGTTCAGAACATGCAGTTCTAAAAAACTTTGGCATAAGCAGAGATCTCCAGTCACTGAAGCCAAATGACCAATGGATACCCAGAGCTATTGATGGTGCTATCCAGATCTATTTAGGGAAGAGCCTCTAAACTCATCAATGTTGTTTCTATAGTATGATCTGAAGAAAAGTGAATGGCCAAGACACAAGACAAATCCTTGGGAACAGAATCCCCTTTCTTTACTCAGGGCAACCTTCTTTGTCTCTTAAACCTGTAGCAAGGCATTAATCCACATCAGTTGATAGTATTTCTTGTAAACTGAAGGCAATGTGAGAGCCAACCTTGTCACCAGGAAGCTCTAGGTTCAAGTCCTGCCTCAGATACTTACTAGCTCTGTGACCCTGGACACAATCCTCTAACTTCCCTGGATCTTAAGTCTTCATCTCTGAAAACGAGATTATGACAGCAATTACTTTATAGGGTCATTGGAAGCATTAAATCAAATAATGTGTTTAACAAAGAGCTATATCTATTAAAAACTGTTGTCATTATTTTCTTTTATATTATCACTCCTCTATTCAAAGATATTATCAGGACTGGATGCCTGATTTCATTGGTATAGACAACTTTCAAACGATGAAACTCCTTCTACCAATGCAAGTCAACACATTATCTGAAACTGAGCTTTAGAGCTGCCTAGACCTGTAGCGTGAAATTGAAATAGAAACAGGGGCCACTAGTTGTTCTCAAAGGATCTCTGCAGGCTACATATCAACTTAATGTTGAAATATAATGTTATCTATGTTTTATTTAATTTTTATTCAGCTAGTTATTTCTCAATTATGTTTTAATCTGGATCAAACTGTGTTTTTGGGAGTGTTGTGGGTCACGTTAGACCCAGATGGATGAGACCTCTGGCCTCGAGATAGCACAGGTAAGTGACCTTAGCCGGGTCACACAGTCAGTATATATGTCAGAGACAGTACTAGAACCCAGGTCTTTCTGCCTCCAAGGCCAGTTCTTTATCCACTGTGCCATGTTGACTTTTACTTCTATTCAAAATCCTTAAATAATAATTTAAAAAATCATTTCTGTATTTCAATGAAGCTGTGATTTCATCAATGTAGTTTCTACCTCAAATAGAGTAATTTACAATCAAGGACAAAACAAAAATGATTATTGGGTAACTGATATCCCTAAATAGGTAAGGGTGTATTTAGCTGCTATTAAATAATTCAAGACCAGATAAATTACATCCAAAGATATTAAAAAAAAAAAACAAACAACTTGCAGATGTGTTGGCTGAGCCATTTGAAGTGATTTTTGAAGAATCAGGGAGACTGGAAGGTATTGGGCAGTTAGAGAGGGTAAATGTCCTAATTTCAAGAAAAGGGAAGTAGAAAGATTTTGAAAGGCCAATGAAATTCCTGGTAAAGTTCTAGAAGGCATTATTTAATACATAGTTAACATCTAGAAAAGAAAGCACTTTTCGAAAAGAGACAGTATGACTTCTTCTAGAATATATCGTGCTAGACTAATGGTTCCCTTTTTTTCTGGATAGTGCTACTAGTCTGGTAGATTATGAAAATGTAGTTGAGCTAAAAAAAATAGTTGAGCCAGACTTTTTTTTAAGTATTCACCAAAATTTATAATGCTATTTCTGTAGAAAAGGATGGAGGCAGGCTTGACAATACAATTAGGTGGATTCATTGCTAGTTCAATATTTGTGCACAAAAATCATAAGATTATACAGGTAGAGATGGAAAGGACCTTTAAAGTATTCTCATCAATCCAATCCTCCATTTTACAGTAAAAAACAAATAATCTGAGGTGTAGTGGGGTTGAATAATTTGCCTATGGTCATAAATGTACTAAGGAACAGAACCAGTATTCAAATTAATTTAGGTATGGGGAACCTGTGGCCTCGAGGCTACATGTGACTCTCTAGGTCCTGAAGTGTGTCCCTTTGAC
>CM053583.1:358689923-358721489 GCA_028627135.1 Pseudochirops cupreus
GGAAGATGAGCAATTTAATGAGAAGTTTTCAGAGGATGAAAAGAGAGGGGGGATTGTCTAGAGAAAGTGAAAACTTCTCAGGCAGTTTTGGATTAATTTCCCCCCACACCAATACCACTGTCAATCAACAGTGAGCCCTTTCTGATTTCTCATCTTTTTGGGCCCCTCCTCCCAGCCAGTGGGAGTCAGGGACACCCCAGGCTCACTCCTTCTCCCTTGCTTTGGAACCCTTCCCCTCCATACCCTTTCCCTTGCTGTCAGCCAGCATCCTTGTTCTTTGTAAGCCTATTTCCCAGCCACTGGGAGATAGTGGTGGGCTTCCCTGTGACTTGCCATTGGGGAAGATTTTGGTGCGAGACTTGAGTCCACTTCTCAGCCAAGGAGAGAGGAGACAGGGAAGGGGGCTTGACTGCATTAGGGTATAAATTCTTGTTCTGCCTTTTGTAACACTCCTCTCCCTCATGATCAGTCATGGGGAAGACCACCCTCTTCTCCACGGGGAAGAGAATAAACTCTTGTTTTTATCCTAAGACATCTCCAAATTTTTAATTAAATTTTTGGATGGGGTTTTTCATCCCAAACAACCTGAAGTACCACTGTTTCCAAACATAGATCTGAGGATTTCTACATTTCAAGAATTCATTCAACCAATTTATTCAATTAAATCTCAATGATCAAGTATGCCTTATACTACAAAACAAGAGGCTTATTCACTTAGGTACAACAGAATACATTTATTTAGAATCTTTATATGGGAAGAAGTTATAGAAATTTCAAAGAGAGTCCATTTAAAGGCTTTTTTGGAAGATCATCATGCGACTTCAACAACTAATTCATGGTGTGTGGCTTCTTCAATGTTTTGGAGTTGACGAAGTTCCCATTGACTCAAGTCATTTGCCTATTTAAAAGAAAATAATTTCTATAAAATGATAACACAGAATAGGAGACCAATTTAGGAAATCCAAATGTGTAAACCCTGTAAAACTCTTTTGTTGACATTCTTAGAGATACAGAACATCTCTTAGGATGTGGAATTGCATTTAGAAAGTTCAAATACAGTGTCTCCTAGATTCTTGTACTCTGTGTTATGAACAAATGGATTCCACAGCAACCAATATAAGGTTGTGTCTCTCCTCATTACCCAGCTAAGGCAAGGTCACCAGGAAATTGACTCATTCAGTAAAAATCAAACTTTACTTGCCATCCTGCTTTCTTGCCCAAGTCTTGAATGTGACTAATTAGGTACCTATTAATATAGCCATGGAATGCATCCAATGTTCCCTAGAATATCTAGACTCTCGAGATGGCCCTGAATTTTTAGTTCCAACCTATAGACATAAGAGAAATCCTATCTAATCCTAGAGTATTAGACTAGAGTTCTACCTAGGCTAAACTCTTGCCATTGACAAATGGGGCAGCTATCTTCTCTGACAACACTTTTGACAATGGATAGTTTGGAAACTGCTTTGATATTTGAAAGAGATCCAGATTTCTTGGTCTTCAAATCAAAGATGCTTTCAGTTGCTATGAGTTAGATCTTAGGAACTAATAGAATTTAATCCTCTTTTGATGTCACTATGTAGATAACCCTTAATTTACAATGACAGGGCACTTCTTTACCATCATTCTTCCCATGGTAATAGAAGGGACAAACATGAGAGTAGAAGTGGCTTCTGTGGGAATACTAATGGCAAGTGCCATGGCACTATCCTTGGTGAGCTAGGTGTGGGGAGGGAGATACCCTATTCTGGAGGAGGATAAAGTAGAAGGGAAATAAAAGGCTGGAATTAATGTTAACCACTAGAGAAGGTTAAGGATGGCATCACTGAGAATAAAGGAAAATTATAGGAAAGAGACAGGGAGTGTCTCCACCATTAGCATCAGAATCTCTTGCTATATAAACAGTATAAAATTCACATAGTCATAAACTAACACTTGAAAGAAACCTAAACCAAACAAACCTAAGTCAGCGAGCTCTAACATTCAATGGAAATGCAATCCCGATATTAAAAAGTTTCACAGCACCCATAAGTGATATGGCTGTAATTAAGAATATTTGGAATCATTACATACTGTACGTTTCCTCTTCAAATGGCCTTTTCTTTTATCAGGATCCTTTATTCCAGGTAATCCATAACAGCACCATTTTCTGAAAGACATCTTACTTTGTTTCTTGGTTAATGGATCAGGAATTTGATGTCCCTGCTTGGCTGAAGAAAGGTTCAAGCTATTTTGTACTTCTGCATCGGATTCCTCAGAAGCAGATACTGTAGAAAGTCTCTTCCTTTGGCCAATAGGCTTAAGACTTCTTGTTTCTGGATTAGTTGAAAATTCTAGAAATGGTGTTTTGGGCAGGGGAGACTCCATAGGAGTTCCTTTCTCGCTTCCAGCTTCTTTTAGGTAGGATATACTTTCTATGGAAATCATGCTTTTAGACAGTGTGGTATCCACAGGTGTGCTATGTTTTATTAATTTTCTGGTTGAAGAAGTGAACTTTAAAGATGAATTCTCTTCCCTGGATATCCCTGAATCAAACATCTACAATGCAAAACATCAGGGATTATTTTCTACAAAATACCTGTATCAAGGCCTTAATAGTATTTAATTCAATTAGAAAGTAAGAATTATTTGAACTGAAAGGATCTTCAACTTGATCTGATTCCCAACTTGATCATCTCCTTCCATGAATCTCTGTCTCAGACAAGTAGGAGTCAGGATAATCAGTAAGAAAAAAAATATACTAAACTAGTCCTTGCTCCCAAAAGACCTATTCATTATATCCTGGGCTAACTTTGTATGTAGGGCAGCTTGGTGGTGCTGCAGTGGATAGAGTGCTGGTCCTGAAGTCAGGAAGACTCATCTTCCTAAGTGCAAGTCTGGCCTCAGACACTTACTAGCTATGGGACCCTAGGCAGGTCACTTAATCCTAGTTGTCTCAGTTACTCATCTATAAAATGAACTGGAGAAGGAAATAGTAAACCACTCCAATTATCTTTTCCAAGAAAACCATGGAGTCAGACAACAGCAACAATAAACTTTATATGTAGATAAGGCAGCCCCTTATTTGATAGACATTAACCTTACCCCATTCAATCCTAAGCAAAAATAATTACAGGAAAAATCATAAATTCTCAGAAGGAAAACAGGATCTTTAAGGTTCATCAGTCACTGGTTAAAGTCTTTAAAATTATCACCATCATCACTGGGCCTTCAAGGCCTTCATAAGGAAGCAGTATTTTAAGTGAATCATAGGACTTAGGGCAGTGGTTCTCAGCCTTCCTAATGCTGTGACCCTTTAATACAGTTTCTCATGTTGTGGTGACCCCCAACCATAAAATTATTTTTGTTGCTACTTCATAACTATAATTTTGCTACTGTTATGAATCGTAAGGATGTATTTAAATTGAACATAACCCACAGGTTGAGAACGGCTGATTGAGAGTTTGGATGATCCTTAGGCAGATAGTCCAGGGATCATTTGCTAGGCCAGCTAACCAAGAATGGTTCTTACTTTTAAAGTAAAGTTTTGTTGTATTTAAAATGTAAGAAATATTCTTATCTGGAGTACACAAAACCAGACAAAGCCCGATGGACTAGAGTTTTTGCTGATCCCCCCTGCCTTTTCCTTGCCCAATGCCCTCATTTTAAAAATGAAAAAAAAAATTGAAGACCATAGAGATGAAGTGATTTGATTATATAGATAGTAAGTATCAGAACCACTTGGAATTCAAGCCAAGTCCTCCTTTTTCAAATTCATTGTTCTGCCCACTAGCCATGCTTCCTCATTAAAACATATTTTATTTGGAAGACATAATACAGTAATAGATATTCATTGGCTAAATTCATCATTTGCCTACCTGCAAAGGAATGGGAATTAAATGGGCAAATTTGGAGATTTGGGGGTCATTGACAAAGATATTTAGGGGTTTAAAGGCACACTGCTCTCCATTTTTTCTTTATTTAAAATAATGAATAAAAAGTTTCTTAATCCAAGCTTCTTCACTTTTTATTGCTGACTAGTTATTCCCATTTTATCACAAAGAAAGAATACTTTATAATTCTAATAATTAATGCTTTAAATCTAGACCATTTGGAAACTTCCTAAACAAAAAGAATTATATGTGTGATATATAAGAACAATCATTCAATGATTTAGAAGAGGCTGAAAATACCCTGAGGGATTGGACTTTAAGGGCCTGAAAATTACACTAAATAATAGTACAGGGAGAATTTGAATTCTCAGAGACTATAGGGGACATATCTACTTCTGTCCCTAGTTTAAAGTGACAGGACAAAAATGAAAGCCTTCTTAGAATGTTTACCATTCCCATTCTCTCAATATCGGAAATCAGAGGGGCAGCTTGGCGGCAAAGTGAGTCCCTGGAGTCAGGAGATCTGAGTTCAAATCCCTGTCTTAGACATTTAATACTTACTAGCTGTGTGACCTTGGGTAAGTCACCTAACTCTAATTGCTCTGCCTTTCTCCCCTTTAAAAAAAAAAAGCAAAAACAGAAAGTTTTAAAAATCAGAAATCAAAAATATCTAGTAAATTGCTGGAAGGAGGACTTATTAAAAGGAATATAAAAAATTTCAATGAATGTTTTATGCAAAGCCATTAGATCTATTCACCTCCAGGGCCCACTAAACCCCTGATTTTTAGGAAATACCCTCAGTTGGGTATTAATGGCAACAAAGGTAGTGTCACATTTCAGTTCTTAAAAATAATTAACATCATAAGTACTAGATGGGAGATACATTGACTGGAGATCTCAGGGTTTTTAACATTATAAGCCCATAGTTAACTAAAAGTATGATAAGCAGCCAAGAAAACCAATGACATCTTAGTCTGCATTAAGACAACTAAGGCAATAAGAAGAGACTATCCTTTATCCTGGCCATAGCCTATCTAGAAGACGATGCTGCATTATGAATACCACGTTTTAGGAAGGATGTGGACAAACTGAAGAGTATGGCTACTAGTACTGTGAAGGGCCTAGAAATTATGGCTATCAGTATAAAGAACTAAGTCTATTTAGATCAAAAGGAATAGGCCTGAAGATAGTGATGGGAAGGTGGAAAGAAACGAAGGAGACAGGAGACCTAACACCTGGCCCATGATCTGTGTATGCCTGGAACTAAAACTTAGAATGAGATAAAGCCAGAAGAATTTGAGAGCAATAAAAGAGGAATGTATGTGTTTAAGCTACATAGGGAAAATAGGATCATAAAAGGTATAGGATTTCTTGGAAGGGATGAGATGTTGATAACTAATAACACAGAGAAGGTAGAACCTTTATGTTTCTGTTTTGTTTCTATGTTCTTTGCCAAGGAGAATAATCTTTGGTCTAGAATAAAAATGGGTACTAGGGAGCTTACGCTGAAGATAAATAGTAAGTTAACTTAGTCGCCCTTGATAAGGTCAAGTCACCAAGCACAGATCAATTATTTCCTAGGCTGCTGAAATAATTCAATTCAAGAGGAACTTATTAAAATGGTTACATGTTCAAGATAGCATGGCACAGTGGATAGAGAGCTTGCCTTGGAGTTGGGATGACCTGGTTTCAAGTCCTGTCTCTGAAACATAGTGACTTTGTGACACTAGGGAAGCCACTTAACTTCTCAGTGACTCAGACAACTCTCCAAGTCTGTAAGGTTCAGAGCAGTTGTAGAGGCAGTTCCTTAATTGAATCAAAAGTGCAGAACAACCACAAAATTATGTGAGGCACCATACTATGTTCTGGAGTTAAAAATACAATATGTACATAGAGAAAAATAGGGGACAGAGTAAATACAAAGTAATTTGAGGGTAGGGTTAGACCAGGAAAATGGAATCAGGAAAAACCCTGTGTAGAAGGTGGCTGCATAACAAAGTCTTAAAGAGAGCCCGGGAACTCTAGGAATGGGGGCCAGCCTTTGTAGAGACATGGAGTTGGGAGATGGACTGTCACAGACACAGAACAAAGTAGGTGTTTGGCTAGAATATACAACCTGTGAAGGGCTAATAATATGAAATCAATCTGGAAAGAGAGCTTGCATCAAGACATGAAGAGCTTAAGATGCCAAAGTTGTTTGTAGTTTATTCAAGAGACAACAGGAAATCATTCGAGTTTCTTGAGCAGGACCATACCCTAGAAGAATAGGTTAAAAGAGGATCAATAAAAACACTTATCCAGAGTAGAATAAGAAGCCTTGGGAGGTCTTGGGAATTTCTTCACTAAAGGTCTTTAAATATACCACTTACTACAAACATAGTAGATGGAATTCTTGTTCAGAGTTGGCCTTTCCAACTCAGATTCAGTGAATAAAAATGGGAGTAGCTATAAATATCCTAGACTGTAGAAGAAGAGGGCTATGTTTGCTTTAAAAGATCAGATGATTAATGTGGTACCAGAAAAAAAATGAATCATTTACGTATTATTCCCAAAAGTGAGAACAAGAACAGTGAAAGGGGCTAAGGGCACAGGTTCATTCCAGGAGAAAATTATTAAGGCATTAGAAGTTACTACTTGAAGAATGAGCAATGTAACTTGCTCAAAAAGGAAAGCCTCTTGTTTCATGGTCTCTCTCTGCTGAATTCCCCAAGATCTGTTGGGGTAGGGGTAGATGGGGTATGACCTGAGCATGAGGTCATTTATTTAGAACCAAATGTAATCTCAGAGGCCATTGAGTCCAATCCCATCGTTTTACATGTAACGTACATACGGAGCATGCTTAGATGTGTCCTTCCTGGTAGGTCTCCCAGAACATGTAGAAATATTCTCTCTTTGCTTCAAGCCCATCTTTTTGAACTTTAGAAACCTGCTACTGGCCATACCTGTCTGAGAGATTTACATAATGAAAAGGCGTCCCCTGATTGTCTGTAAAGCCAGAATTCAGAGGATATTAAAAGGGATAACCTGTCACTCCGTTGCTCCTTTCCTTTTGTGCCCATCTCACTCTGCCTCCTAGGAGTCAAGCGTGGCATTAGTGGCTACCATGTCTCCCCCCCTAGTCATATGAGCACTTTACTGCTTCTGTCTCTAGACACACTTTCATCTTAGGATACATGTTCTCCTAAGACCATGAAAGAAAAACTACAGCAAGACAGTGGTGGCTATCTGCTTATAGCCACCATAACTGGGTAGAAGATAGGGCAGCCACCCTTACCCCATTTGACTCTAGGGCAGCGGTTCTCAACCTGTGGGTCATGACCCCTTTGGGGGTCAAATGACCCTTTCACAAGGGTCACAGGGGTCGCTCAAGACCATTGGAAAACACATATTTCCGATGGTCTTAGGAACCAAGACACTGCTCCTCTGTCCATCTCCAGGAGGGTCCGCCCACATGCAGATACAGCCACATATGAGTATTAAAGGATTGCGGCATTAGGAAGATTGAGAACCACTGCTCTAGGGGGACAACTCACAGAAGCTTCTCTGTTTCAAAGGCCAGGAACAGAGAGATAAGGAGCAAAATATCTTCTTGTATATCCACCGAGTTCAGCTCAGTAACCAATGAGAAGATTCATCAGTATAGTACAAGCTCCTTAGGCATACATGACCAGAAGTAGGCCTCTGAAATTTCACATGGGGGCTTTAATCAATCAGAGAATATTAGCACACTCTCTGTATAACCCATCATGAAGGGTAAATATGACCACACATACACTATGCCTCCATTACAAACAATTGAGGAAATTTTAGTCTGCTGCCCTCGGTAATACAGGAAAGAAGTGAAGGGACCAGCCAATGAGTGCTCTATATTGTTTTACATAATCAATGACTTGGATGAAAAGAGATTGCTTAGATCTCTTTTAATTCTGTTAGACCCATACTCAAAGCATTTCTAGTTTTCTGGAAGCTACTGAGCATCACCCCCAATCTAAGATAAAGCATGAGACAAACAGTTTAGGGGGAAGAAGGGAATACAATGAGCATTAAGTGTCTCCTATGTTCTAGGCACTGTATTAAGTGCTTTACAGATATATTAGATTTCAGAAGAGGGAGAAAATTAAGTTTAACCATAGCTGTAAAGTCCCACATCTCGGTTAATAAATAGTAGAAATGCAGGCTGGAAAGTGCCTAGCTTAAATTCTTGTGAAAATAAAAAGATGTAGTTGACTGCAAGATGAATATGAGTCATTGTGCTATTCCAGGCAAAAAATGCTAATAATAGCCTTAAGCAATATTAGTAAAATTGGAGTGTCTAATGCAAAGTTGCTAAGTTGACAATAGTTTCACTATACTCTTCCCAGGTCAGACAACATCTGGGATATTCTGTTCTGGGACACATTTTAATGTAAATATTGACAAAATAGAGCATATCCAGAGGAGGGTGGCTAGGGTGGTAAAAGGAATTCAAAACCAGTGTCTTAAGAATTTCTACTAAAGGATTTGAGAGTACTTACAACAATGAAGTGAAGATTGGGGGTCAGGAAGAAAGGGTAACATCTAATAGGATTGGCATGAGGATGAAAAATAGGCTTTGTATTGCTCTGAAAGACACATCTAGGGCCAATGGGTGGAAACATGGACAAATATTTGACTCAACATAATAGCCTTTCACAAAACTCGAGAGACTGACACTCAAAAGTATTTTTAAGATTTTGATAAATTATGTAAACATGACTAGATTGAGTATTTAAAAAAAATTAATCATCCCTCTATAGCCATATACTAAAACACAAATTATAAAAGTTCAGTTCAAATAAGAGATAGAAAGAAAATAGATCGGAAACTAATATTTTTGTGGAAAGATGTAGAGGGCCAGTGTTCAAATCTTGGCTCTGTAACATACCACCTACTTGACTTTGGGTATATTAGGGTTTCAGTTTCTTTCTTTGTAAAAGAGGAAGGTAGACTAAAGAAAAAGGGAGGAAAAGTAAAAAGGTATAAACACTGAACATTTGAACATGTTAAGTTTTTAAAAAGTTTCTATAGAAATGATTGGTTAGGCAATTTGAATAAAACTATACATATATAACATGAAAATACCTTTTATGATAGGATTAGGAGGGTCATATTTTTACGATGCCCATTTATTTGTAAAGTATCAAGTGTGCTACCAGTGTAGAATGTTGTTATTACTGGACCTCTCAAGGCTCTTATTTAATAATTGAGTGGAGAAGAGTTCGGAGTCTTTGGAATTTAGATAGAAAGCAGCAGGAATGTGTTTTGAACCAGAAATGTTTGGCATATTAGGGTCACAGATTTGAGCTAAGAAGAATCTTTGAGATTATTTTGACAAAGATAAAAAATAGTTATCATTCCGCATGTAATCTGTTGCTTCAGATAATTGCACAAATAATACAAAAAAAAATCCAAAGAATCCTCTTTGTCTTGTCCACCTTACGTTGAAAATTTTCAAGTTTTGAATATTGGTCTTTCCCAACTAAGAGAATGGGAGGAAGGGGCAGCTGCTTTGGGAAATTGAACAGGCTTGTATCATATCCCTTAACTACGAATAAAGAGTTTTGTTAACTTTTACCTAAATTTCTGTTTTCTCAATAAAAAGAATATTGAACAGATTCTACACCACAAAATTTAATGTGCAGACATAACAAATCACCTAAATTTATAGGAGAAGGCCAAATTTTGAAGAAGTTGTACTTGTAACCTAATGTGAGAGTAAAAATGTGGTTGAATATTTATATAAAATCTCACTGTAACCAGGTAAAAAATCCTAAATTTTCCTAGAAATAGATTGGAGATCCAAGAGGGATGTTCTAGTTGCCCAGATTCATATAACTAAGCAATTAACCTAGTGACTTCTTAAGTAAAATTCAGAGCATCAAAAGACCTATGAGAATAAAGTCCCTCTCCTAGTTTCCCTTATAGACATTTAGCTCCTGGGGAGTTACTAAACAAAACTTTTTATGATACTCCTGAAGACTAATGAATGGTTCTGTAGGGGTAATCATTACTATTTGATTTCTGAGAGTTTGAGATATTTTAGTAGTTTATATCGTACTCTTTCTATGTGGCAAGACCCTATGCTAAACACTGGGGATAAAAAGAATGACAAAAACCAGCCCCTGCCTTCAAGAAACTTACATTCTAATAGGAGATGCAACATGTGATGCAACATGTTGCATTATTAGTATTAATAATGTTATATATTACATAATATACATGTGTATTGTACACAAAGAGTGGGTGAGAGACAATATGAAAGGAGAAGGCATTGGGAGGACTGGGAAAGATCTCCTATAGAACAATTGAATAAAATCTCAAAGGAAGTTAGGAAAACTAAGAAGAGGAGGTATGGGGAAAGAACATTCCAGGCACTGGGAACAGCCACTCAAAGTCATGGAAAAAATGGAAACAGAATATTCTGTTCAAGAAACAGCAAATAGACCAACATGTTTTTCAGTTTTTTTAGTTGTGTCCAATTCTTTGTGACTCCAGTTGGGGTTTTCTTGGCAAGACACTGGAGTGGTTTGATATTTCCTTCTCTGGTTCATTTTACAGATGAGAAAACTGAGGCAAATAGGGTTCAGTGACTTGCCCAGGGTACACAGCTAATAAGTGTCTGAGGAAAGATTTGAACTCAGGAAAACACATCTTCCCGACTCCAGGTCTGGCACTCTATCCATTGCACCACCTAGCTTTCTGACATAGCTGGAAAGTGTGTGTAGAGGAGATTAGAGTTTAAGAAGACTGGGAGGGTAGACAAGTGCCCAGCAATGAAGAGTTTTAAGTGATAAAAAGATAGTCCTGGAGCTAATGGGGAGGCAGTAAATTTTAATGGGACAGATGATGTGCTAAGACTAATGTTAAGGGAAAAATCATTTTGGAAGCCAAATAAATGATGAGTTGGATTGGGGAAAGACTTGAGACACTGAGACTAATTAGAGTCCAGGATAAAAGTAATGAAGGCTTATTTATTGAAGGCTATGTGAGCAGAAAGAAAGGAACTTATTTGAGGAATACTATAATAATAGAAATAAGATTTGAGAATGGCTTGAATAGTTTGAATGAGAGCGAGGATTCAAGAATGACATGGAAGCTGTGGGCCTCAATGAAATTGGGAGGATGGTGGCAAGAGAAGAGAGTTTGCGTGAAAGAGAATGAATTCAGTTTTGGATATTGTGAGCATAAAATAGGCACAGGACAAGTAAGTTGAGATGTCTAAAATGCATTTGGTAATTTGGGAACTCCGGAGAGAGTGTTGGGCTGGATATATGGATATTTGAATCATCTGTATGGAGATGATAATTAAATTCATAGGAGTCAATGAGATCATCAAATAAGAGTATAGAGGGAGAAAAGAAGAGGACCCAGAATTGTTTTATGCTCCCAAATTCAGTAGTGAAAATTCACCTTTCATAGACTTCAGTGCTTAGTGGACTGAAGTCAGCATGACATGTGGGGGACACACATGATTAGTGGTCACAGCAAGGATAAAAAAAAAAAGGCCAACAGAGGAGATTGAGGAGAAACCATAGAGACAGGAAGAAAGACAAATGAATGTGGTATCACAAAATCTCAGAAAAGAGAGAATATTCAGGAGAAAGAGATTAAAAAGAACCTTTCTGCAGCATTTGACAAGAAAGATGAAGATTGAGGAAAGGCCATTTGAGTTGGCAATAAAGAGATCATTGGTAAATTTGGAGAGAGAAGTTTTGGTTGAATGATGGATGAATTTGGAAGCCAGACTGGGAAAGAGGGGAGAAAGAGAGAATTAATGAACTAGAAGTCTGAGATAGGAGTGAAAAAGATCACAGGGGAAGATTATATTCACGTGATGAAATGAGGTAGAGGGTAGAACTTAGATCTCAGATCTCACTCAGGAAAAGGAGACTCACAGATGGATTCTTTGTATTTCATACTTAAAAAGCTCCATTGAAAGACTACCCCTCTTTTGCCCTCGGCATTATGATATTTAACTGTATGAGTAATTCTCTTTCAGTTTAAACTGCTTGTGCCAATGTGCACACATACATATATGCATGCATACACACACACACCAGTGACATCTGGGTTCAAGTTTTGCTTCTGACTTATACTATCTGTGTAATTCTGGATAATTCACTTAACTTCTCAGTGTCCCAAGTAACTCCCTAAAATTATAAGCTACAGAGTAAATGCTGATTATCATGGAGTTTCCTCACTGAGAATCACCTATATTACATCATAGATCCAGTCTCTATTTTGTATACAAACAGTATAAATATGTATGTGTAGACATATATACATTTATATCTCTATAAAGTGATACAAAATAGCTGAGTGTGCTTGGGTAAGTCACCTAACTTTTAAATGTTCCAGGAAACTATAAGATTAAACTTTAGAACTGTTATTGACTTCTGTGGGTGCAGAGAGTTTGGTTGCACTAAAGCAATCTCTGGGTTGGGCTGTGCACATAGGGATGTACCATTGCTTTGTGAATACTTGTTAATTGGTTAATTCCTTTTACAAACGTGAAGTGCCTGCGGTGCTAAGTCTGGAGGTAGTACACAGTTTAAACAAGAGAAGGTCCCTGCCCAGATGAAATTTACAATCCAGTAATGGGAACAACAGATATTGTGCAGACACTGCCTGAAACATTGTTTAGCGAATGTATGAGGTAGGAAGGACCTGTGATTTCATCAGTGCAGAAACTCCCTCCAGTGATGCAGTTCAGTAATTCCCCTCTAACTTACCTAAGGGCATTGAAAGCTTATGGGACTTGCGACCACACAACTACCAAGATTCAGAGGCAGAATTTGAACCGAGGTTTTGCTGATGTCAAGGCCAATGTCTCACGTACCATTCCTACTCTGCCTTACCATATTCCTAAGGCTCAGCCTGTTATAATAAACTCGAATTTCCCCCTTATAGTCAGACCCAGTTCTCCTTTAAGAGATTCTAGGAGGATGAGATTTCCTTTTTCAATGAACCAGCTAATAAACAGGGACGAATTCTTCATTTATTCATACATTGAACAGGAAGTTAATGCCCATCGCCGATAACCCACTAGAACACAGGATGTGGGTTCAGGCTATGTAAGAAGAGTTGACCATTTAGGTGAGTATCAATACTCAAGACTGAGGGCACAAGGTGATGGAGGAGGATGGAGGAGCTCTTTACAGATTGATAGTTAAGTCAAGAAGTCAGCTAACAAATCTCTGCCGGTTTTTTTCCAGGGCTATGTCTATGGGAGCTAGAAGAGTCAGGTAGGAGATCTCAGTTCTATAGATTATTTTTTGAGGGAGGTTCTTCATTCATACTGCAAAGTCAAATCTCAACGGAGCATTTTTCTCTAAGACTTAACAGACGGTGTTCAGAGTACAAACCTACAGCACTTTGTATCTTCAATTTCAACTCATTCCACGTTTAAATTGCTCATTCTAAGGTAAATGCAAAACACCCACAGAGAGCGCAGTGGATTCTTAGAGATGAAATTCCCTCATAAGCCTGAAGGGTTTCAGCATATGAAATAAGACAATTCCCTTAACCACTCCAACCTCAGCAGGCATTTTTTAATCTTCCTTCTTTCTCCCACCTCCCACCACTACTATCAGCTCGCCTCTTGCTAAAAAAACAAAACAAATAAACATAAGACCACAACAACTCACCATGGCTCCCTTCCAGTCCATTCTTTTCTCTCAGACTACCTGGCTTGGCTTGCACTAGCAGGCTAAATGCTCAATTCTTCACTGAAGAGTAAACGCCTGTTGCTGCTTCACACTTTCCTCGTGGAGAACGGGAGCACGTAGGCAGCCCCCTCACCTGTTTGCAATAACCAAATAGAAGGCAAAGAGGCCAGTCTAGGCCACATGTGGGCCTTTGGAGGAATCTTCTCTTCTCTAATTTCAAACAGATGTTTTCCATACCTGCTCTCTACCACGTTCACTACGATTTCTTGGATTCCATCTGCATTCAAAGTTCAGTATTCTTGCTGAAGAAAAAGGAGGCACATCCATTCTCTGGGTCTTAGTTTCTCCATTTGTAAAATGATGGGATAGAATTTGCTGCCCTCAAAGGTCCCATTTGGTTCTAAATCTTATCAGTTCAGATACTCATTTCAGGATTATTCTGCTTTTTTCTTAAGGAACAAAAAAACAACGGGACAAACCATTAGAGAAGTGGGGAATCTCAGAAAACAAATATGAAACAGAAATTGGTATAATTCATTAATCTCAATCTCAAGCTCAGTCAGTCTCACTTTTATGTCCTTGATTTAACATTTGATGATGAGGTAGTTGTTGACCAGGGTGCCTGTGGTCCCTTCCTCTGCCATGGTTCATTAAAGTTTTAAAAGTGATTTCCTTCTATGCAGAGAGGAAAATGCTTAACTGAGAACATAAGGGATAGATCTCAGACTTTCAAAGTGGGCATGAATGGCCACAGAGGGTAATCCACATTCACTCATTCAACAAACAATAGACACCTGATACAGTAGCACTTTTAGGTTTGCAAAGAGCTTTACTCTCTCCTAAATACTCCCACTTGATTTGGATCCTTACAACGATTCTGTTAGGTGGCTACTTTTATTATCTCCACTTTATAGATGTGGAAACTGAGGCTGAGAAAGGTTAAGTAACTTGCCCAGAATCACAGCTAGGAGAAGTCTCACTGACTTCAGTCCAGTGCACTAACCACTGAAATCAATGAGAGGTGAATTTTCACTACTGAATTTGGGAGCAAAATAACTGAAGAATCTTGAAGAATCTATCTTCTCTGTCCCACGAGCAAAAGGTTTTATTGCATTGAAGCTGGGTTGAAGTGTCCTTCATTGGCCAAGGGAAATCTATAAATAAGGGTCAATTTATGAATGAAAAGTGTGGTTTAAAGAAAAAAATCATTGACTCCTTGAGCCACTGGAGACTAGCCTTAGGAGGCAGTTAGGTGGTTCAGTGGATAGACTTCTGGCTAGTCCTAGAGTCAGGAAGACTTGAGTTCAAATTCAGCCTTAGATACTAGCCATGGGACCCTGGAGAATTCACTTATTTTTCAATTTGCCTCAGTTTCCTTATCTGTAAAATGATGATAATAATAGGACCTACCTCCCAGGATTGTTGTGAAGAGCAAGTGACATAATACTTGTAAAGTACTTAGCACAGTGCCTAGCACAAAGATAGTACTTGATAAATGGTTATTCCCTCCTTGTGGTGGCAACTGAAGTAACAGGAAGGCTTAGTTTAAAGATAAGGAGAATGGGTACACTAGTTCAGGAAATGTCAGTGCATATGTTCATTATATTTTTCTATTGGAGAGGGAAAGGGGCATTTATCTAAAAAGGATAAAACTGTTGCTTAAATGCAATACGTTGTTTGGGATTTAGGGGAAGGATGGAGAGGGAAATGATGTGATTTAAATTGATAAACACTACTTTTAAAATAATATTATATATTATATACACTTATAATTATTTATAATATAATGATGTAACATAAGATATATTATGTGTAATCATATTATATAATAATATTATATTCATAATATGCTTAATATTATACTTATCAAGACAATGAATCATTTTATCTTTCTAGTCTATCTCATTATTTCAATTGTAACTTGTAAACAGTAAGTGGCAAATAAGGATATCATTGTAATGGGGAGAGGACGGTTCATGAACGGAAGTTGAGGCAGGACAATGGGTACCCTTATGGATGTTGTTGTTCTGTCATTTTTTCAGTCATGTCTGACTCATTGTAACCCTTTTGGGGTTTTCTTGGCAAAGCTACTGGAATAGTTTGCCATTTCCTTCTCCAGCTCATTTTACAGAGGAGGAAACTAAGGCAAAAGGTGTTAAGGGATTTGCCAAGTGTCTGAGTCACATTTGAACTCAGGGAGATGAGTCTTCCTGACTCCAATCCCAGCACTTTATCCACTGTGCCCCCTAGCTTCCAACAATAACAATGATTTGGTGGAAAGAATGCTGGTTTGGGATTCAAATCCTGCCTCTGCTGCTTACTACCTGTGTGGCCTTGGAAAAGTCACTTAACCTTGTCAGATCTCTGTTTCTTCTGGTAAATAAAGGGGTTGGACTAGATGAAATCCAAGTCCATTTCAGTTCTAAATCTGTTACCCTAAGATTATCAAACAATGAAAAGCTATGAATGTGTTACTCTGGAGATGAGTAGAGTAGTCTGAACCAGTGTATAATTATTCGTGAAATCACATTTCATTTTTTAAAAATTCCCCTGATTACAGTCTGTGTTTAGTTAGCTAAGTTAATAAGAGTTCAGTGCCATTACAGTAAATGGTAGGGTCAGGCAAATATGTCTGAAATCTCTTCCTATTCTATATCCTATTATTCTAATTCACAAAAGTTCCTATTTAAAATAAAAAAAAGTCCAGGGAATTTAGTGAATACTGAAGCTGAGCATGAGTCAGCAATCTGGCATGGAATTCAAAAGAAATAACTATCTCAGCCTACATTAATGGTAGAATAGTGTCTAGAAGAAGGTTATAGCCCCGTTGTTTATTGTCCTGGGCACACAACACTGGGATTATCTGCCACAGGTTTAGTGGCACCTCCCAGACAACCCATTCTACTCCCTCTTGCCCATTTCATGATCATCTTGGGAAACACCACTCCACCCTCATGGAGAAGGGACCTGCCATCCTCATCACCACCTCTGGCAGCAGCCAATCAACTGCCATGGATGGGCAAGAGTCCAGGGAGCTGCAGCAATACACCTCTCTCCCAGACCACCAGCTCTAGCCCCGGCCTTGCCACCACTGCTATCATCCAAGGTAGCAGACCCTGGAGAAGGGGCTGATCATATTCACCACCACCTACACCAACTGCCAACCAACTGCCACTGCAGGGCAGGTAAACTCAGGAGCCCCAGGAATGGCAGGAACCCTCCCCCACTCCCATGGGTTGCTTCCATACTACCCCCAACAGCCATTCTCCAGAAAAGTAACCCTTGTGAAGATGTCACCTGGAAACTACCTCCCCAGGTGCTATAGCCCCTGCTAAGCAGCAACAGGTACAAAAGACTCAGAAGAAAAAACAAGTTCTCAACACCCAAGTCCTTCACACTATCAAATGTTCCAACAGCAGCAACAAAATCAATATTAATGCAGAGATAGATGTATTCCTACTGCTGCATCTTAAGGACCACTGGGCCTTGCCATCTGACTTGGGGCTAAAATCACTGATCTGTGTGGTGTCCCCCATCAGTATGTGAGTTCCTTGAGAGCTGCGACTATCTTCCTTTTCTATTTGAATTCTCTACATTTAGTATAGTACTTTGCACATAGTAAGTACTTAATAATTTTTTTTCATACATTCATTATTATGTATAGTTCTGGGCAGCACATTTTAGGTAGATTATTTACAAGTTATCTGGAACAAGTTGAATTGAAAGTGACCAGGATGGTGAAGGAACTTGAAGTTATGTTATAAAAGGATACAGTTGGAGGAACTGAGGATGTTTAGAGATGAAAGTATTTAAGCAGGGACAGGAGAGCCATTTTCAAGTATGTGAAGGATGTCAGTATTTAAAGATAGATTAAGCTTGTTTTGTTCGAACAGAGACCTCAAAATGAGGAGCAATGGGTACATGTTATAGCAATTTAGGAGTGCAGGGCCAGTCCTGGGAGGGCAGTCCATCGGACTGAGGCAGGAGATAGATAGAAGGGGAATATGGGGCAGGGGAGAGAGGAGAGATAGACACCACAGTTTCTAGGAGGAAAGGAATGCCCTCCAAAGGAAGTACCCAGGGATAGGGTGAGGGCTTCAGGGAGGCCCCTTGTAACAGTCATTCCCCAAACCTTGGGGTGGGAGATAGACTATTGTATTCCAGATAGGCTACCTGGACAAAGACCAGCCTAAACTCTACAGTTCTGATATCCCTTGGCTGGGAAATGTGGCTCCATTCCTTCATTCTTCTCAGGGCTCCACTCCTGATTGTTCAGATTCATGGGGCTACCCTCCCTTATTCTCCCCTCCCAAGCCCAAGTTTCCTTTAATGTGTTATCTTTCTCCAGGAGAAGGCCAGCTCCTTAAGAACATGAACTGTCCTTCAGGAAGTATTTTTTTATTCCCAGTTCTTAGCAGCTTGAGTCAAAGGAAAGAAGCTAAGACTCATAAGAAACAGACCTCTATGGAAGGAAGAACTCCTTAAGGATCACAAATGCTCAGTAATAGAATGGGTTGATTCAACAAGTAATAGGGTCCCATTCACTGGTGATTTTCAAGCAGAAGTTGGTTGAATACTTTTGGATGGATGTTGTGGAATGGATTCCTTTGGCTCAAGCTGCTACTGTTGTTCTAGCCACTGACAGATCAAGTCTAGAGGCATTTACAAAGTGCTTACAATATCCCAGGAATTGTACTAAGAACTGGGAATAAATATACTAGCAGAAAGACAGTTCATATTCTTAAGGAGCTCCTGCCTCAGTCACATCATCCAACTTGATATGAGAGGTCCTTTCCCATTCTGCAATTCTGAGACCAACAGGGTATGTTTGCTTCCCACTCAGCCTCCTCTGTTCCCTGGCCAGGGACTATAGTCTAAGCAATCATCTTTCAAATAAAAGTGATCAATGATAAGAGGGAAGCAAGCAATACACGTCATGGCACATGTGCATCTTCCTGATGACCGGGTGATGCACTCTCATGTGGGAAAGAGATTGCTGGTAAGAGACCAGGCTAAGAAAAAAGCTACCTTCCCCATGCATTCATGACTGCTTCTGCAGTAACCATGCATAGAGCTCCAGAAAAGGGAACTTTGTTTTCTTGCCTATAGATGATGGCTCATAATAGTCATGGAATTTTGGAGATGGAAAAAGCTGCTAAAGGTGATGCAGTCTAACCTGTCCATTTTATAATTGGGAAAATTGAAGCTTAGAGAGTGATTTGCATAAGATTACAGGTCATTAGTGGCAGGACTGAGACTGAAATGTAGATCCCCTGATTCCTAGGTTTGTCTACTATATTAACATAATGTACTAGGCACAGTGCTGGACTCAAAATAAGAAGACACTTGGGTTCCTATCCTTACTTTGTAACTTTTTGGCCAGGTTACTTTACATCTCAACCATACTAAGTTTATAAGGTATTAAGTTAGATATAAATTGCAGTCTCATACAGAAGAAATCATGGTTTCCTGACTTAACCCTTTGCTCAGCCCACTTCTATTAAAAAACCCTAAACTAAATCCTTCTCTTGACCCCACAAAACTTTACATTATGTCTAATTTCTCTCATTCCAAAATTCTTAAAGCATAGCTTACATCCATTGTATCAATTTCCTCATTTCAGCTAACTTACTCTTTTGCTGGTTTCTCTAGCTTCCATTCCACACTATTAAAATGACTTTCTCCAAGATCACCAATTAGTCAGCCAATTCAAGATCATCAATTACTCGCAATCAAGCAATCTAATGTCATTTTCTTAGTCTTCATCTTCCTTGACATCTTGGCAGCATTTGACAATTTCTGTCATCTCAAGACTTTCCTCTTCTTCAACATCTGTAATATTCTTCTCTGGTAGCTCTTTAATTTATTTACAAGCATCACTGGTTGCTTTCTCTCCTTTGACTCCCTGATATAGTTCTGTCCCTATGTGAATGAAGGAGGCACGGAGGTGGTGATGGTGGAGGACCTGGTGTTGTGTAGTACTGATGCAGTAGAAAGGAGATGTGACTCCTAAACACAGCTATATGTGAAACTTATTGGGTGACCTGAGGCAAATCACATCACCCTTCTGGGCCTTTCCTTACCAATGGAATGAAGGTCTGATCAGGGATTAGATCAGGGGTTCTTTCCCATGGTATGTGTGTGTGTCATGGACTCCTTTGGCACCCTAGTGAATACTATAGTCCCAGTCTCAGAAAAATGTTTTGAACTGCATAAAATAAAATAGACAATAACAAAAGTAACCAACCATATTGAAACACAGTTTTCAAAATATTATAAAAAAGAAGAAAAACAAGTTCTCAGTTCCAGGTTAAGTACCCATAAACTTAATGATTTCTAAGGTTTCATCCAATTAAAATATACTCTATGGAAAGTTGGGACCCACAGGAAGGTATGTAAGCTTATATTTCTGAAAATATAGCTTTCCATCAGCCTGCCATCTCTCAGAAGTCATGTATCATTTAGCATACCTCATCTTTTTCTTTTTTTAAGAAAAAATATATATACAATGTGAATATATACATACATATAGATCAATATATTTATATCACATAAATTTCTTATCTCTCCACCATCCCAAAAAGCTATCCTTGGTCAGTTTCTGAAAAAGGCTGGCCTACCTTTAAAGAGCAATAAAGCAACCTCGTATATCACTATGACCATCTCACAGTCAACTGCCTCATCCTAATCAGGTCCTATTAAAGTGAGGCCAGAGAATTCTAGAAGCCCAATGAGTCTTCTCAGCCCTAAAGAGACAAACTTGAAATTGTGCCAAATTCAGGCATTCAGGTGACATGTGTGAGTTTCCAGGATAAGTCACACTAACCAGAAGAGATTGCTTCTTTATCTAGAGTAACCAGAAATGATGCAACATGGTATGTGTTTTTGCATTTATCAGGGAACATGAGGAAAGAGTAAGAGGCACAGATGAGGGACAAGCTACTGCTGGAGATCATTTTTTAATGAAAAAACTTATTAGAGTTTGAGATATTGTTCCCCAGTGGACTTCCCTGTTCCTTTTCTATTTGCCAAGTACTCTTCTTGGATAGTTGTGTGAAACAATATTTCCATCTTTTTCACTTGAGTTGAGTAAGAGTAACTGAGATGCATCACTGAAAATCGTCTGAGGCCAAGTCTTCAAGGCCAAAAACAATTGGAATGAGGAACACTGAAAGTTACCACTGATTATCAGCAGCCTGGCCTGAAGATTCATCAAACCTGCTGCCTCTATTGGACAATGGAATTCAGTTTCAGGTTGGAAATATGTAACCAAATTACCATGAGCATTCCCAGAGCCTACCGGGTACAAACACAAGTCTGGGAGCTCTGAGAATTCTAAGGAGTGATCATCTCTCTTGTGGGCTTGTAAATGGGATACTATATTTACAATAAGCATGGTTTACAACTGGCATATCCCTTGTGTTGTTGTTCAGTTGTTTCATTCATATCCGACTCTTTGTGACCCCATTTAGAGTTTCCATGGAAAAGATACTGGAGTAGTTTGCCCTTTCCTTCTTCTGATCATTTTATAGATCAGGAAGTGAGGCAACTAGGGATAAGTGACTTGCCCAGGATCACACGGCTAGTAAAAGTCTCACACCAGATTTGAATTTAGGAAGATGCGTCTTCCTGAACCCATATCTGGCACTCTGTCCACTGCACCACCTAACTGTCCCATATCCCTTATACCAGACTACTTAGTACTGAGTCTGTGGCAGAAAAAAGATGTGTAGCAAAAGGGATATCTATTCAGTTCTAAATGAGCCTAATGAGGACCGAGAAAGTTCATTCTTCCCAATCCATGCTGTGTCCAGAGGGACAAAGGATCAGGGGAAGGATCCCAATCCTGGGATCATTGGATTCAAAGCTGGAAAGGGACCTTAGAAATCAAAGTCAAAGCCCCTCATTTTACAGCCAAGGTTACTAAAACCTAGAGAGAAGGGACTTGCTGAAGGTCACATAATAAATAGCAGAACCAGTATTTCCCGTGCCTTCACATCCACCATCATTGTCTCTAATCTTCATAGAATCACATTATTTCAGAGCACAAGGCACTTCAGAAGCTATTTTACTTAGTCCAACTTGATCCTGAACAAAATCCCATCTACAATATTCCCAACAAGTGAGCCTTTGTCTCCAAAGAGGGGCAACACTGCCTGATGAGTTTATCTCATGCCTCTTCTGAATAGCTTGAATTAGTAAGATGTTTTATCTTGTATTGAACTGCCTCTCATTGACTTCTACCCACTGTAGCTCTACCATAGGGTCAAACAGATAAAGTGTAATCCTCTTCCACTTGACAATACTTCATATACTTAAAAGTGGCTATTGTACATCTCTTCCCTACATCTCTTTTCAAGGCTGTCTATTTTCCCCTCAGCAAATCTTCCTATGACATAATCTTAACACCCTTCATCATACTAGTGGCTCTGTATGATCTCCAATTTATCAATGAATCTCCCAAAAGATGGCTTCCAGAACTGAATCTTATATTGCACATGTGATCTAACTAAGGAAGAATATAATGAGTCTAAAACCATCCATATTCTAAGCTCTATACCTCTCTTCATGCAACCAAAGACCACATCAGCTTTCTTGATTGTCATGTTAGTATAATATTGAGCTTACAATCTACTAAAGCCTTCACAAATTCTTTTCTAGATGCAACTCACTTTATATGGTACCTGTGACTTGTTTTTAGGCATATAGGACTTTTACATTCATCCCTATTGATTTTCAAATTGTTCAGAGATGTCAAGATACATGAGGACCCTGATTCTGTCATCCAGTATGCTAGCTTTTCTTCCCATATCCATGCCATCTGTCAGCTTGATAAGCCTCCTATCTGTACCTTCACCAAAGTCATTGATAAAAATATTAAACAGCCCAGAAACAAGGACAGATTTCTAGGGACATTCCACTACAGCCTCCTTCTAAACATGGCATCAATCTATTAATAATCTTTGAGATCGTGATAATGATGTCTTTGAGATCACTCATTTAATCAATTCCAAATCCACCTAACTGTATTATTGTGGAAAATAATTATCATCATTGTTTAGCTCACATCTCTTCATCTTTTCCACAAGGAGAGCAAAAAAAGAGTTTGTGAAATGCTAAAATTGCAAATTGTTTTTTATTTTTGCTATAGTAAAAACAGAAAGATACCATTTCTGAATGAACCTGTAACATCAAAGGAATTTAGGAAATCTATAACATGTGACAAATGTTTCTTCGTTAGTTTCCAATTATAAGCATTGCTTTGACTGTGTGACTGTCACAAATGCCCTTTAGCATTTCTGTTGTGCAACAGACATGGAACAGAGGACTGGAATTCAAAGGAAATACTGGAGGAAAAACATCAAGGGAAAAGCGTGGGTGACCACAGGTGAGATGTGCTACTTTGCACATGTGTCCAGATTTAACTAGTGATTGATAGTGTATACCTCTGTTTTCCAGAGCTATCAATGGAGCTCATCATGGATCTTCTTTCTGGGTCAGAAGATTTTAGCTATAAAAGATGTCCCTTAAAACTATGCTAGAAGGCCACTATCTTCTTTTTGTGAATGACTCTTGGTCACTGTATTCTAATAGCCATGCATTGGAAGGTTTTGTCATTCATTATTATGCAGAAAAGGGTATAAACACAATGACAAATGGCAAATTATCTTGTGAAGCATCTCAGACCAAGACAATTCCATTCTTTTATAGTACCAATCCTCCATTTAATCACTCAATGTACAACTATTAACCATTTACTATGTGCAAGAACACTTCCAAGGACAAGAAATACAAGGAGAGACAAAAAACAAAAAGAAAATATTCCCTGCCATCTAAGAGCTTACATAAAAGTGTAGGAGAAAACATTTAAATAAACAGATACATGTAAGACACTTACAAAATACCCATAATATTATGTACACTATATTCATTCAAATATCTCAGTGCAGATTTTGGTCTTCGGTGCAAAAATTCTACAGCCTAATTAGAAAGCATTTAAACTTTAATATAAGGAGGAAATTTGTTATATCTAATTTTCACAAACACACACAGACATATATACACAAACATTTATCTATTTTATCAAGGTATGCATTTCGATATGCTGGAATTGTCCAAAATGACAAATAAATGGCAAACAGGCAAATTAGGCACCAACACATAGCTTTGATTAAGTGTCTGGCCATTATTAGAAGACAACTGCAGTGTATTGGTCTTGGCATTAGCTGCTTTGGTTTAGATCCCAGCTCTGTGGTATAATAGCTGTGTGGCTTTGTGAATGTTATCAATGGGGAAAGGTCTTTTCTTTAAGATTAATCCTTACTGGTCACCAGAGAATTCACACTGGAGACAAATCTTATGAATGTAATGCATGTAAAAAGGCCTTTCAGACAGAAAATTCACCTTAAATATCAGAAGTATCATATTAGATAGAAATGATATGAATGTGGTGATTAAGGCTATATTATACTCTACAGTCAAAACCATTCTCACCAGTATCTCATAATGGAAAAAGAAAACTTTGAAACGTAATTATTTTGCACCCTCTTTGTATTTGAGGCTCTCTGGGAATCAATTTCATCATATATGAAATGGGTTGTCACCTACTTGGTTGGGCTGTGGTCTAGAATAAATTAGATGATAAATGGGATGAGCATTGTAATTATGGATCACTATGTGAAAGTGGCCCTTAAAATATGAATATAACTCATCACAACACAATCATACCTCAATAACTGCTTTCTGGTGACAATAAGAGTATCTTTCTTGAGATGGTTCAGAGAGGTCTTAGAAACACTCAGCTCTATAGTAAGACCTCTTTGATCAAGTCATTTTTTTCCTCTCTCCAAATGTCTTTATTCATTATTTGGTCAAATTGTTGGGAAAGGTGGAAATCAGTTTGGCAGAAATTGTGCATAGACCAATATCTTACACCATTTACCAAGATAAAATTAAAATGAATACATGACCAAATATAAAGAAAGATATTGTTAAAAAATGAAGAACATGGAATATATTACTTATCAAACTTATGGGTATGAATAAACAAGAGATAGAGAACAATGTGAGGTATTAAATGAATAATTTCAATTATATTGAATTAAAAAGTTTTTGCACAAATAAAATGAATATAGCCAAGATCTGAAGGAAAGCATAAAATTGGGGGAAAATTATAGACAGTTTCTCAGATAAAGGTCTCATATCTCAAATATGTAAAGAACTTTGTCAAATCTTTAAGTATATGATTCTCCAATTGATAAATGGTCAAAGGATATGAATAGGCAATTTTCCAATGAATAAACAATTTAGTCATAAAAATGTTCTAAATCATTATTGAGGAAATGTGAATTAAAACCTCCATTTTACATGTATCAGATTAGCTAAAATGATTGAAGGGGAAAGAGACAAATGTTGGAGGGGATGTGGAAAAATTGGGACACTAATTCACCACTGGTAGAACCGTGAACTTATCTAACCATTTTGGAGAGCAATCTGGAATTATGACCAAAGAGTTATTACATTGCCTATTCCCTTTGACAAAGCAACACCTTTACTAGGTCTGTTTCCAAAGATGATCAGGGAAAAAGGAAAATAACCTATATGTTCTAAAATGTTTATAGCAACTCTCTTTGTGGTGGCAAAGAACTAAAAATTGCAGGGATGGCCATCAACTGGAGAATGGCTGACCAAGTTGACCGGGGCAATTTACAGAGGAGGACAAAGTAGCAAAAACATGAAGTCACTCATTTCAGTCTCCTCGCATGACTCTTGATGACTAACTCAGCCAAATGGATTCTGTAAAAGTCTATGTTGCTCATCAGATTGGTTAAAATAATTGAACTGTTAATGTCTCCTTCTCTGTTGGAGTCCTACCTCTGGGACCTTGGCTAATTACTTCCCCTCTCTGAGACTCTGTTTTCTTTGCGAGGCAACCTGGCAGTGCCCAGAGTATTGGACTGATTGGTTCCAATCCTGCTCCAAATATTTATTAATTGGATGATTATGGGCAATCCTCAGAGCCTTATTTTCCTCATTTGTAAAATGGGAATAGTGAATATTTCACCTTATTTCCTAGGATTGTAATGAAATAAGTAGAGAAGGTGCTTGGGAAGGCTTAAAGCACATATAAATATGTTGTTATTGTTGTTAAGACACAGTGGTCAGAGGGCCATTTTGTAGTCCAGAAAACCTGGGTGAAAGCCCTACTTCTGACAAATACTTCTCATGTGACACTTGGAAAAGTCATTTAACCTCTTAGTGTTTCTGGCAACTCTCTGAGACTTAAAGTCACAAAACAGTTGCCATTTGACATTGATGGAAGGATTTTTCACACTGGAAATGCCCCATGCAGACAAGATTACAGAACCATGTACCTCAACTTATTATTATCGTCACCACTTCTACCACCATAATTGTAGTCCTCATTATCATCAAAAGCACTGTCTCTAAAGTGAGAGGAAGTAGGTTCATATCTTACCTATAATACTTATTGCCTGTGTAACTTTAGACAGGTCACAAGGTCTCTGGATCTCAGTTTCTCATCTAGAAAATTAAAAAGTAAACTAAATTACTTCAAAGATTCTTTACAGTAAATAGCCTTGATCCAATGTCACTGTGGTATCATAACATTATGATGGTTCATGAAATGATAGAGAATAATAAAAGTTACTAACCTATCATAATAATTTAAAAAGATTTACCAAGTACTTTGCCTATATTATCTCATTTAATCCTCATATAAACCCTCATACAAGTGGTGATTGTCACCACCATTTCCAGATAGGAAGCTGAAACTTATAAGAGCATAAGGAGTTTGCTCTTTGCCAGACAGGTGATGTAGCAATACCACCATGGATAGGATAGAAGGACCCTCCTGACACCAAGTCCAGTGTTTATCCCTTTATAAAATCAGAGGACTGACACCCAATATTAATACAATGAAATCTATTCTTCTTTATAGTCTCATTCATCTATGCTCAAGAGAGAAATGTAATGAGACAAAAGCAGAGAGAGAGGAAGGTAATAACAACACTCTAGATACCCTATAAATGAAATAATCCACTCATGGATGACTGTGAGTTAGATGTTACAAGAAGTCCGATATATTCTGTCTAAATATATTTTCAAAAGAAGAACTAAGAATTTTAAAATTATATATTGTTAATGGGCCTAGAGATATTTAGAACATGGCAAGATGGTTTCTCATTGGTCAAGGATTCTTGATAGAAATTAAGGCAGTGAATAAGATACTCACTTTGGTTATGTTCCCTTTTCTAAGTCAATACTTTTGCATGATGGTTACCGGATTAAAAAATTATGGTACTGAGATGAACTCGGTTGATTATAGCCCACTTTGAAGATCTGACGTTCTCTTCTAGACACTGATATTGTCTTCTGAAATGATCGTGTGTAAATAACTTAAATAACTTAAAATTACTTAAATTCCATAAGTCTCAGACTCTCAGTCTTTAAAATGGGAAATGGAAAAGTGCATGTGACTCTGAAACCAAAAGTCATTATTAAATGGAAAGGAATGAATCTTTTTTTCTGTTGTTCTGCCTTATTCTTTTGGGGTCCAATAGGCATTAGCAGTATAGTTTCTCAAATACAGAATACTTCTGGATTTTCTGGCTACTTTTCAAGAATGGGTAGCCATCTCTAGAAACAGCACAACCTCCCACTAACTTCGGATGGTGGTCTGCCCTGATCTCAGAGAGTAGCCCTACCATGTGCATAAAAGCATGTATAGAGAAAGAGCATAACACAAAATTAATGATTATGTCTTGAAGATGACCAGATAAACCAATTAATAAGCATTTTCTTATTCTATATTCCGGACCCTGAACTAGGTGCTGGGGAACATGAAAGAAAAAAAAAGAAAGAAGAAACAGCTTCTGCCTTCTAGGACTTTCCATTGTAGTGGGGAAATAATATGTTCATAAGTAAGCATTTACAAAATACATATGAATATAAAATAATTTTAGAGGTAGAGGGAGGAACTAGTAGCTGAAGGGATCAGGAATATATCAGGTCATCTCTTGACCTGAACGTATTTGTTGTATGAAACAGGACAGTGCACAAGTAGAAGGAAAAAAAGTCACTTGTTGGAGGCAAGAATCAGATGGACATTTTTAATGATGATAACTTCATATGTTAACATAGCAACAGCTGAAAATTGTTGTAGAGAAGGACACATGCTTAAGAATCTACACTAGTTCCCTTATAGTTACCCTATGTATGGTCTTTTATATTTATTTTTACTCATGCCTTTTTAATAAATTTTTTTTGTCATTGTTGTTTAGTCGTTTTGTTCCTGTCTGACCCTTTGTGACCCCATTTGGGGTTTTCTTAGCAAAGATACTGGAGTGGTTTTACCATTTCCTTCTCTAGCTCATTTTACAGATGAGGAACTGAAACAGACAGGCTTAAGTGACCTGCCCAGCTTTCTATAACTAATAAGCAGTTTAGGCCAGATTTAAACTCATAAAGATGTGTCGTTCTAACTCCTGCCTGGGAATATGTTAATTTTTCTTATATTATTCTGTTCATCTCATCCCCCTCTCATTGAGCAAATTTTTTTTAAAAAATGAAAACCTCAATAATGTATACATAGTTCATCAAAACAAATTCCCATATTGGCCAAGTCTGAAAACATATGCCTCTTTCTGCATTTTAATCTATTACTTCTCTAGCAAAAAGTGAGTGATGGTTTTCATCTTTATCCTCTTGGATATGTGGTTCATTACTGTGTTGATTAAGGATTGAAATTCTTTCAAAGTCATTTTTCTCTATAAGGCTGTTCTTGTACATGTTGTTTTCCTACTTCTGCTCACTTCTTTTTCATTAGTTTATAGAGAACTTTCCAGTTTTCTCTGAAACAATTCATTTTGTCACTTCTTATGGCACAATAACATTCTGTTACACTCATAAACTTCACTTTGTTTAGTGATTTCCCAATGGAAGGACATATTCTTTCCAATTTGGGGCTGTCATGGAAAAAAGTTGCTATGAATATTTTCATTCACATTGGTCCTATTTCTTTCATTGATTTCTTTGGGGGTATAAACCTAATAGTGATATGGACACTGTATCAATTTGAAACTCAGTCTCAAATTAAAGCCCCCCAATGACCCATCTACCCCCTCCCCACATTCCTAGTCATCTTAATCTACTACCATGTCACTATTCTAGTCATGTACTAGTTATGTAAACTTGGACAAGTGCCTTGCTGGACTTGTTCTCAGCTTTATTTGTCCTATTGTTCCTTTCTTAGAGGGACAGTACTTTCCACATAGAATAATTAATTACCCATTTGGAAACAGGTACTATTATGCTTAACAATTTGTGATACTGAATGTCATATTTTCATTAGGCATGTTAACCTCAAAGATGTAATAGTTGTATTCCTTCAAGAGGCATGCTTATTAGTTTTTATTCTATAGCATTTGATAACATCCTGTTAATATTTTTTAAATCTTCAATGCATTCAAAATGCTTTATTTATTGACCACAGACTTGAGCTTTCAGTTCTTCTAATGTCATGTTGCTTACCATTTGGCAAGATTGGTTTGGTTTCCAGCCTATGGAGGTCAGTGACAAAGAAGGACAAATGTGAGTCCTGTACAGATTGGGTTATGACTGGTTTCAAAGTCCAAAGTCCCATGTGGACTAATTCTGGGAAGATGAAATTAAGGACACTAGATTCTGGAACTGTAGGGCCTAGTGTTTGCTTATGGCACTGCCAACCCATTGCTACCATCATATAAAAATAACGGTGATAATAAATGCAAATGTGCCATTTTGTGCTCAGATCAGAAGGGAGCTTAGATCTCTCAGTTAAGTAGAACATTTTTACTGGATCCATCATAATATACATATATATGCACAGAAAGACATACTATACATACACACACATACACACACACTGCTGTCTGTAGAGTAGGGGATAGATGAGTGTACAATTTTAACATATACAGTTTTGGAGAGGTGGCAGGAGGCCACAAATACAATGCCAACCACCTACTAATAGCGTGTTTCTTACCAGTGCTAAGATGAGAAAGTTTTCATACATATAAGGGCCAAGACGCAGGAGAAAAGGTAGGAACTCATCTTAGCTCTCCCAAATTTCCCTTTAAACAGCTTTAAATAGCACTTCAAAACAAATTCTGGAGCAGTATAAATAAAAAAAAGGAGTGTGTAAAAAGATTTTCCAGCCCAAGACAATGTAGAAAGTCAAAAAGAAAGGTTTGTTGTACCTGAGCTCAGTCCAGCACAGGCTGTGTCAGTGAAAGCTCAGCCCTAGTGCACCAGGAGCAGGTGGCCTCGTAAGCAACTGAATCGGTGTGTCAGCAGTGGCTCTCAGCCCAGAGATGGTAAGGGGGCAGGATAACTGGTCAGAAAGAGATTACAGATGTCCTTTTGCTGGCACTGGGTGTGGGACTACTGTAGTACCCACACACAAATCTGGGTTGCAGGGCAGGGTCACAGTCTCAGGGTAAGGAGGAGCACTAGAACACCAGAGCCTGTGGTGATGGGGGAGTGGGGATGTTGGTCACAGTTTCTGGTGGAAAAGAGTACTTGTGATCACTCACAGACTAGAACACAGGCCAAGAGAGCAGAGACCACACCTCTCCTTAGATCATACCACCTTGGAAGAACTGAAAACTTACAGATTCTGAGAATTAGCTCTGAAAACAGCTACACAAAAATCCCTGAACCTTGGGATAGTGTCCCCTCCATTCTGGGAGCAGAGCCCCACTTTAACATGGAGCTAAAAGTCAAGAAACAGATCAGAAAAGTGAGCAAACAAAAAAAATAAATCAACCTGACCATAAAAAATTACTATGGTGACAGAGAAGTTCAAAACATAAACTCAGAACAAGAAGACAACAAAGTTAAGACTACTACATCAAAAATTTCAAAGAAAAATATGAAATGGTTCAGACCCCAAAAGAATTCCTGGGAGAGCTCAAAAAGGATTTTAAAAATCAAATTAGAGAGGTAAAGAAAAAATTAGCAAAATAAACGAGAGTGATACAAGAAAAACATTTTTTAAAAAAGAATCAATATATTGGCAAAAGAGGCACAAAAATACTGAAGAAAATAACACCTTAAAAAACAATAATCCAAAGGATAAAAGATGCACAAAAATCCACTGAAGAGAAGAATACCTTAAAAAGCAGAATTGTGGAAGAAGATGCACAAAAATTCACTGAAGAAAATAATTGCTTAAAAAGAATAATTGGACAAAATGAAAAGGAGGTACAAAAGCTCAATAAAAAAATAATTCCTTAAAAATTAGAATTTGGCAAGTAGAAGCTAATGACTCTATGAGATGTCAAGAAACAATAACATAAAATCAGTAAAATGAAAAAAAAGAAAAATGTGAAATATCTCATTGGAAAAACAACTGACCTGAATGATAGGTCAAGGAGAGATAATTTGAGAATTATTGTACTGCTTGAAAGCCAAGATTTAAAAAAAAAAGAGTGTAGACATCATCTTTCAAGAATTATCAAGGAAAAATGCCCTGAAATACTAGAAGTAGAGGGTAAAATAGTAATTAAAAAATCCACCAAGCACCTCCTGAAAGAGATACAAAAATAAAAACTTCCAGGAATACTATAGCTAAATTCCAGAGCTCCCATGTCAAAGAGAAAATATTTCAAGCAGGAGGAAAGAAACCATTCAAATACTGTGGAGCAATAGTCAAGATTAGACAAGATTCGCTGCACCAAATGGCATCATATCCAACTTCTTAGAAGAAAAGTTAAATAATTACAGGAGGAAATGGTAAAACCATACTAGTAGGTACAAATGGACCCCAGGCATTTTTCCCCTAACCTTTACACAAGTTTACATTGTAGAAACCAAATTGCCCAAGTGAGGTAAAGGTCTTTCATCACTCCATCAGGAGATGATGGAAAATAAAACTAGCATTTTGCAAATGTTTGCATCATTCCACTATGTTGTCTCTTGAACAAAGGCAGGACATTTTTTTTTAGCTT
>CM053583.1:358721989-358766947 GCA_028627135.1 Pseudochirops cupreus
AGGTACAAATGGACCCCAGGCATTTTTCCCCTAACCTTTACACAAGTTTACATTGTAGAAACCAAATTGCCCAAGTGAGGTAAAGGTCTTTCATCACTCCATCAGGAGATGATGGAAAATAAAACTAGCATTTTGCAAATGTTTGCATCATTCCACTATGTTGTCTCTTGAACAAAGGCAGGACATTTTTTTTTAGCTTCAAAACAACTTCCCTTTAGAGGGTCCCCTGGATGACAGGGTTTTTCCTTTGAAAATTAAACTTTGTCCTTGACTTTAGCATTGTTTTTCAGGACATGTATTGCACAATTCTCCTGCTGATAATGAGTAAGCATGATGCTGAATGAAGATAAAATACAGAACACTGGGTTATGGGCCTGCAAAGTTGCGGCCTCTGAAAACTGGATGACACATAGTACCTCGTTTCATAGACAAAACACTCCCTGTCAACAGCACGAGTCTGATGTATGGAGAAAACATAACTAGAGGGAGCACACAAGTAAAAAGACTAAAAGCAAGTTTCCTGGAAAACAATGCCCTAGTTCCAAAATAACTTTAAACAGCTACCACTTTGGTAGTTGCTAAAGATTACACACAAAAAGAAATCAGATGAAAAAAAAAATCTATGAGAGGCCTTTGAAAGACTCTTATAAAAAAATAGGGATACACAAAAGTCTATCTTTGAGAGCTTTAATCCTTTCTTAAAATATCAAGATTCTAGGGTCATTGATTTAGGGATGGAAATAATCTGAGAGCTTTTAACTATTCCAACTTCCTTACTTTATAGATTAGGAAATAGGCCCAGAGAGCTGAAGGGAATTACCCAAAGTTAATGCAGATAATAAGTAGCAGAGGTGGGATTCAAACCCAGGTCCTCTGACTCCAGATCTAGAATTTTCACTGTTGTGCCTTGCCATGTGTTGAACTTATTTAGCAGTTTGTAGGGCTGGATGTAGTGTTAGAATACTGTACATATTAAGCTATTCCTGAAATAGGCAATGTGAAATGGAAATCAAAATGGGCTTGGTGCCATTCCTTCCAACTTAGCCACCTAAATTAAAAAATTAGAGATAAATTCGATATGATTTGTTTTTAGTAAATTCATGTTAACTTCTACTGATCATTGCATTTATCTGGAAGAGAGAACATTGTATATGTAATGAAAGGACTCATGTTTGAACATTGGCTCCCTTATTTATGAGACAGCTAGATGGCGCCATAGTGTACGGAGCACTAGGCCTAGAGTCAGGAAGACTCATCTTCATGAGTTCAAATCTGGCCTCAGACACTTACTATCTGTGTGATCCCCAGGAAAATCATTTCACCTCGTTTGCCTCCATTTCCTCATCTGTAAAATGAACTGGAGAAGGAGATGGCAAACCACTGCAATATTTTTTCCAAGAAAGCCCCAAATGGGATCATGAAGAGCTGCACACAGCTGAACAACAACTACTTTATATTCACCCTTGGTCTCATGCTTTTTATCTTTCATTTTTGGCACACATCTTCTTTAAAAAATCTCAGAACATTAGAGAGCTCTCTATGAAGCCATATTAGTCCCTGTAAATGTTTCCCTTTTTTAGAAAACTGAATTTCTATGGAATTTCATTTTAGGTGCTAAACTCATGAGACATATTCATTTTTTACAACTTCTAAAAATGGAAGCATGTCTGTCTTATTGCTTAATAGATAAAAATATGACATCTAAAGATCTAGAGAAGGGGTAGGGAACCTGTGGCCTTGTAGGTCCTTGGGTATGGCTTTTTGACTGAATCTAAGTTTTACAGAACAAATCATTTCATCAAGGGGATTTGTTCTGTGAAGTTTGGATTCAGTCAAAGGGTCACACTTGAGGACCTAGAGGGCCACATGTGGCCTTGAGGCTGCAGGTTCCCTACTCCTGATCTAGAGTATAGTTCTGTATGTCTGACTGATTAGCTATAATGTATTTCATATGAGTTTAACCAATTTACTAGATAAGTTTTGGGTTTTATATGCATATGTACGCACATACATCTATATTTATACATATTTATATGCAGATAGATCTAAATTATACACACATGCCTGTACATATGTAAGCCTACTTGTATGCGTTGTGCTGTGTTCATGTATACACATGCATGTAGTATTTATGTATGTGTGCATATATGTGTTTCTTTTCAGATCAGTCTCATGAGAGAACTTTTATGGATATCTCAACATTCCTAGGTCAAAATATATGATGACTATTCCATGTGATAGGCCTTTCAGAAAGGGAAACTGGCTACCAAACACAGGAGTTTCACTTGTGGGAAGGGCCATTCAATGGATGGCCTTCAATGTCATCAGTTTTGTTGTATCCTTGCCACTTATTTGTGTTTTCTTAGTGATGAATCTGTGTCCTTTACACTTTGGTGAAGGTTAGGGGGCCGCTGTAGTATTACATCAAACACTGAACTCAAATATACACTGCAGATGGGTTCCACATTATTGACTAAGATGATGTCCAATGGAGGCCTTTGCTCTAACAATACACATGTGGAGCCCAAAAGAAGAAAGGGTTATTCCCTGAGCGGGAAATTATGTAGAACTCTGTAGAAAAAGCTAGTGTTTTGATTCTGATACAAATGGGTCTCCAGGGGCCAAGTGAAGTGAAAGGTTAACTAGTCCCTGATTTTTATCTGGGCAAATGATTGGAATAAGGAATTTTTGACCTGAATTTTTTGGAACATTGCCTCAAGTTTGTTTTTCTTTGTCCACATGGGCACTATCAGAATAAAATCAATAGTAACCTTGGATCCTGTTTCTTAATGAAGCTTTAAACACACACACACACACACACACACACACACACACACACACACAGAGTAAAACAAAATAAAACAAGCATCCACACGTGGCTTTAAATTTGCCAAACTAACACAAAGCCTGTTAAAAATCTAAACTTTGAAGCCATCACCCTTTACATCCAGCAGATCCAAAGAGATTAATGTACACATTGAATAGTTTTTAAAATGTTTTCATTGTCTGGATGTTTAAAACCATTAAGACAAACAACAATAATGACAACACTCTTCACCATTCACTACTGCTGTTAAAGCAAAAGTATCTTGTGGGGCAGCAAGGTGTGACTTCACAGTCACCTGAAGGCAGAGAGAAAAGGAGAAAACTTACTGACTCTGTAGTCAAGGGACCTGGATTCAAATCATGTCTCAATGCAGTGGTTCTCAACCTTCCTAATGCCACGACCCTTTAATACTAGCATGTGGGCATATCTGCATGTGCGTGAACCTGCCTGGAGACAGAGGAGCGGTGTCTCGGTTCCTAAGACCATTGGAAATGTGTTTTCTGATGGTCTTAGGTGACCCTTTTCAACCCCCAAAGGGGTCACAACCCACAGGTTGAGAACTGCTGCTCTAATGTTTACTACCAGTAAAACTTGAGGCAAATCAATTACCTCTGTGACGCTCAGTTTCCTCAGGTGTAAAATGAAGGGGTTAGACTACATAACCTCTAAGCTTCCTTCTACCTCTGTATCTGTGATCATATGATCATCAGATCTGATAATATATAACATGACATAACAACATGACATGACATGACATGACATAACATAACATAATATAATATATAATATAATATAATAATATCTGATTTGATGTGGAAATAACCAAATCTCTGTAAATTCCAAATTGGAAACTGAGGATAAGTGCCTATAGAGAATAAACCAGAGGGAGTGCTAGTCAAACCATTCTGACATTTGTAGATTAGTTCCAAAGCTGAGGTCATGTGTTCTATGCACTGAGGCTCAGGAAAGAAATGAAGCCTCTGGCAAACCTCAGAGGATGGCCACAGAAATCTTACTAGAGGCAAAAGCATGGCTCTGATCTCCCAGTGCTGCCCAGCCGTCTTGATAGTCCTTGACACTGAGGAGGGACCAATGCAATCTAATATTTAACAAGAATACATCTTCAGAAGTCGGGATATTTACCATCTTCCTTTTGTTGCAGAGGTAGGAGGCACAAACAATGGATACAGAATACTGGATATTCTGTCTGGGGTGGTTTTGCTGATGTTCTTTGTTACAAGGCAAAGCTCCCCTGGGCTGTGTATGTAGGGGATGGCATATCCAGAAATGACTGAGGTCAAAAACAAAAGGCATCAATAACAATTTTAAAAATCCTTCAGCAGTTCCACTGAAAGCATTTGCCCAGTTTCTTTTAAGACATACTCTGTGCTTGGAGTACCCTCCCTGCTCATATCTGCCTCTTCCTGGCTTCCCTGGCTTCTTTCAGGTTCCAGATAAAATCCTACCTTAAGCAGAGATACTTTCCCAATCATTCTTAATTATCTTGCTTCCCTCTCATAATAGTCTCCAATTTTTTTCTATGTATGGCTTGTCCGTGGTTGTTTGCATGGTGTCTCCCTCATTAGACTGCGAGCTCCTTGAGAGCAAAGAACTGCCTTTTGCCTTTCTTTGTATCCCTGACACTCAGTGCAATGCTTGGTGCATAGCAAATGATTAGAAAATCATGGTTGATTCCAATTTAACAGAAAGAACTCAATGACTGAAGTCAAAAGACTTTGGTTCTAATAATGGCTCTGCTACTTATTGCCTATTTGACCACCATGAAAGTTATTTAATCTCAGTGTCAGTTTCTTCATCTATAAAAACAGAGAATTAAACAAAATATTCTCTACGGTCCTTTATAGCACTGAATTCTATAATCTTATGATCTATGACTTTCTAGTTGAATTAGGAACAAATTAATCATCATCAGTATTATGGTCTTCAGATTTCTTATGCAATTATAGATAGACCATAATAATCAGGAATCCTATGTATAAGATTCCATATCATATTCTTTTGATCTATAGTCAGGATTATTTTCAATAAATATGTTTCTTTTGTTTTATTTGGGTCAGATCTGTGATTTAATTGATGAAGGTTACTCCCCATGTGGAAACTCCTCCCACAAAAGCAATTGATCTATAATTTATGATCTTAGAAAAGTGCCTATGGAATTGAGAGGTGAAGTGACTTGGTTAGAGTCACTTACAGCAATGAACTTGAACAATTTTATTCCACAATCCAGTAAGAGAGTGTGGTGTGAGTACCATTATCTCCATGATTATGTAGTTTTTTCATGACAAAGGCAGGATGTGAACTTGGATATTTCTGCCTCTGAGGTTAGTCTTCTATCCACTCTCACTCCCATTTTGTAGACAAGGAAATAGAGACCCAAAGAGAGGGAGAGACTTGCTTTTTCATTAAATCTTAGTTATTTTATCTCCCGTGTGCAGAATTCTTGGTTGTCCTCCTAAGAGTGATATTGGGTGAGAAGAGGGTAAAAAGAGAATTGTGCTCTGGAGCTCTGTCCAAGGAGAACAGAGCAGGGCAAAGCAAGGGTTACGGTAACGATGACCATTAGATACTTAGTAAGTACATTGATGGTGGTAATGATGAGAATCAAGTGTCCATGCATCACTTTTGACTGAATTGGTAGGGTCACCCATTGAACCAAAATACAAGAGAAGGCACAGTTATAATAAAGAAGAAAAGCAAATAAAATATAATATTAAAAATCTATTTGTATAACTATCGTTTATTCAGTAGAACTCTCTATCAATGACCTCTTCATTGCTAAGTCCAATTCCTTTTTTTAGTTCTCATCCTCCTTAATCTTTCTACATTTCACCTTGTTCACTATTCCTTGCTCTGTATCATTTTTGCTCTCAATTTCCATGTCATTACATTCTCATCATCCTCCACCAGCTCCTCAAATACTCTAAATGTTTCCATTGCTGTTTATCATTCTCTTCCAATTAACTTTGGGTTTCCTGCAAGCATCTTTCCTTGACCCTATTCTCTTTTCTACCCTCTTGCTTTTGACACTTTCATCTATTCCCATAGTATAAATTCTCATGTCTAGCAACTCTGAATGAGTTGCATCACTCTCAGTATCTTTTTCTGAGCCTTGGTCCAGCATCTACAAGTCTTCTATTTATATCCCATCCCTTCAACATCTCAAGTTCAAAATGGCACAAAATGTATCTCCTCCCCTAAAACCTGCCCCTCTTCTGAAGGCTACTGCTATTGTTGATGACACCACCATCCTCCTAGTCTCTTAGACTCAAAATCTCAGAAGCATTTATACATCCAACTAAGATCTAACTCAAATACTTGCAAACGCTTATTAAGAACCTACTGTTTACAGAATACTGTATCATGTACTGGAGAGGGTATAAGATTTAGATAAAATATAGTCCCAGACCTCATGGCATTCACAGTCTAATAAAGGGATAAAATTAAACTCAGATATCTGTCATATATAACATTGTATGGTAAATGAAATAAAGAGATATAGAAGTGTACTATGAGAGCCTTCAGGAGGAAGTGTACCAACGTGAAGCTTAAGAGAAACCTTCATAAAGTAGTTATCATTTGAGATGGACTTTAAAGGTAGAGAAGGATGCTAACAGTGAAATGAAGAGGGAGGTAATTCTAAACTTAGACAACAATGTGAGAAAAAGAATTGAGAGCAGAGGCTTTAAGGGACATTGGAGGGACAGAGAAAAGACCAATTTGACTGTACCCTAGAGCAGTGGTTCTCAACCTTTCTAGTGCCATGACCCTTTAATACTCATATGTGGGTATATCTGCATGTGGGCGGACCCGCCTGGAGACAGATAGAGGAGCAGTGTCTCGGTTCCTAAGACTGTTGGAAATACATGTTTTCCAATGGTCTTCGGCGACCACTGTGAAAGGGTCGTTCGACCCCCAAAGGGATTGTGACCCACAGGTTGAGCTGCCCTAAAGGAAAGTGGTATGAGATAAGGCTGAGGTCAGATAGCACAAGATTGTAGAGAGCCTTGAATGCTAGCCAAAGGACCATGATCTATATTTATCAGGCAATGGGAAACCTCTAAATGGATGTGATCAAATAGATCTTCCTTCTTTCCTTCCTTCCTTCCTTCCTTCCTTCCTTTCTTCCTTCCTTTCTTCCTTCCTTCCTTCCTTCCTTTCTTTCTTTCTCTTTCTTTCTTTCTTTCTTTCTTCCTATTTTTAATAAGGTCATTCTGTCTAGTCTTACCCTCTGTGGCATAGCCTCCAAGATATTTAAGATACTTCCACACTATGGTGAAACATTATAGTAGGAGGGTATTGGAAATACTCCTTCTGGGTCTTTTTTTTAAGGAAAGAAGAAATAGAAAAAAAGGAAAGAAAAATATTAAAAAGGACAGAAAAATGGGAAAAAGGAAAGAAAAAAGATTTTAAAAAGAAAAATAGAATAGAACAGAAAGCAGGAAATTGGAGTTTGATAAGTTTATTATTATAAAACGTAGGGAAAGAGAATATGGAGTAGGGAAACAGCAGGCGAGTACCTTGCTGTCATCAACTGGTTCAAGTCATCTGACCCATAAAGACTACATCCCAGGAAATGGAAAGAATGTTTTTGCAGAGTTTAGTCAAGGATCCCTGAAAGGTACCAAGGAACAGGAGAGGTGCTACTTCAAGATTGGTGAAGGGTAAATGCTGTCCTGAATTTCAAAGAGAAAGGGAAGTAAATGGAATCTATAAACTAACAAAGCCTGACTTTGCTTCCCTGCCAAAATTCTAGAATGTGTTATTAAAGGGATGTTTTGGGAACATCTAGAAATGAAAGTGGTGATAACTAAAAGCCAGCATGGCTTCATCTACAGTGGGTCATGACAGACAAATACTATTGTATTTCCTTTCATCGTTTATGGTCATTAGACAAATAGATCAGGAGAATGTTGTAGTTAGGTTTTATCCATATTTCAGTAAAGCACTTGACAAAGTCCCTTGTATCGTCCTTGAGGACAAGATGTAGAGATGTGGGCTGGAGGAAATTACTCCTAAATGGATTTTAAAGTGGTTCAATGGCAATACCCAAAGAGTAGTCATTAATGTCTGTCTTTCTGTGTGTGTGTGATCACATTTCATTTTCATCATTTTAAACTACTTTTGGTACTACACAAAAATAAATGAAACAAAATGAGAAAATATTTTTGCAGTAAATATTTCTGATAACAATATTACATCCCAAAATCTAAAAATGACAAAAGTAATTATGATTTCCAAGGGGGTTAATATTTTTTTAAAAGATTTTTTGAAAGGGGAAAGAAATATTAGTAATTGCTGAAAAATTGTTATAAAAGTCTCTGGCAAGAATTATATGAAATGTTGAGGTCCCCCTTGTGCCTTTGATATCGATTAAAATAGTATAAAGTAATAAAATGAAATGTAATTCATATTATATTAATGAGTATATATTTTTACATTTTTTTGGAAAGTGTAGCAATGTACCTGGAGTTACAAAACTCATCATAACTTTTGAATCACTGCTAGAATTCTCTCCAAAGGGGAAAAAATTCTGCCTATTTATACTTGACTTATTTGTGATTGTAGAAAAATTAGATAAAGTCTTTTCGTCCAATGATTCAGGCAATAGCTGAGCCCATTAGCATAATGGAATATTGTGCTAAAAATTAAAAACAGGAAGCTGCACATTACCTCTCCCTTTAAGTCCCATTACACAAAGAAATATGGATAGGTTTGTTGTTGTTGTTGTTGTTGTTGTTTTGCAGAGTAAGAAAAACAGAGTAGAAAAAGCAACACATTAATTCTGGCTACATAAAAACATCAATAGTAATTGAACTTTATAGGTACACAGATGAAAAAGAGATTGATGAGGAATACAGAGAAATATGGGAAGATGAACATGAATTAATTCAGAGTGAAATAAGCAGAACCAAGAAAACAACAGTCACAATGAATACAACAACACAAATGAAGGGATCGTTGAAAGGAAGTTGAGCTCTAAGTAATGGAAAAATCAATAAAAATCTCAGAGTAGAGATGATGAAATGTATCTCCACACTCCCAGAGAGGTGAGGTACTGTTGGAGTCAAGTGGATGTGATATGATGGCGGTCTTACTTGCTCGTTTTAATAATAAGGGAGAGAGGCTTCTTTAAGGAGTGAGGAGGGAATGACTGTCATGAAGAAAAAACTGGAATCAATGAAGCTTATTTTTAGGAAAGAGAGAATGGAAGGGGTAATATAGCAAATGTAATCTTATTGTCACTTGGTTAAAATGTATTATGTATATACATATCTGTGTGTATAAATATATATATAATGTATAAAAGTGTATTTTTCATTTATTAAAACATAAATACTTCAGATGCTATGCATTTGCATTTTCCGTTTGTGTTTATTTGAACATATTTGTTGAAAATATTATAAAGTCTCTGATGTTTTAAAAAGAACACTTATTTTTGCAGCTTACAATCTTGGAGCATGGAGAGGTTTTGACTTGCTCAGTCAGTCAACAGGCATTTACCCAGCACCTGCTGTTTTCTAGGCACTGTGCTAAGGGCTGGGAAAACCCTCCAAGAGCTCCCATTCTGATGGAAGAGGCAAAATTAAAAAAAAAATGAAGTATGTACATTATATAGAGAGTGGAAATGTACAGTAAGCTCAGAGGGAAGGTATTAATGTGGTGGGAAACTAAGGAAAGGTCTCCTTCAATAGGTGGAATTTGAACAGTCTTGAAAGAAGCCAGGGAAGTCAGAAAGCAGAGGGGAAGAGGGAGAGCATTCCTTGTGCCTACCTCTAAGAGCTGATACTTGAAGGAAGGTTTGCCAAGTTTAGAAGACTGCCTCCAATCCCCCACATGCCCCCTAATTGTTACCATGCATTGATAGTTTCCTAGACCAATGAAATCACAGGTTCAGTCCTGATCTCCTATATTTCTTTCTCCAAACATTTGAGTCTCAGTGGTACTGTTTACTAAGCGTATGACTATGGGAAAGTCACTTTTTTTTGTTCAGGTCTCAAATTTTAAACTGTAAGATGAAGAAACGAGATTAAATGATTTCTAAGTCTCCTTTGGGCTCTAAATTTTCCAATCTTTAAGAATGAGTGGGGATTTTCTTTTTGATTTAAAGGCAGCTTGGGATGGAAGAAGGCGGGTTATGAAATGGTAAAGTGATTATTGCAATCCTCCTGAGGTTTATGTATTTCCTCCATAAATTTTATCTCTAGCTTTATCTCTTTTTAGTGAGTGACTGAGCAGACAAAGGGTTTGAGGTAAAAGCGAAAAAAAAGGTTAAATCCTAAATAACTCCTTACCTGAAGAGCTGAAGCTATTTCACCACGGAAGACAAAATGTCATGTTTATTTATATGTAAAGGTCTTTTCTATTTCCTCAGTATGTATATTTATACAATATTCAGACCTGGGGGGGGGGGGAAAGAAAGGAAAAAAGGAAGGAAGGAAGGAAGGAAGAGAAAAAAGAAAAAATGTGAAGATGGGAGGGGGGAGAAGAAAACAAAGGAAAATTCTTTCCTTAAATGAGATTGGAGAGGAAGTGGGTTGGTAGTGGAGTAGAAAGCCTGATGAAGAAATCATTCAGAGAATAAGGTTCTAGATCCAACTCTGTCACTGACTATGACCTTGAGCAAATCCTTCCCTGTCCCTTTCTGGACCTCATTTCCCTCACCTGTAAAATGAAGAAGTTTGCCTGACTCTAAGACAATGATTCAAAGAGATCTTACACTTAAACAGGCATAGACCAGAGGTCAGACTAAAGGTTCAGAAAGTGATTTTGAGTAGTTTCACTTCAATGAAGAGAGGACTCAATTTCTCCTGTCATGTCAATGTATGGGACAATGAAGTAGAGACTTTTCTCTACCCCTTCTTTTGGTAGACAGCCTAGAATGACTGTGTCCAACATGGTCAATGGTAGAGATGGGTGGTGTCCATTCCAGCTGCAGGGCTAGAGAAAAGTTCAGCTCCAGATGGAAAATTGCAGATTGCTCTAGCTTTTTCCACCCCCATTCAGTCAATGGAAACATCTCGTGTTGCTTTTAGAGAGTCTATAAACCATTAAGAGTCAATCTGAGATCAAATCCTGGTTCTCACTTTTAACCATCTAGGTGACTGACTATAGAAAGAGGACAATTCAGTCATTTTTCTGTCATGTCCACCTCTTCATGACCCCATTTGGGGTTTTCTCGCCAAAGATACTGGAATAGTTTGCCATTTCCTTCTCCAGCACATTTTACAGATGAGGAAACTGAGACAAACAGGGTGAAGTGTCTTGCCCAGAATCATTCAGCTAGGAAGTCTCTGATGTCAGATTTAAACTACAGAAGATGCGTATTCCTGACTCCAGGGCTGGCATTCTATCCATCTAGCTGTACCAAGAAATAACCTCTGTTACACACTGTATGTGTCACCCCTTAGCAAGTCCCTTCATTCTTCACTTGATTTCATTGGAATATCCCCATGAAGAAATTACCATTGCAGATCTGCAATTTAGGCTGTTAGAGTTTGCTGACATTGGGGAATGAAGGAGTATGCTAAGGGGTCACCCAGACAACGTATCGCAAGGATGGGACCGGAATTCCAGTCTCTCTGATGCAGCTCTGTGTACTCACCATACCATGCGGCCTGAATTATTGAGAAATAATCAATTTTAATGAAAAAAACTAAAACTAATACCTTTAAACATGTGCCTACTAATAGGAATACGTAACAGCAGCAAGCAACTGTAACAGACACATTCGTTTTCCTTCCCTCTTCACAGGATCCAATCCTTCTCCTTTTCACTTTTCCTTAGTTGGCCATCCTTCTCTAACATTAGCCACATGACCATGGATTTAGGGTCTCATAGACTGAGGGCTGAAAGGAACCTTATCAGCCATAGTGAAGTAAGTGACATTTCTCACAGATTATATGAGTCGGATCAAAACTTGAGAGCTGGAAGGCAGCCTCAGAAGTCATCTAGCCCTCACTGTAGAGGACCGTGCCTGGAGTTGTGCCTGCATTAGGGTTCTCTCAAGTGAGGAAACTCCCTCCACCAAGGCAGATGAGCACCTTCTTTTCAACATGTATTCTTAGACTTGTCTAGAGTATAATAACTGGTCTAGGATTGTAAGGAGCAGCTGGGTGGTGCAGTGAAGACTCGTCTTCCTGAATTCAAGGTTTCAGACACTTAACTAGCTATGTGGCTCTGGGCAAGTCACTTAACCCTGTTTGCCTCATTTCCTCTTGGGTGAAATGAGTGGGAGAAGGAAATGGCAAACCACGTCAGTATCTTTGCCAAGAAAATGGGATCATGAACAGAGTAACAGGACCAAGATACGTCAGGAGCAAAACTGGAACCCAGGTGTTTCCAACTCCAGGACCAGAGAGATAATATATAGTTGTTTAAGGATGGAAAGGCCCTTTATCTCACTTGGTCTTCACAACTACTCAGTAGAGTGAGGTAGGTGAGATTATTACCTCATTCTGCAGATAAGTGGACTTCAGTGCCTTGCCCAGGGCCACTAGCGCTTGTCTGAGAAAAATTCAAACTCAGGTCTTCCTGACTGCAAGTCTAACACACTATTCACCGCCCCACAGTGTTACTTTCTAGCTGGCTGCTCTCTTCCAAGCTGAGCTGCTTCTCTTTCCCAACCCCCTCATTTATAATCCAAGACACTGAGTCCCAAAAGGTGAAGGGACTTGCTCACAGTCTGACAGCTGGTAAGTAGCAGAGTTTGGTTTCCAAACGCAGGTCTTCTTTTGGGCAACATACGTGGTGTTCTCAACACTGAGCCACCCTGCCTCCCTGACTTTCCTTATCAAACCCAAACTTTACCCCTGTTTTTAAAACTGTCTTTTCGTTTGTGCAGAGTACCGGCGGGGGAGTGAGAAAAACAAATGTCTTTTGAATGACGATAGATGAAAAGGGAAAGAAAACAGGAGCGGGGAGGGCCCCAGGGCACCGCCAATGGCAGGGCACCGGCCCATCCTCCGACGCCGCTAATGATTAACCGGAATGACAAGATCTATGGCTCGAGCGCTTTATAAGGCCCGTGGCCAGGGACCCGGGCATAAACTTCTGGGATCCACAGAAATCTTCTCCTAGAGCCTTCTCTCGCATCTCTCTCGGTAATGACTGAAGCCTTGGCCCCGAGGTGCTGCCCTCGCCGCTGCCCGCTGCTCCCCGTGGTCCTGCTCGCCTTCCAGTTCCACGTGTTGTCCGCGGCCGCAGTGTCCCCGAAGCCCCTGCACTGTGCTCCCTGCACTCCGGAGAAGCTGGTCCTCTGCCCGACGGTGCCCTCCGACTGTCCTGAGCTCGCTCGCCAGCCCGGCTGCGGCTGCTGCCAGACGTGCGCCTTGCAGTTGGGCGATGCGTGCGGCGTGTACACGGCGCGTTGCGGCCAAGGGCTGAGCTGCAGGGCTCGCCCAGGTGAAGCCCGGCCCCTGCACGCTCTCACCCGGGGGCAGGGTGCCTGCATACGGACGGCTGACGTGGAAGAGTCCCACAGCTCCGAGTCTTCAGGTAACTTCCCTCTCATCCCCTCCTCTTGCGAGGAAACTCAGACTTCATCCCTTGCTGCGCCCCCATATCCCTTGCATCCTCACCCCTTGCGTTCTAAATCCCAAATTATCTGCATCCCATTTCCTGCATCCCCACGTCCCGCATCCTCACCTTCCCTGCATCCCCACATTCCCTGATCCTCTCCATGCCCTGCAGCTCCACGTTCCCTGAATGCCCACATATTTGCTTCTCCATAATCTCTGCATGCCCACATTCCCAGCATCTCCACATGCCCTGTGTCTCCACAGGCCCTGCCAGCTCTATGTAAGATGCCAAAGACAGATGAGACAATTGGGGAGGTCAAGGAGAACAGTGGAAACACTAAGTGGGCTGGGAAATGGGGAAAGTGAACAGGGAGCTTGGCAAGAGCTTGGGAGGATGCCGTGCCTTTTGTAAATACCTAGGATGTGAATATATCCTGCAAAACCCACATCAAATGCGTCTGGAATTTGCTTTGTATATGTGTGGAGTGGTTACACTATGTGCTCAGCAGATGTTTATAGTACATAATGTGAGAGTTTAGGCTTATATCGCACTTCCATTCATGTGCCATATAAAAGTGTTCTGGGGTGTTTACGTTGCACCTTTTTTCCTCAGAACTTGACAATCAGATTCTTTACTTACTTAAGCAGTGATTTATTTGTAGTGGAGAGTGAAGGAAATGCCTCCTACTTGCCCCTTCACTTCCTATCTCCCCATCTGGGCTTGATTCACATCCTGTGTAATTCTTGGAGAAATCCCATAATTAAACTCGATAGGAATCTCAGCCAGGGCTTACAGCTTGTCTCTAACTCTTCTAGGGGTGGAACAAGTCTCTACTTAGATTTTATTCTAGGGCCTACCTAAGGTGGTAAAATACAGAGGATCACTGAATCATCAATAGAGAGCTGGAAGGGACCCCAGAGGCCATGTAGTTCATTCCTTTAAGTTTCCAAATGAGGAAACTGAGTGTAGATGGGAAGTGTAGATGACTTGCCCAATGTAACACGTGTAGTGAGCATAGCAGCAAGATCTGAACCCAGGACCTGACTCCAAAGCCAAAATTTCCTCCACTGTTTTTTGGGAGTGTTTTGGTGAGAGGGGTAGACAGAGTATTCATTTAGGAAAGTTAAATTAATTGTTACTCTGTTCTCCTCTAGGTAAAGCAAACACCTGAAATGATACCTAGTGGGGTGGGAAACCTGTGGCCTCAAGGCCCCATGTGACCTTCTAGGTCCTTGAGTGCCACCTTTTGACTGAGTTCAAGTTTTACAGAACAAATCCTTTTATTAAGAGGATTTGTTCTCTGAAGTTTGGATTTAGTCAAAGGGCCACACTTGAGGACCTAGAGGACCACAGGTGGCCTTGAGGCCACAGGTTTCCCACCCTTCAGGGGTGCCATTATAGGCCTTCTCTCTAGCTATGTTGAATAAACCACTGAGTTTTTTTCTCTAAGACATCTAATGATTTAGCTTCTGCCTGACCCATTTGGCTCTTTCCTGTTCTTTGGCTCCCAGAAATTCCTCAAGAAAATCACTGATTTTGAGCAAACCATGAAGCAATGGAGTGTGGGGAGAACTCCCAGCAGAGAGGAAGTGGATTCAGGTTCTAGTTCCAGCTCTTCCAGGAGCAGTCTTTGCATAATTCATGAGCCTTCCCAAAATGACTCCAACAATACATCCTCCACTATAGAGCCATCTCAGCATCACTGTTTGTGAAAATGGCCTCTGGTTATGATCCTCTCTCTGTGGCAGCCCAACCCTGGTTTAATTCCAAAGGAACTGCCACATGAGATGTGAGAGAAGGAAGAGAATCAGGATTTTTTTTAAAGAAGTGTTTTCACAAAGAGCTATTGTTTTTGTTTGCTATGTCTTGTTAGTTATGTTAGGAAATGAAATCAATTCCCCCTATAGACGCCAGATGTTGAGAAGGAAGTTCAGTTATCCCTTTCTATAAATCTAGTATATATAAATCTATATTAAAATATGGATGCTTGTTTTATTCCATACATTAAAAATGAAATAAATAAAAAATATGTGACGTAGTTAGACCTATTTTATAGTTTATTTTGGGGGGAAATGGTAGGGAAGAATTTTTAAAAGCACTTAAAACTACATCATACATGACCGTGGTGATCTTTTAAAAGGATGTGAAAGGATTAATGAAAGATTCAATGAAACATTTGCTTTTAATGTTATACTAAAGATCCTTCAGTTCCTGAAAATACAATGCCAGAGAGTGCAGAAATGACACAGGAGCAACTTTTGGAAAATTATCATTTGATCTTTCCCCCGACTGAAGAAAGACCCATCCTTTGGAATGCCATCAGCACTTATGAAAGTATAAAATCCAAGAAAATCTCTGACATAAAGAAATGGAAGGTAATGACCCTTGGTAACACTTCCTTGGAACACTGTCCCAGACTCAAGTCTTTTAAAACTTGTTTTTCCTTCTCACAGACTTAGATCTTACTTCCTTAAAAACCCAGCTTCCTTTTCCATGATTGAATATACTCTAGGGCCTGAGTGAATTTGTCCCGCTGGAAGGGACCTTAGGGAAAATCTAGTCCCATTTCCCTATAGAATAGTAAACAGAGTGAGACATTGAGTGATTTGTAAATTTGATTTCTTCATATTCTCAAAGGTCTAGGTTTTTCTTAATTAAAATCATGAAGACATTTGAGTTTCTTTAATTTTTTGTGACTATACAATGGTCAAAAAGTAAGAAAAAAAAGTCAGGAGGAGTATTACTACGGATTCTCTAGCTGACAACTTTGCATATGGTTATATTTGGAAATAGTTTCAGTTTTAGGAGTAAAACGTGATTAATATTTGTATCAATCCTGGTTGTTTATTGGCATAGGGAACTCCTCATATGGACACTTCTCCCATTAATGCAGATTTGAAACTTTATAATCTATAGGTTATAGATTTTATATTCCTAAAAGTAACCTGTAGCCTAAAATCTAGAACTTAAAATCTTAGAAAACTGACAGGATCTAGGAGAAATTTAAACAATTTGCCTATGGTTAAATTAGATAAAGGTTATTATTTGTGTGTGTACACACACACACACACACACACACACACACACACACACACACACACACACCGTCTTTATTTTTGTAACCAAGATATTATGGGAACTACCTATTTAAAATGGAAACCGTGCTTCTTAATATAGAAGAATGTATGGAAATTTAGGGAAAACACCTGCAGAATTTACTTAGCAAGTCATTTAATAAAAAACACTGTATTTTTAAAAGCACCACATGAGGGCGCCAAAGAACAGGAATTGGAATTGAACCCGGTTTGTGCTTTCCCTGGATATTGACCTAGGTAATGCAATACCTGTTTTGTGTACAATGCCTGGATAATCTCATTACCTTGCTTTGTTTTGGCTCAGGTGATTCAGGTATTATCCAAGTATACTTCTGTCTCTACTTGACGTAATACTGAGGGCAGTCTCAGTTTTCTTTTCTGCCAAACAAGATGTCTGTAGGACCATTGCTGGCCACTCTGAGTCATGGTTTAATTGTACCATTACCTTTTCTGATTGGCTATTAAAGGCCACTGTGATGAGAGATAACTTTTTTTCTCTCTATGTCACTGGCCCCTATGTAATAGAAAAGTCAAGCCCACACAGGTTGTAATCTCAGTTTAAAGTAAAGCTTGACTCAGTTCCAAAAAGACAAAGTCTGTCAGAGGGTGAAGATGCAGATCTTTATCTTCTGGGCAGGGAACAGCCATTTGGTTGTGGTTCCATTCTGAGTAGTTCCTGTACCTCTAACAGTGATCTCAAAGCCATTTTCATTTTGTCACTTAGCCTTCCTTTCACATTATTCTTTCAGGAACCATGTCAAAGAGAACTCTACAAGGTGCTGGACAAATTAGCCAAAGCCCAGCAGAAGGCAGGTGAAGAAATTTACAAGTTTTACCTTCCTAACTGCAACAAGAATGGATTTTATCACAGCAAGCAGGTATGTGATGTTCAACTCTTACCAAAGGCTTACAAATGTCCTTCCGTAAAATAAGCATTGCTCACCTTGTGATTTCTGACCTTTATTTTTAAATAGTGCCTGCTTTCAAATAGTGTAACTCCGAATGTAAAATGGATATGGTAAATCAGCCATTCATCCTGAAGTGTAGTCTAATATTGGTGAGAGATGGAGTTGTAACTGTGTCTGTGTAGGGAATAGTAAATGTGGGAACGCCCTTCACCAAGGATTGCAGTCTATCTTGGTGGCCATGGTCGTGCCATCTAATTTCTGTGGGCTTCAGTTTTCTTTACCTATAAAATGAAGGTTTTGGATTAGATGGCCTCTGTGGTACCTTCCAGATCTAGATCTCTTCTATGTCTATAACATAGAAAATTCAAAGGAAGTTGTCAGAAGCCCGTAAAAGTTAACTAACTTGACCAGTGTTCCATCATAGCTGACGTCAGAGCCAGAATCCTAACCCAAATCTTCCTGTCTGCAAACCCAGCATTCTATTGATTCTACCACTTTGCCTGTGCATAACTTAAAATTAAGCAAAAATAACTTTTACAGTTGAATATAATATTGTTTGGAGAGACAAATACTAAATGAGATAGAACAGAAATAAATATCTGTGCAGAGAGGAAAGTGAATCTTAACACTTATGGAAATGCAAATTCGCCATTTATTTTGTTACCTACATAAACATGCACGTTTGGGGGGATTTTATTGGGGGAAAAATCCAGACGCCACTTCATCCAGCAAGTAATAAATTACTTTAAGTCTGCAGTGCATTTAATTGGATTTATGAAATCTGGGTTTTGTTTCTGTGCTTTCGCCATGACAAACTGCTAGACAACAAAACAGTTACATTTCAGTTTCCTCATCTGCTGAGTAGAATTTATCTGCCCCAGGGGAATGGCGCACAATCATTCCACTGAGGCACCAGGAAGTCTTGACATTCCTTGCCTTGAGACACAATGAAACACGGTCAGACTTTGCAGCAACCCCTGGAGCACTGCTGGCCCTGTTCCCATCTAAAGGTCCCCCTCACCTCAGAAACTATCACATCCTTCTGGATTTCCCAGTCCCTAGCTGCTGCTGATGTCCTTTGTGACAATAACCACATTGATATAAAATTTAAGGACTGTTTATCAAGTTCTTACTATGTATAGGGTCTTATGCTAGGTACTTAGGAGGATGTAGAGAAATAAGCCATGATCCCTGCCTTCGTGGATCTCCAAGGAAGCGGGGGCCAGCCAGTCTGCACACAGATAGCCAGAATGCAAAGCAGGAGGCAGACAAATAGGGCTAATACTGTAGGAAGAAAAGGTCAAGCTTCTGTGGGATTTTGGATCGGGGATGATTAGGAGGAGAAAGCATTTGAGGTGGATGAATAAGAGTTGGATAAGTAGAGATGAATAGGCAAGGGCATTTGGGACAAAGGATGCAGAATATAAAGAATGTGTGCAAACGCTGGAAAACATGGGGGATTATGTCTGGAGAATGGCAAATAATCCAGTTTATCTGGAGCCCAAGGTATGCAAAATCATGAGACTACATGTCAGAATGTAGACTACCTATGGTTTTTGCTTTACCCTCAGAGGAGTGCTATTTGAAAATATGTCATTACAATTCTTTATGATGTTATCACATTGTCACCACACATAGAACTATACAGAGGTTGACTAGTATTATGAGAATGTACAGATTTAGTAAGATGACCAAGAGTAGTGACCCTACCCTTCCTGGGCTTTACCCCAGTCTCCATACCCAAGCCAAGAAGAGCCACTGCTTCCAAGGAAATAGATGTGTTTCTAAATATCTAGAGCTGGAATTCAGAATATATATTATTCAATTGAAGCAAAGGAACAACTAGATTAATACATTACTGAAACTCAGCAAACATCCGCTATGGGCCTAGCACAAAAGCTTGTCTGTGGGCCAAGAATTCTAAGACTGGGACATATTTACCAAATGTTAGCAATGGTAGTTAGTGTTTCTGATCAGGTCACAAAAACATATTTAAGTCATAATTATGGTGACCATATTTTATGAACCCCCAATTGGTTTTTGACAAAGGAAATTCTTTCTATTATTTATATGAGTAGGGTCTGTAGTGATAAAGTTGTCATCCCTTATAGTCACTCATGGTTACATGAAGACATAATAGAAAGTCTTAGACTTTCCACAGGCTTCCCTTGCCGCCATCATTGCTGATTTGTGAATCTTATTCTAGTGTGAGACTTCTCTAGAAGGAGAACCTGTCCTCTGCTGGTGTGTCTACCCCTGGAGCGGAAAAAAGATTCCTGGCTCACCAGAGCTAAGAGGAGACCCTGGCTGTCGTCGCTATTTTAATTTGCATAACTGAAAACGTATTCTTTGCATCAGTTCAAATGAGAATTTTTAACGCAATACACTCTATTTATACTCAAACCTATACACATACAAGCACACACACAAAGACTATATATTTTATATGTAGCAACTACTTTTATACTCCACAGGATATGTAAAGCTGTTGGATTATTTATTTCACAGTAAATTTATTTTTTTTCTACACAGTAACTTGAGTACTGTTAATTTATATATCATGAACTATTTCATAATTTTATATTGTAAATAGTTGTATTTTTGGTCTTGAGAATATGTGGAATGTTTCCTTTTTCTTTTTTTTAAAGAGCCTAGAAAAAAAAAAGATTGATTAGAATAATATAAATCATACAGCCTTAAAATAATGAGAAAATCAGCATACAATTGAAGTATGTAAAGAAAATTTTAAGAGCTTTTTAGAAAATAGATTTAACCTGTTGACCTTTGCATCAGAATTTGATGTTAATTTAAAATGAAATGTAAACTTTGATTAAATGGGTAAACCTCAACAAAGTTTTGTCATATTTTAAATGTGTATGCACTGGATATATTGTATTGTAGTACATAAACACATTTTGGAATAAAATTTTCATGTATAAATATTGTTAGTGTATGTAATTTTATTAATGCGTTGGAGAAGTAACATGCTATAGTAGACAGAAGGCTGGTGTTGAATTCCTAAAGCCTTCAGTTTGCATTCTGTCTCTGAGTATATGACCGTGGGCAAGTCATTTAACCTCTGCATGGCCCAACTAACCCTATATGTCGCAGAAATGTTCCTGATCTACACTGGCAAAGGGAGTTTCCATAATGGTGGTTTCATACTCAGATTTATTAACGGATTTGGAATAAATTCACGTTTTCAAGAGACTACAGCATACTACAAATGAGGAATTATACAAGATAATTTGTGCAGACAATGCCAGAGAAGTATATGATGAAGGTAAAAACGAATTGGTCAAGGATGTAAAGAGAATTCAATAAATGCCTAGCATATAGCGTACTCCCTGTGGTAAATTTAGGAAAAAACATAGATAAGAATCACAAAAAATTGACAGGTATAAGCGAAGGGTGATCTGCATTGGAGGGAGTACCCTGTCTAAGAGATCACATATCCATAATGATATAAATAGACTCTAATTTGCCTCCTTGGGATATAAAAGCATATTTAAATAAAATTATCTAGATGCATATTTTTTCTGTTTTCTTCTGCAAAAGATAACTCCTCTTCCCCTCTTTCTCCTCCTCCTCCTCCTTCTTCTTTTTTTGTCTCTATCTCTCTCTGACTTTGTCTCTCTATCCTTCTTCCTTTCTGTGTGTTCCTCTGTCTCTGTCTTTCTCTTTCTCCACTTGCACCCTGCCTTTTCACATATATCATCTTCAGGTGTATCTAGGTCAATACCCCATTTCCTAGATAACACATTGTTATTCAGTGGTTTGGGGGAATCCTATCCCATGATCTTATTCCCTACATGTGCAAAAAGTATGGATTACCCTCACTTCCCATCCAAACCTATTTTGAGGCCAGGTGACCATTAGCCAGGAGGTTGCACTTTACACCACAAAACCCTGGCTATTCTGTGAGGTCTACAAAAGAATCAGGCGTCCAGGGCTCTGGGGGGAAAAAACATTAAGAAAAAGCAAATACGCAAACAAAAATGCTACAGGGGAATCAGTTCCCTCTGTCCTAGTGCCTAAAAATCATATAAAATTAATATTAAATTATATTAATTATAATATTACATTAATTATTCTGCCTACCCTGTCTTCTCCTGCTCTGCTAGCACCATACCCATTATTTATGTGTTCAGATTTCTGCAATAGTTTTAAAAAGTCAATCCCTTCTCTTCCAAACTCAACACTGAAAGTTTAAAGGAGTCAAGTATCTTCCCCTCCTAATGCTTGCAGCATGTGGCCTATTATTCTTTTGGGCTCTAGATGGTAGAATTGAAAGCAAAGGGTGGAAGTCACAATGAGACAAATTTAGACTTAATTACAGTGGAATAGATGGGTTAAGTGGGCAGTAGGTTCCTCTTCACTGGAGATCTTCAAACTAAGCTTGAATGGCCACTTGATGTATATGTCACTGAAGGGATTTTTGGCTGGTTATGTATCAGGCTAGGCCACAATTCTGTGGGTTTTGTTATTTCTTATTTTGCTGTCAGTCAAATGTATTTCCTGTTTCTTCTAACCTTGAAGTCTTACACTTCTGAAATGACCCCCCCGAGGAATTCTTTGGTGTGGTTCAGCTGTATGGAGTAAACTGAGTTAATGTAGTGAGCCCTCAAGCTCAGCTCCATAGAATTGCTGACCTAGAGGAATACAACAATAGAATTTGGCCAACTATTTGGTGCTGATTTGGCAGTGGAAAAGTAGGATAAGTAGAACAAACTAAATAAGAAAGAACAAAAACCAACCAAACGCTATAATTCACTGTTATGATAATCATGAAAATATAAACCACTCAGGAAAGAACCTCAATTTGACAAGGACTCTTGGGAAAACTGCAAAGCAGCTTAGCAAAATAAATAAATGAACAAATGAACAATCAAAGAAACTAATGAATGAATAAACGAAGGAAGGAATAGATAGATCGATACATAGATAGATACATACATAAGTAAAAAAAAACAAAACATAGGTTTAGGTGAACATATACCACAAGTTCCAAATGGATACTTGTCTTAAATATAAATGGTTATCTCATTAAACATAAATTCAGAAAAACAGAGGTAATAGCTTTCAGAACTATATCTAGAAAAAGAATTCTTAACCAAATAAGGGATCAAGGAGGTCCTAAAAGAGAATATTCTTTTTCAGTTAGGTGAAATTGAAAAGCTTTTGCATGAACAAAATCAGTGTAGCTAGGAAGAAAGAAGAAGAGGAAACTGTAGATTGAGAAAAATATCTCTCCTAGGGTTCTGATATCCAGATTACAAATGACTAAGAGAATGAATCAAATGGTTCTCAAAGGCAGAATTATTAATAATGATAAGAAAGATTACCCCCCAAATCACTAAAAATAGGAAAATATAACTATAAATCAAAACAACTCTAAAGTTTCAAATTTCACTCAATAAATTGAAAGCAATGGCAAAAGGGATTGGAGTGGCTAGGGGAAAACAGAAACACTAGTTTACTATGTATGGAGCTATGGATTGGTTCAAGTCTCCTGGAACATGATTTGAAATTAAGCTAAGAAAGGGATTAAACTACCCATGCTCTTTGACCCAAAGATCCCACTGATATAAAGATAGATAGATTCATACATACATTATGTGTGTACATATTTGTTGATTCTCATCATCTATGGTAGCTGTGTTCTATAAAGTTGCTTTGTAAATTGACTTAGTGAATACTGAACCAGTGAATAGTGAATATTAGGGGAAATATATGGTTAGGTACTTGCAAGTCTTTGGTCATCACATTTTTGTCAATTGATCAATATATAATCTTGTTATATATGTGTTTCTGCTTAAAGATGCCTTATTTCACAAATAAATGTATGTATTTGTGCATACATATATATTTCTTACAAATTATTAATTATAACCAAATTCCCTCCTTCTTTTTCTGGATGTATTTTTAATTCATTAATTAAATTAATTCATTCTGGATACTTTAAATTCATTAACATTAAACTCATGAGCAACAGCATTATAGGTCATTCTTGAGCAAATCTTATCTAAGACACATATTTTCTCCGTAAGGCACATTATAAAATGCCTGTTCTTTGGAACACTAGATAGCACTTTGGCACCACAATTGGGAGCCATTTTAAAATGTAAAATCCCTAAGAAAAGGCAAAAAAATTCAAAAAAGGACATTATATAAATATATTAATTAACTTAATTAAAAATAAGTTAATTGAATATATAAATATATTAAATGTATAAAAAGGACACTTGTTTATATTCTGAAAGCTGAAAGAAGGCAGATTGTCTCCTTGTTCTTCCTTAGCTGTGAATGTGTGCATTGGGCCACTCAAATATTTTTACTCTAATCACAAAAGAGCTATGACTATTGATTTGAGGGTTACAAATAAATTTTAAGAAGCAGGGAAATTTGCAAATGCAGAATCAATGAATAATAAGGATCAAATATATTTGTGTGTGTGTGTGTGTGTGTGTGTAAAAGTAACCATATATAACAAAATATGGCAGCACTCTTTGTAACAATACAAAAATGGAAAAAAAGTAGGAATCAATTGAGGAAAGGCTAAACAAATTGTAGCACATGACTGTAGTGGGATATTATTGCACCAAAAGAGAAGACAAAATATGAAGAATTCAGGGAAACATGTGAAGATGTGTATGTTGTGATAAAGAATAAAATAAGCAAAGCTCGGCATGAATAGTGACACAGAAGCATGTATAAATAGCACAGGAAAATGAAATGGAAGACTGCAATCACAATCATCATGATATGACCCATAAAAGAATTCAGAAAATGCATCTCTGTCCCTTCATTGCAAAGTTGGTGTCCTATGGGGGTGTAATATTGCAGAGTTGTTAAAAACAGTTTATATGTTGGTTGGTTTTGCTAAGAGTCTTTTTTTCTCTTTCTTTGTTGATCTTTGCTGCTCCTTGATAAGGGATGGCCATGGATACATTCAGATGTAAAAACAAAAGCCATCAATTAAAGGAAAAAAAATGATTGGGGGGTAGGGTAGTTAGAAGCAAACGCTTTTGAAAAGGGACAGGGTAAAAGTAGAAAATAGAATAAGTGGGGGGCGGGATAGGATGGAGGGAAATATAGTCAGTCTTTCACAATACAACTACTATGGAAACATTTTGCATAACTATACATGTACAACCTATATTGAATTGCTTGTCTTCTCAGTGAGGGTGGGTGAAGAGGGAAGAAAGGAAAGAATCTGGAAATCAAAGTTTTAAAAACAAATGTTAAAAAAATGTTTTTTACATGCAACTAGAAAATAAGATATACAGGCACTGGGGTATAGAAATCCATCTTGCCCTACTAGAAAGTTAGAGGGGGCATGGGGAAGAATATAAGAGAGAGCCGATTGGGGAAAAAGGTATTCAGTAGGCTCACTATCCTGGAGTGGGGGGTAGGGGAAAGACAGGGAGAAAATTTGTAACTCAAAATCTTGTGGAAATGAATGTTGAAAACTAAAATAAATAAATAAAAGATTAAAGAAAAGAATGGAATTTGGTCAGCTACTAGACCAGAGAAGAAGGTTTTTTTTTTTTTAATGATTAAGAGAACCCTTAACTGAAATAGCAACTGTTTATGCCTTCACTCTCTTGGTACATGATCCTTATATACCTCATTAAGAATTATAAATTAATTCACTCATTCGAAAAGCATTAGGCACTTAGCATACGCTAGATTTGCTAGGCACAGATAAATAGATATGATATACAATATGACATAAATATGTTTCAGTTATGGAGACGTTTTATCAACCAAATACTTATTTATAATGCATGGAAAAGTGTTGAATTATTCCCCAAAATACTACAATTTTGGTTTTCCAGTATTTAATACATTTCAATTGTTCTTTCAGTACACATTTATTAAGTATATGATAGACACTATGCTAATTGCTGGATTTATAAAGAAAACCAAATAGAACAGACTCAAGGAGTTTATGTTCTGTAGGAGAATGCAGAAGCATATGTAATAAACAGGTATACAGAAAATGAAATAGAAACAGGCTTCCTAATGCCTAGTGACTGTACCACCATCCTCCCAGTCACCCAGGCTAACAAAGTAAGCATCATCCACACGTCTTCACTCTCTCTCCTCTCCGCATATCTTATCTGTTGCCAAGTCTTGTCACTTTCACCTCTGTAGCATCTCTTGAACAAGCCCCCTTCTGTCCTCTAGCATGACCATCTCTATTGTGCAATTCCTTATCTTCTCTTGCCTAGACAATCTGCAATAGCCTGATGGCTGATCTGACTACCGCAAATCTCTTGTCACTCCATTCCATCCTCTATTCAAATGCCAAAGAGAGTTTCCTCAAATGCAGCTCTGACCAAGCCACCTCTCTACTAAATAAACTAATAGTTCCCTATCGCTTCTAGTATCAAATAGATATTAATTTATCTTTTTTTTTTTAGTGTTCAAGGATTTTTATAATCTGCCCTCCAAATCCTCCACCTTTCCAGTTTTATATTTTAGAGCCACCATGTACTTTTCCATCCATTGACACTGGCCTCCCAGCTATTCCATGGACAAGACAGTCCATCTCTTGGCTCCAGGCATTTTCTCTGGCCACCTCCAATATATGGAATGTTTTCCCTTTTCATCTCTGCCTCCTGACTTCCCTGGCTTCCTTCAGCTTCCTTCTACAGGAAGTTTTTCTCAATCCTATTACAATTGTGCCTTCCCTTAGGTGATTATGGCTTATGTATTCTAGAAATTGTCTGTTGGCTCATGTTTGTTTGCATCTTGTCTCCCAGTTAGACTGTTAATTCCTCTAGGGAAGGGACTGTCTTATGCTTTTCTTTGCATTCTTATCAGTAGGTACAGTGCCTACATTATCTATTCAAACCTCACTGGACAAATCCCCTAATAAGTCAAAAGGACTTAAAAGTGGCCTCAAGGCTGCTGGTTCCCCACCCTTGCAGCATAGTAGGTACTTAATAAATGCTTACTAACTGACTAAGTTAAGGGAACGCACTAGCATTAAGTCAGGGTTCCCTGAAAGAGTTGGCACTCGGGCTGAGCTTTGAAGGAAGTTAAAGATCCTACAGGATGGATCTGAGAAAAGAATGCACCAGGTAAGGCCTATACAAAGCTACAGAGATAGGAGATGGAATGTTGTATATGATGAATAACAGAAGGCCAGTCTGGCTGGAGTGTACAGAGTGCATGGAGGTAATTAATGTACCAGGCTTAGAAAGGCAGGTTGGACTTTTTAAAAAAATTTTTCTTCTTAGTCCCCCAATTCTAGCCAAGAATTCCTTTGTAACCTTCCATTCTTATTTATAATTCTTCTTCTACACATAAGCCAGATGTCTCTTCTTCCCAAAATGGAGCAGGTCCAGAGAAGATTGAATATGAATTATGAAAGGACTCCGTACCATACCATAAGAGGATTGATGGAAGTATTTTAACACGTTTAGCCTGGAGAGGAGACATGGTGAAATACGACTGATGTCTTCAAATATTTGAAGTGCTCTCATGTGGAAAAAGGATCATACTTTTGTTGTTTGTTTGTTTGTTTTGGCCCCAGAACTAGCAGTATTAGTGGATAGTTGAAGGATATGGAATTTAGCTTTATTTTAGTAAAACCTTCATTACAATTAGAGCTATCCACAAGTGGAAAAAGCTATTTCAAAAAGCAGATACTGTGTCTCTAGGTGACTTATCTTTAAATAGATTCAATCAGTCAACAAGCATTTATTAAGCACCTCTTGCCAGGAATCATAGCATCTCCAACATCACCACTGTATTCTGGGGATACAAAGATAGGCAAAAGAAACTTACTCCTGTTCTCAAGGAGCTCACAGTCTAATGGAATAGACAACGTGTTAACAACTACATTTAAACATACACATAGACAAGATATATATGGGATATATTGGAGATAATTACAGTGGCTAAATAAGACATGGAAAAGTTTCTTGTAGAAGAACTTAGCAGGGAATTGAAGGAAGCCAGTGGAGCCAATATGAGGAAGGATAGAATTCCAGGCATGAGGGACAGCCAGTGAAAATTCCCAGTTAGGAATATAGAGTGTCTTGTTCAAAGAATAGCTAGGAGGCCAGTGTTATCATATTGTAGAGCAAGTAGATAAATTGTGCAAAAGTTGGCAAAGTAGGAAGAGGCTGGGGTATGCAGAGCTTTGCATGCAAAACAGAAGATTTTATATATGATTCTGGAAGTGATAGGAAACCACTAGTGTTTATTGAAGAGGGTATGACATGATTAGTTCTGCATTTTAGGAAGAGAAACTTGAAAGCCAAGTGAAGGATGGACTGGAGTGGAGACAGACTTAAGGAAGGCAGAACCATAAGCAGTCTCTTGCAATTGTTCAGGCATGAAGTGATGAGGTCCTGTGCAAGGTTGATGGAAGTGTCTAAGGAGAGAAGAGGGTGTATGTAACAGTTTTAAGAAAGGAAAAACTGAAAGAACTCTGCAGTAAATTATATCTAGGAGATGAGAGAGAGAGAAGAACTAGGGATGACACTGAGGTTGCTGGTCTGACCAAGAGAATGGTGGTAACCTCCACAGTAATATAAAAGTTAGAAAGAGAGGAGGACTTGGAGTGGGGTGGGAGGAAGATAACAATCTCAATTATGGGTTATAATGAAGATTCTTGATTCAATTGTAGAGTGAATTAAAATCATGTTCAACCCTGAGCTTCTTACTTAAGAACCCAGTATATTTGAAAATGAACTTCTAACTAGTGAAAATTTATGCATGGGAAGTGGTATGAAAAAAATTAATAATAAAGAGATGGTTAGAAAAAGAGGTGGGTAGGTCAAAAGTCAAACTTAAGTGCAAATTGGTACCCTTCCCCCTACTCCAAATAATAAAATAAGGGGAAGAAGTCTTCTAGCTTATTAGTATATTCTAAGAAATATTTCTGTGAAATAGGGAAAAGATTTCCACAGAATGAGGTATCAAATGAGGTATCAACACTCCCACTGATGATCACAATACCACTCGAGTAGCAAAGTACCAATCTTTAGAATTCTTTAAAATAAAAAGAAAGGAAGGAAGGAAGGAAGAAAGAGATAGAGAGAAAGAAAGAAAGAAAGAAAGAAAGAAAGAAAGAGGACATTGACAAATAAGTTGTAAATTGAGCTCACTGTCACAGAACCTCAGAGTTGGAAGAGAACTCAGTGTCAATGCATTCTAACTTATACTCTATTAAAAAAATCTTCTTACAATATCCCAAATGAGTAGTCATTCTGATTCTTCCTGAAAAACCTATAGTGAGGAGAATGCTTCTGAGATAACCCATTCCATATTGGCACAATTCTAGTTGTAAAGAAACTTGCCTTCCATGACTATCTCTGCCATTACATACCCATTGATCCTAGATTTTCCATCTCCGACCAAGCAAAACAAGTCTGATCCTTCTTTTACAAGATCAAATTTCAGATGAAGTTAGCTGATATGTTGTTGACAGCTAATATGTTGTTACTGTCTTCTATAGACTAAATCTCCCCAATTCCTTCCTTTAGCCCTTATATTTCATGCTTTCTTTTTGCCATCATCTTGGTCATCATTTTCTGGACGTGTTCTAGTTTTTAAATATCTTTCCTAAAACTGTGGTGCCTCAAACTGAACATAGGGTTTCATATGAGACCTGATGAAGGCAAAGTAGAGGGGAATTCCAATTGCCTTTGTTTTGGACATTATCCCTTTCATTAGATAACTTTGTTGGTTGCCACTTTATACCAGTGCCTTACTTTGGTAGCTGAGTTCATGAAAACCTCTAATTCTTTTCAAACTATTCACTTACTGTACTTTCCCTGCCTCATACATTTCAAGTTGTATACATGTACAATATTTGGAAACAATTATTGGGTCCAAGAGAATAGAGGACTATGTTTACTCTGTACATATAATTAGAATGGGATGAGACTTGGGTGAACTTGAGCTCTAATGAGAGGAGGTTTTGCTCCTTTTTTACACTGTACCACCTAGCTGCCAACAACCTAGGATTAGTTAAATCTCCAACTCTATCTTGTTGGCAGCTAGGTGACACAGTGGGTAGAGTGCCAGACTTGGTGTCAGGAAGAACTCAGTTCAAATCATATACTTTCTAGCTGTGTGAGTCTGGACAAACCACTTAACCTCTATCTGCCTCGGTCTCCTCATCTGCAAAATGAGGATAAAAATAGTACTTACCTGCCAGAGTTGTTGTGAGAATAAAATATTTATAAAGTGCTTTGCAAACCTCACAGTGCTACATAAAAGTTATTGAGATGATGAAGATGATGATGATGATGATGGTGATAAATTGTGGTGATGATGTCTGTTTCACTAGATTGGGGAAAGATACTCGATGTAGCAGGATTTGCAAATGTAACTTAGAAATATTATTATAATAATTCAAAAGTTTGATATTTAAACCTTATCAGAACATCAAAGTTTGCAGGCTTGTTGATTAGCTGAGAGTCTTCAGCTCTACAAACAATTCCTGTTATGTGCCTGTGGGTAAAACATGCTAGGCTTGGACCAACTCTCTGTGGTTGTCTTATCTACTGTGGAAGCCTTTGCCCCGAGCCAGCTCCATTCATTGGATACAAGGATTTTCAAACCACTCAGACTTACAAGGTTGTCTGGAATCCTGGACACATCTACTTTAGGGTAGATGTTCAGTCTATTCAGGAAAGGAAACACAAAGTGAGGAGCAGTAAGGTGGGAAAAAGAATATAGCCAGTCCTGCCTTGACCTCCTCACAGGCACAGCTACTAGAGACAAAGAGCTGGTCAGCCTGTCAATCAATTAATAAACATTTATTAAGTGCCTACTCTGTGCCAGGTGCTGTGATAAGCAAATAAGGATAGAAGAAAGTTAAAGCAGTCCCTTGTTCTGAAGGAGCTCTCAGTCTAAGAGGGGAGACAACAAGCAAACCACATAGTATCAACAATCTACAGAAAGGAGAAATTGGAGCTAAAATAAGAGAATGAGAGCATTAAAGAGGATTGGGAAAAGATTCCTGTAAAAGGTAAGATTTTAGCTGGAACTTGAAAGAAGCCAGGGAAACCAGAAGGCAGAAAAGAAGAGGGAGAGAGAACTTCAGGCATGGAGACAGTCAGGCAAATATGAGAGTCTAAACAAAAACCTGAGCCAGAAGCTGTGTTTTCTTTCTTTTGACTGACAGCTCACCACTCCATCACTTTCCAGGAGACTGAAAAAGACCATTCAGAGTTTACCATGTTAAATTCAAATTTTAAGTCCTTTCAATTCTGGGTCACTACATGGTCAGAAGCAGCCAGAGATTGGGTAATCTCCAAAGTGCCTGGATGCTAAGTCATATATGTGGTTTGCAGCCAAGAGTCATGATGGACAGTTAGTTGGGTAGACTGTTGTCTGTTCTTGAAGAGGACCAAAATGACATCATTATGCCAGCATCAAGTTACAATGTGTCCAACTGTGGCTGATGAGACCAATATGAACTTGGAATACTCTACCACAGGTTGGGCACAAATAGTCCATGTAAACATTTGGGGTGGATTCTCTAAATTTGCACATCTCACATTTCTTTTGAGCTACTTCAATTATGCTTTGCTCATTGAGCACAACACCTTCTCTGATGAAGGATCTCCATGCTAGGCAGTGCTGTGCCAGTATCTCCCATGTTACACAATAAATTCCAAAGTTCTTAAGTGACACCTTTAGTGTGTCCTTGTATCACTTTTTCTGACCACCATGTGAACACTTGCCTTGCGTGAGGTCTCCATAAAATAGTCTTTTTGGCATTTGGTATTTGAACAATATGGCCAGCCCATTGTAGTTGAGCTCTCTACAGTAGAGTTTGAATGCTTCACAGTTTAGTTTGAGAAAGGAACCCAGTGTCTGGTATCTTATCCTGCAAGGTGATTTTTCAGAATCTTCCTAAGACAATTCCTGTGGAAGTGATTCAGTTTCCTGGCATGGCTCTGGTAGACTGCCCAGATTTCACAGGCATATAACAATGAGTTAAGCACAATAGTTCTATGCACCTTCAGTTTGGTAGTCAGTCTAATATCTTCTCTCCCACACTTTCCTTCAGAGCTTCCTAAAACTCAGCTAGCTCTGGCAATGCGTGCATCTACCTCATTATCAATGTGTACATCCCTGAAAAGTATACTACCAAGGTAAGTGAACTTATCTACAGCATTCAAAGCTTCTCCCTTTGTTGTAATGAATGACTCCATGTATAGATGGTGTGGTGCTGGCTGATGTAGCACCTGTTTTCTTGGTGTTAATTAACAATTAAATCAGCACAAGGCAAAAATTAGCACAAGCAGCAAAGAATCAATCTATACTTTGCTTCATCTCAGCTTCAGAGGCTGCATTGAGTGCACAATTGTCTTCAAACAGAAAATCGTGCAATGATACCCCCTTCACTTTGGTCTTGGCTTGTAGTCATTTCAAGTTAAAGCATTTACCATAAGTGTGGTAGCTGACCTTGATGTTCATCTTTGCTGAAGGCCTCTGATAACATTGCTGAAAACATCATGCTTAAAAGCATGGGAACAAGCACACAGTCTGATTTCATTCCACTGGTGACTGGGAAAGCATGAGAGCATTGTCCATTATCCAGAACCCAGGCAAGCATCCTGTTGTGAAATTAAAGTACAATGCTTATGAATTTCTCCAGGCAACCACAGTCCTCACAACTGACTATAACAAAGGCCTTGGTCAGATCTATAAATAATGTGTATAGAACTCTGTTCTGCTCCTGGCATTTCTCCTGGAGTTATCAGGCAGCAAACACCACATCAACCATTCTTCAGCCCTTTCTGAAGCCACACTGGCTTTTAGGTAAATGACCATCTTTCAGGTGAGGGGTCAGCCTATTAAGGAGGACTCTAGAAAGAATCTTGCTAACAATGGCTAAGAGAGAACACCACCCCCCAATTGTCACAGGACAACCCATTTCTTTTACTGTTGTAGAGATGGACAATGGAGGTATCCTCAGATTCCTGGGGGATAACCTCCTCTTGCCATATAACCCAGAAAATTTCAGTCAGCTCTTGAATGAACAATGAAATCTCCCACCTTGTAAACCTTAGCTGAAATAGTATCAGCACCAGGTACTTTACAACACAAAAATGGTTCTCAAAAAGGTTGGAACTTCAGGTCAGGAGGGATTATCTTATCTTCAACCTGAGGTAAACACTCAATGGTTTCAGCATTGATTGATGGTGGTTTGTTGAGAATACTATGGAAGTGTTCAGCCCATTTCTCTAGTACCATGTCCTTATCACTAATCAGTGTGACTCCATCAGGACTGACTAGTTGAGATGCAACATAGGATCTTTGATGCATAAATAGCTTTCAGGGCATCATAAAAGCACTTTGGATTGTTACTATAAGCATAAAGCTGAATTTCATCTGCCTTCTTACTGAGCCAAGAATCTTGCATCTCTCTAAGCTTTCCTTGTACTTTACTTTCAATTAAATTAAATACCACCTTCTTAGAGACAGATGAACTAGCCTGCTGGTCAACCCTGTGGTGTTCTTGTTTTTTCATTTATCCCACTCCTTTTCTGCTCCACTGTTGCCAGCTGTGTGTTGGCTCAACTTCCCTTCCAAGTTAGCAACAAACTGTTCCCCCATACCAAAGAGCTCTAATCTGTTGATATTAATTCTTCTGGTGGTAATTTTGCTTTGGGGTCACAGTTTTTGTTGAATGTGAATATTTAGATTAGAGAGGATAAGTCTATGATCAGACCTCTGCATCACACATTGTCTTTGTTACTCACATCCTGTCTGTCTCTTCTCCTTACAATCACATAGTCAACTAAATGCTGGTATTTGCTGTGAGGATGTATCCATAAAGTTTTGTTGCATTTAGGTAAATGTAAGACAGTGTTGGTGATGATGTCACGAGACGCACAAGTCTTCAGTAGTAAGTGACCATTGCTGTTGCTGTTTCTAACTCCATTTCTCCCTAGCACTCCCTGCCAAGTCTGGTAGTCTGAGCCTACTCTAGCATTAAAGTCACCCAGAATTATAAGCTTGTCCTCTTTTGGCACATTGATAATAACAGTCTCTAGGTCTTCATAAAATTTTTCTTTGACCTCATCAGTGTTTGTTGTGGTAGGAACATAGGCCCTGATGAAGGTGCATGGGGTTTTCCTGCGAGTGGCAATCACATTGTCACGAGCTATCATTCACTCCTTTTGGTTGGCATATGTAACAGCAAGCTCCCTAGCATACCCACGATGGCCTGCTAGCACTGGTTCTTTGATCTTCTTTTCTAGGAAAGACTGCTCAAAAAGAGGCTAACAATCTTACTTTTAATTACATTCACTAGTTCAGGGGAAAAGTCAGCACCCTGAACATCAGAGAAAATGCAAGCAGAGAAATGAGCATAAAGACAAACAGACAGGGCTCTGGCTACCTGAATCAAAGCAATATTTCTATACACTTTACATACACCACTGGAGTGAGAGAATCTTTACATCTGAGCCGTCGGGGGTGGGGGGGTCGGGGTCCTGAACATACAACTACTCAGAATCTTGACCAGGAAATCAAACGATCCTTCTCATAAGCAAACTCCCAAAGCAAAATACCAACTCAGAGTACATACACGCTTCTCAGAGCCTAATCAACTTAGTACCAAAGGGTGGAAGCCTTCCTACAAGCAAACCTCCCCCTAAGCAAGCTCCTCCTTAGGCAAGTCCCTTCTACAATGGGCAATACATGAGGCCTATTAATGGGTGGAGAAGATCATATTATCCCATTAACATTACAGCATACAAATTATGTCCCTCCCTACTCTGCCTTCAAGTCTTCTTCAGGGTAAACATTCCCAGTTTTGTCAAATAGTCCCCACATGTCATATACTCAAGGCCCTTCACTATTTTGGCTACTCCTTTCTGCACACTGTCCAGCCTCTCAATGACCTCCTTCAACAGTGGAGCCCCAAACTGAACAGAAGACACCAGATGAGTTCTGACTAAATTGATTAAATTAGTTTTGATTGCAAAACCTATGCCAGCTTCATGGTGCTCCCCCTCACTGTGGGCACTTCAGAAAAACATGTATCCAGCTCCAACTTCAGTAAGCTGGCCTTCATTTGCCATCTCTGTTTCACTCAGGGCTGCTATTTAAAAGCAATAACTGCTGAGTTCTCTCACAACAAAAGCTGATCATCTTTCCGGTGTACTATATTTTGAATTGTCTTTAAGTATGTGCACATCCCATGTACTGCTGGTGAGTGGAATCATCTTTGCAGAAGTTTGTGTACATTTTTGTGTGTGTGTGTTTCGATTGCCTGCTACAGTCATCAGGCCAGGGTTGACAATTTTTAGGGAACCCTTTCTAACCCCTTCCTCACACCAGGAGATGAGCAATGCAATCCTTATAAGGCTGGTCAGACATCCAGGTGGCTGCCAAGTCCCACTGCTGCTTCCAGTGAGAAGACAACCGTATGATCTGGGCCACCTGTGCTCAGGGTTGTAGCTACAGCTTCCAGTATATCTGCACCTGCTACTTTGTCAACTGCCTGTTGCCACAGAGCTTTGAGAGAGGTAAAAATGGTAAAGTGGTATGGGTGTTGTCTTTTGATTTGTGTGTAAATTGGATTTAAGTGAGGTAGAAGTGAATGAAGTCATCACAGTTCAGTGGCAGAACTGTGCATTGGACAACCTTGGAATCTTTGATGTCTAACCAAGTTCCAAGTACTCTACAGCACCTGCTTCAGCTACCTTCATGGTCATTGGGACAAATTGTTCTCATCCACCCATTCTACCAGGGGAAGGATACTTGAGGTAGACACCTCCCTAATTCACCAACAGGTAGCCTGGTTTGGCCTGCCTACTAAAATGGTTTACTGGGGCGTGCTGCTGCACCTGCTACAACTTCTTGGAGCCACAGGTAAAAATAGGTGGAACAGATGGACACCAAAGGTGGAAAGCAGCCCTGAAAAGGGCTTAGCAGCCATCACGCCAGAGGTACTAGTCTTCCCTGAACCCTATACCCCTAGTAGATAGAGTGCAAGAGACAGAGTCAGAAAAATATGAATTCAAATCCTGACTCAGATATTATTTATATCATCCTGTGCAAGTCACTTTTTCTATTTCAACTTTGATTTCATCATTTTCAAAATGGGGATAATAAGTGTCCACCTCACCAAGTGCTTGCATTTTAGTGAGATAATACACATAAAGCAATTTGCAAACTTTAAAAACCTATATAAATGTTAGCTATCACTATTATTCTTATCATTATTGCTGATATTGTCATTGTTCATTTGTTTATTTGGCAGAAGAAGGCAAGAGATATCTGCATAATCTTCATAAGCCATAGTACACATGAATGCATGAAAGATTTGCAAGAAGGGATAGCTAACGCATGACAGTCAGTAGTCAAACATCTCAACAGGTTATAACGTTATTCTTAGTCTAATGCAATGAAATATGCCAGGTATCATCTGAAGTCTTGCAAGTAGGTAGAAAAAAAATGACTTGCAAAATAGAAGACTGGGGAGCCTTCGAGGGATAGTAGTTATTCTGAAAATGATCTGAGGGTCTTAATGGACTGGGAGCTCAATATGAGTTAGTGGTGTCACGTGCTACCTCTTTCACCTTGTCAGAACTCATCTGGTGTCTTCTTTTCAGTTTGGGGCTCCACTGTTGAAGGAGGTCATTGAGAGGATGGACAGTGTCCAGAAAGGAGCAGCCAAATTAGGGAAGAGCCTTGAGTACATGACATATGGGGACAGACCTGGGCATGTTCGTTCACCCTGGAGAAGACTTGAAGGCAGAGTGGGGAGGGACGTCATATCTTCACTTAAGTGTTTGAAGATCTGTCATGTAGATTATAATAATAATAATAATAATTATATATATATATATATAATTATAATGATAATCACTGTTATTGTGATTATAACCACTAACATTGTTATGCCTACCATGTACCAGGTACCCTGCTAAGTACTTTTTAAGTATTATGTCCTTTGACTCTCAACCCTGGGAGGTGGGTGATATGACTAAATGACTTTCCCAGGTCTTCCTAACTCCAGACCCTGTACCACTGAAATACCTAGCTGCCTCTGAGCAGCTAATTTAGGATGGATATCAAGAAAAACTCCCTAACAATCAGAACTATCCAAGTGTAACGGACTGTCTTCAAAGGTGATGTTCGGAGGGTTACCCTGGCCTTGGAAGTCTTTAAGCAGCCAGGCTTCCTTTCTTGAACAGTTTGTTCTAGGTAGCTGCTAAAGTACCTGCCAGCTCTTAAATTCTGTGTTTTTGCAGTTCTGGTGCAGCGAAAAGAGTTTTGTGTTTGGAATCTGAGGCCCAGATTCAAATCCTGGTTCTGCTATGCATTAACTGTGACTTTGAGCAGAGCATCTTATTTGTCTCAGTCTTAGCTTTTTTATCTGTCAAATAAAGAGTTTGCTCTGTTGCTGCTATTTCTTAGTCATTTTAGTCACGTTTGACTCTTTGTGACTCCATTTGGAGTTTTCTAGCCAAAGATACTGGAGTGATTTGCCATTTCTTCTTCAACTCATTTTACAGGTGTGGCAACTGAAGCAAACAGAGTTAAGTGACTTGCTCAGGGTCACACAGCTAGTGTCTGAGGCCATATCAGAACTCAGGTCTTCCTGGTTCCATGCCTAGCACTCTACCCACTGCACCAACTAGCTGCCTCTAGGAGTTTTGTCTAGACAGCCTCTAAGCTCACTTTCAGTTACAAATCCAGGATTCAGAGACCGTGGACCAAACCACTTCTTTTCTTTGGGACTCAGAGTTTGTTTGGTTTTTGTTTTTTTAATATTCTATATAATGATAGTGTTAGTTTAGATGGCCACTCAGAGCCCTTCAAGTTCAAATCTGTGATGTCCAGTGTTTACATCTTGTTTAAATCCCGCAGAGCTCCTTGAGATATAGGGAGGTTGTGTCTAGCACAGTCACTCAAACAAGCAAGAATGAGAGAAAGAATCTAAACCCAGCTCTGATCTAGGATTCTTTCTACTAAACTAGTCCCATCCCTTCCTTCCACCTACCTCCTACTTTTTAATATATTTTTTTTGGGGGGGGGGTCTGGGGAAAATATACTTAATCATTCTATCTCAACCAAATTGGTGCCTCAGTAGTAAGTAAATAAGACCTGAACACCAAGTTACCACATGCTGACAGAATAAATGATTTACACTTGAATGAATCTGCATATTCTCCTTCTAAAAGAAGGCGGGAGGCCCCAGCCCAGCTAAAGGTGCAGAACCTAGACACTTCATACATTTGCAAATGCACACAGCAGCCAAGCTGGGGTCCTGAATATACAAAAGGCACAGAGGAGCCCTTTGGAGGGGAGGCGTGATTACCCCAGATGGGTTATTTTTATTACTAGCTAATTTTCATTATGGGGACATAAAATAAATTGTCATTTTGAATTGCAAAATGAGGCCTATGTCTAGGGCCCCATGGCTGGAAGCCCACAAGCTTCATTTCAGTGGGAAGTGTTAAGTCTTGGCATTCAGCTGAGTTGCTCAGCATTTTTAATGCTTTTGACAGTAATGCTCACGTCAATGAAGATGAAAATGACATTAGCTTACATATATAGACTTATATCACTTTATATGCATCCTATCATTTGGTCCTTTCTAATAACAGCTTAATGTCATATTCTGATTTTTATTCTGTAGGTCAAGAAACAAAAGAGAAGTTAAATTGTTTGCCTAAGGCCATACAGTCTGTCATAAAGGAGCCAGGACCTGCATTCAGGTGGTCTGACTCCTAGTCAAGGGCTCTCTTCACTATGGCTGCTTCCTTCAAATGTAATTTTTATAGCTAACAAAATCTCTGAGGAGCCATCCATAGTTATTCTGTTAAAGAATAAATAGCCTCAAATACAAAACAAAACCAAGTCAAACTCTCAGTAGACCTTAGCTTTTACAACTCTTTTCAAAAATGCTTCTGTTGAGTGTTGACATGAAAAGATCAAACGCACTAAAAAATAATCAGTTTTTTGGTTTTCTTCTCCTTAAGGGTTCTTTACCCTGAGAACGAATGGTGATCATTCTATTTATAAGGGTTTCTGCACTAGAATAGAGGGTCAAAGGTATTCTGGACTCAACAAGTCAATTAAAAAGGAAGACTTTCTCAAGTAACAACAGTAATAGACAGTCTCCCAATACTTGTCTCTGGTAAAAAGCAGAGTGGTAGAAACACACACACACACACACACACACACACACACACACACACACACACACTCATATAAATATTAGCAATGCGTATTGTGTAGGTATGTATATAATGTATATATATGTGCCTAATATAGCAATAATTAGCAATACATATATAGACATATATATGTGTATGTAAGAGTATATTTATAGAGAGATCCATATTTAGTCAACAAATAACTGCTTCCTTATCTCTCAGTTGGAAGTCACCAAACTTGCCTACTCTGACCAATACAGACTGTTAACCCCAGGGAGGGGAGGTGACACTACTAGAAATATATCATCATTCTTTATAGGACAAGAAACTGCTTCTTAATGCCAGAGTCCAGCTCTCTTCTCTATGGGGAGACACATGCCTATTTCATACCTTCACACAATCAGCAATTTTCCTTTTTTGTATGTTGTATTCTTCACCTACCATCCTGTTTCTTCAAATCATTTTTTTTAAATTTCTGATTCTTTCGCTCTCATTTTTCTGTTTTTTTTCCCCAAACGAACTTTTCTTCCCTGATAATCAAGAGAGAAGAGAAGATGGTTTTCTAACTTTTTCACCTTTGCTCGGGCAAGAGCAACCTCCCATATCATGCAGACTGAGCTGTTATTAAGCCCTAGAGGGAAAACTAGCAAAGGCGCACTCACTGTTCCGAGCTTTGCAAAAATTCCCCTGGAATCCATACTTGCTGGATGCAAGAACCTCAGGTGATTGTCATTCTTATTGATAACTTTCATGGCTCATTCTCATGCCATTCTGGTCTGCTAGCCACACTTTTCAATGAGCTCTGTTAGTGCGTTGCTGGGGGCTATAAAAGGATCCTTTATTTATTTATAGTTGGCTTTTGGCCTTTTGTTGTTATATAAGTAAGCTTACCCCTCTGCCATTGTCAATTAGAAAAGTTGGCCATGACCCAGTACAAACACAAGTTGCCCTCAGATATCATCAGTGCGGGGCTCCTAAGGTTTAATCAGTGACTTGGATGATGTCTTGGAGGCTACACTTGTCCAATTTGCAAATGAAAGAAAATGGGATGCAAATACTTGGCCTCAATTAGAATGATGACTTGACTGGAAGAAAATAAAGTTTGGGGGTAAATATGAAGTTCTATACTTTGATTAAAAAAATCAATGTCACAAAAACAGAATGTGAGAATCACAATTAAATAATTCCTATGCAAATCTTGAAGTTTTAATAGATTGCAAAGTTAACGAGACACAATAGTGGGATAGAGTAGCAAAAAAAGCTAATTCTATCCTAGGCTGTATTTAAAGAGGCAAAATCTAGAGAAGGAGAGAAAGAAGAGATTTGTTACCTCCTACTCTGCTCAGGATGCATTTGGAGCATTGTGTTAAGGACTGGACACCATGTTTTATGAAGGATATTAAAAAATAGATGATCTGAAGTGCATCCAGAAGAAAGAGAGGATAATGAGCACTGAGAGATAGAGATGAGGAGGGAGAAAATTCCAGGAATGGGTGAGAGTCAGATAAAATGCCCAGAATCAGGAGATGGGGTGTCTTTTGCAAGGAATAGCAAGGAGCTGAATGTCACTGGATAAAATAGTACCTAGTGAGAAGCAAGGTGTAAGAAAACTGAAAAAGAAGGAGGAAAGCGGGTTAGACAGGCTTTGAATGTCAAATTATATTTGATCCTGGAAATGATAGGGAGCCACGGGAGTTTATTATATGGGGGTGGGAGGGATGGTCAGAATTCATGGGAGCTAATGAGATCACCGAGCAAAATAGCATAGAAGGAAAAAGAAGAAAAGCGTTCAGGACAGAGCCTTGGACTATACCCATAAAGAGTAGGCATGACGAAGATGAAGATACAGCAAAATTATCAGTAAGAATAGAAAGCAGCTAAACTTCTAACAAGTTTGGAGTGAAAGGGAAAGGCAGGTAAAAGGGGAGAAGCAAGAGAAAGTAGTTTCATGGAAACCTAGAGGAAAGTAAATATCAAGGAGAAGAGGATGATAATTCACAGTGTCAAAGCTGCTAAGAGGTCATGAAGGCTGAGGATGAAGAAAAGATCCTTAGATTTAGTGATTAGGTGATGATCATTGGGACCTGAGGGGGTGGGCAAGAGAGGGAGAGAGAGACAGAGAGAGACAGAGAGAGAGATAGAGAGAGACAGAGAGGGAGACAGAGAGAGACAGAGAGAGACAGAGACAGAGAGACAGAGAGAAAGGAGAGTGGAGACAGACAGAGACAGAGAGAGAGAGAGAGAGAGAGAGAGAGAGAGAGAGAGAGAGAGAAGTTTGAAGTGGCTGGTCAGATTAAAAGCCAGCCTGCAGAAAAGTAGAGCATGAGAAGAAAGGAAATGGAGGCATTGAATATCGGTGACCTTCTCCAAGAGTTTAGCTACCAGAGAGAGAAGAGATATGACTGGTGGGGAAGAATATATCAAGTTGAGGTTTTTTGAAGATTGAAGAGTCATAGATATTTTGCCAGGCAGTAGGGATGCTGTCACTGGACAGGAAAAGAGAAAGTAAGGCAGTGGGTGTAGTTGACCGGGCAATCTGCTGTAGAAGATGGGATAGAATGGAGTCACTACTGTTTGGAGAAGGATTTGCCTCAGCATGGAGAAGAGCTACCTCTTCAGGAAGAAACAGTGTAGGGAGGTGTCTGACTGACATGAGATGAGGAAGAGGGGGCTCTCTGAAAATGGCTTCAATTTTTTCCAGTGGAAAAGGCTCTCAGCTGATAGTGGTGGGGAGGGAGCAGAGAGGGAGCCACAAGAGATTTGAGGTGGGATGAAGATGTGTGGAAGAGATGCTATGCTGAAGTAAAATACTGAACTAATTGGTGTAAAAGGATTGCTTTGTCACAGCCGGGGCCCAGTTGAGATTATATAACGTACATTTGTACTGTCAGAAAGGTTTTACAATTTTCTCATTCAACAACGTGTGAGTAGGAGTAAAGGCAGCAGATAGTGAGACTGATCCAAGAATGAGACTCAGGAGGGTAAAGTCAGCAATGAGATAAGAGGCAAGTGTCTAGAGACAAGAGGATTGTAAAGTGTTGTACTGGTTGACCAAGGGATGGAGATGGGAAAGGAATTGAGGGTGCACTGTAGTCAGTGAAGGGATGATAGCTTGGGAATGAACTGAGGAGTTGAGGGGTTGGAAGTAGTGGTAAAGATGAAGGATAGGTTTGGGGGATGCCAGGCAGAGGGAGAAATGGAATGACAACGGGTTGTAATCACATAAAAGGATTTCAGAGTTCACAAACATGGAAATGTTCCTGAAAAGGAAGGAGGAGTGATGAAAACAGAGGAAAAGCCTGGAAGTGGCCATGGAGAGCATGGGGTATTCTAACTCTACTACTATGACAAGTGACACAAAGGATTATGAGTGAAAGTACATCTACTACTGTACAAGGCAGCCAGGGAAGCTGTGACATCAGGAGCGAGCCCAAAGTACAAAAAGATGGAAGGAATGGGAAAAGAAGTGTTAAGAGGAAAGCAAGTTGGTTACCCCCAGAATAAACATTCTGAAGAACATAGTGGAAGAGGTGAGGAGCTTTAGAGTGGGATGTTGGTTGGATTGGGAGGGTTGAGTTGGGAGGGATGGAAATAAAAGAGCTTCTAATGTGGGGACATAGAAGACCACTTCTTATTTCTGTGACCTTGGTCAAGTCACAATTTCTACAAACCATATTTCCTTCATCTGAAAAATGAAGAGTGAGGATGGGAGGTTCTAAGGTCCCTTCTAAAGCTAAAAGATTGTAATGGTAATGGGAATTTGAAGATCTTCCCTGCCCCTTGTATTTGCAATCAAACAGGTACTTAGAACTTAGTTTCAAGTCAAGTATTAAGACCCAGAACTTGTGAATCCCGCAGTGGGATGGACTTGTTACCGGAAGGGGCAGAAAAGAGAGGATATAAGGAATATATTATGAGTTCATGAACTCTGAAATCCTTGTCATTCCACTTTTCCCTCTGCCTTTCCAGCTCTAATATTGTATGTTTATACCTTTCTAGCCACAGCAGCAAGTGGGTGGTACAATGGATAGGATGACTGGGCCTGAAGTCAGGAAGACTCATTTTCCTGAGTTCAAATCTGGCCTCATTCTCTAACTATATGCCATCTCTGTGATCTTGGGCAAACATGTTGTTTCATAATTCAGGATTTAATCTTCTTCATCTGTAGTATAAAGGGGTTGGTATAGATATCCTCTATAATCCCTTCAGGATCCAACTCTTTGATACTATGATTACTATAATAGCCATGAGTTAGCTAGATTGAATGTGGCCAAAACTGGATTGAGCAAATTCAGTTAGGAAGCTTTTGTGATAGTCTAACTGACAAGGAGTGAGAGCCTAAACTGGAATCATGGCAATGGGGATTAAAAAAAAATGGGAGATAACAAATATACAGGTGAGAAGGAGAAGTTAGGTAGGTGATGGAGAAATTGAGATCTAGAAGGTGGGAAAAGAACCAAGAGTTACAGTCTCCTAGAAGTTAGGAAGAAACAGTTTCAATGGGTAGGGAACAGTAGAATCACATGATTACCCACCTTTACCTTTGAGTTAGAAGGGAAGGGACAATACCAAGGAGATTTGAAATTCAGAAGAGAAGAGTCAGGAGAGACTGGCAGCTAGGCGTAATGGATAGAGTACCTGTCCTGGGAGCTCAAACCTAACCTCTGAACCTTAATAACTGTGTGACCCTGGGGAAGTCATTCCACCTCTGTTTGCCTGTTTCCTCATCTGTTAAATGGGGGTAATAATAACACCTGCCTCCCAGTATTGTTGTGAGGATAAGATGAGATAATTATTATAAAAGCACTTAGCGCAATGTCTGGCTTATTATATGTGTTATACAAATGTTAACTATTATTGTCATTTCCTACCATTCACATTGCTTTTGGGCCTCTTCTTCATGCCTTCCTTCCCTCATTTTTTGGAAATCTTATTATCCTGCAAGAGGGAATCTGCCTGGATTGAATGACAACCCGTCAATCAGTACCTTCTGGTCCTCTGATTGGACCTTCTGATCAGGCTGTGGGCTCTGGGGCCTCTATTTAAGAAAAGGGATCAGCTGAGTCTTCCCATTTCTCACCAGCTTCACTGCTTTGGGATTTCTTAGGACTTCTTTGGACTTCATCTATTTCCCTCCTCCCCAGCCCCAATTTCTAACTTCCTTTTTGTATGTTGTCTTTCCTCATTAGATTATAAACTACTTGAGGTTGGGGACTATTTTTTTTCTTCACTTGCATTTACTTTCCCAAAGCGAAACCCAGCACCTGGCACATAGTAGATACTTACTAAATGTTTGTTGACAAAACAAATGACTTCAATAATCTCATTAAAGTAAGAGTGCCACAGTGGTAAGAGTACTGGAGTCGGGAAGACTATAGTTTAAATCTGGCCTCCGATTCTTACTAGCTGTGTGACCCTGAGCAAGTTACTTCACCTCTCTTAATCTCAGTTTTCTCATCTGTAAAATGGGGATAATAAGAGTATCTATCTCCCAGGATTGCTGGGGGACATTTATGAAGAGCTCGACACATAATAGGTTCTATATAAATGTTCACTATTAATATTATTATTATTATGAGTTAGAACACCAGGCTGAGAATGAATGAGCTTGACTAGGAGGTAGAAGTTTAAGATTAGACATTATAGGTACCGTTGTGGGGAGTATATTGGCAATTAGTGAGAGTGCTTGGTGCATGGGGCAAACTTCATAAATGCATTTCAAAGTAGTTAATAATAGTCTATGCACAAAATGTGTCTTTGAACATACTTTTAAACACAATTCAGTTGGAGAGAGAGAGAGATAGCAAAATATATGAATCCATGGGAGAAGAATACCAGGAACATTGGTACTCATGAAAAAACTGTTGCTGGGGTAGACAGGAAGCAGTGTCAGCAACACATCACCTGGCAGCATCTCACCTTAACCATTATTTTAACTAATGTTCCTCCTAATTCAGGGCTAAACTATTTCTATGCTGCTGAAAGAGTTTCAGTGGTATCAGCACCACCTATTTTTGATGCCCTGGGACAAAGCTTCATTAACCCCACCTTAGTTATATCTCTGTCAGGGATGAGCAAAAGAAAGAAAAAAGTTATCTAGCAAAAGTGAGGTTAAATTGCATTAATTTAGAGTGGACCCAGTAAGCATAATCTAACTCTTACTCTAAAACTGTTCTGCTGTGGGAGAAGAGAAAGAGGATGGTGGTTTTTATTTAGTATTGAGAATTAGTAGGCTAGGTAATAGTTGGAGGTCAAGGAAGTAAGAGAATGCTTAAACATATCACTGAAATGACTAATCATGAGGCCCAGAGGCATAAAAGGTAAGAGAAACCAGAAGGAAGAATTGAACTGGGAGAAGAGGAAGGGAGGAAGGATTTTGAGGTATGTGGAGAGGGGTGTGGAGTTTCAATAATGGTGAAAAACAGGTT
>CM053583.1:358767447-358821806 GCA_028627135.1 Pseudochirops cupreus
AAATAGCCCCATCTCCTCCACAAATCCTTCTTTCTTGCCATCTTAGCCCTCAAGTGACCTCTCTGTCTTCTGAATGCCTATGACATTTTTTTGTATTGGTCATTTGAGCATTTACCATATGGCCCACTGTAGCATGAACTTGTCTTTTCATATGTATGCATATTGTCTCCCTAACAAGATTTTGATTCTCTTGGAAGATAATCCTTCCATTCCTAGACCTTATTACCCTTGTATTCAGCTACCTCTTTGAGTCCTATTGGTACTGTTCCTGCTTTAAGAATGTTTATCATTGGAAAATAGAATTGACACTTGGATAATCCTACTTTTTAACCTATTAGAGCTCTATTTACACATCTATAAAATAGAAGGATTGATTGCTAAGTTGATATACTATGAACCTATAAGTCTTCTGGATCTTCCTTAATGCCTTCCTTGAAATCTATCCATATCCTCTTTCATGCTGCCTCATCCATTCATAAAGAATGAGGCAGAAAGTACCAGGGGACAAGGTGAACCAAAGTGGCTTAAATAGAGGTCAGTTGACATGTCTATGAGGTCAAGGCATGCAAAATTGCTTCATCGTTTCATCTTGGCCTTGATTGTCCTGGTTTTTCAGAGCTCCAGGAAAGATGACAGGTGTTAAATACAAACCACAAAGAGGGAATAAAGATGAGTTATTTTTCAGGAGGCAGGGAAGAGAGGAAGACAAAAAAAAAGCCAACCAACAATAAAATATTCATAGGTTTGTGGAATAATGTTCATGTGCCACTACTCAAAAGTGGCCAATATAAAGATTAGGCTGAAATTAATTCACTAGCATTTTAACTAACATTCTTTGCTTTAAGAAGCTGGAGCAAAGAATGAGGAGAGTGACCTGTACCTTGGACAGGGAATTGGAGAAGATGCTGTGACTTTTACCAACTCTATGCCTCTAGGCAAATCATTTGCTTTCTCTTAGCTACATCTATATAATGGGAGAGATGATCATAAGTCTAGTACTCATCTTGCAGAACGTTTGGGGGAAGTGCTATGTGCCATGATTATTATGAATGATAAAAAGAAAGTTTCTACTCTCATGCAGTGTTTCAATGAGAAAAACAAAAGAATATCCATGTAGCTTGCTAGTTAAATTGAGCCCTTGTTTTAATGCAAATAGCAGCAAGAGAAAAGAACATGTCTCTTTCTCTGGTATGAGTGTGTCTAGGATAGTGATAAGAATCCTTTGCATTTCACACCAGGAATATTTGTTTACTGGGCATAGAGATTAGAGAAGTTTAAAATCCAGAAGCAGTCAACTCTTGAACAAGGGGGTAAGCGATTCTTTTTTTTAATAGCAAAAACAATTTTATTTACTATTTGTAAATACATCGCAAGACGATTTTTTTTTCAAAAAAATACCCTCTCTCAAAAACAAAATCAAAAACAAAAACCTGGTCAATAACCAGAATCTGCTGGTTAATCACGAATTTATTTCCTCTCAAGAGAAATCCATTTGAGGTGCAATTGCAGTACACTACACATATTTGGGAATCAAATCAATGTAAGGTATTGATGACTCCGATTGCTTCAGTTCATCAGAAACCATTTGATTCGAGCTGTCAGTATTCTAATGAAAATGAGATTGGCCTCTAAAAATAGAGCAGGTCTGTTCCTTAATATATAGAATCCTTTAATCAATTGTCTATATATTTATATTATCTAGTATTTCTAGCATATTATCTAGTGTTATCTAGCATATGTTTCTATTACACTTATTTTGACTATATGGTATATAATATGCTCAAAATTCATTATAAATGTTTCTTCTCTGCATATATTTGTATATTATAAAAAAGAAAACTATTTTGAACTTTAAAAATACAGACGATTCTCTATGTGCTGCTAAACACTGTGTCACTGATATGAGTCTCCACTGTTTGCTTATCCTTTGTTTTGGTATTTTTACATCATTTTAAAAGGGAAAAAATGATAATTAAAAAAATGTTATTGGCTTTCAGAGAACATATTCCCAACAAGAAGCTTGGTTTTAAGGTTGTTGGGTTTACAAATATTACTATGTAGACAGCAGAAGAACAAGATTATTGTTTCTTAGATTGTAGGCCAGAGTCTCACTTTACTGTGCTCTTTCTGAGTCATCTGACCTGAGAGCACCATAGAAATGCTTAGAGTTCTGAACTGTGGTTAAGTCCACCAGAATTCTAAAGCAAGGTAAAGGAATAAGAATAATAATGATAATAAATCTGCATTGCCCGTTTCATTAGCTGCTACAAATTGTCTACAACTTACTTCTCAAAGTATCAGTCTCCCCCTTTCCAGATAAAATTCTAGCACATTTCCTCAATACTCCACAAAGCAGTCGGGGCTATTTGAAAACATGAAAAAAATTAGCTTATTCACTTACATGAAACCATCTCCTTCCTTCAGAGGCAGAGCCACAGAAGGTATTGTGTTACCCAACACAGGAGAGTGAGTCAGTATTTCAAGAAAACAAGAGTTAAATTTCTTTTTCTCTTCCTGGTAAAGTCCATTTTCATTTTACAAAGCATGAAAATACCAGCATGGATTCTATTCAACCCACACCATTCAAAATTGTTTTAAAATAATGAGCAAAGTCAGAGAATCAATCAGTTCAGTGAATATGCAGTGTACCATAGGCTACTGAGTCATGGCCACATTTGGTTGATGCTTACATTTTCTTTTATATGAAGCAACAAGGACAATCAAATCGCTTTTCATTAACTACTGGAAAGTGGACATACACTCAGCTTGCTATTTGCAATAATCAGGCATTCCAAGAACCTCATTCTAAATTTTGGTTAAAAATCAATTCACCACGGCAAGAAATGAAAATCAAGGCTATTGCCTGCAGCTGATCCCTGCACATTACAGATGGCAGTGGCAGTCACCTGTGCAAAATAAGGCGCAATTGAGCTCCACATTAACTAAAACAAGAAGAAAAAAGGAATACATTGAAATAAAATTAAAAAAAAACACAAAGGCTCCATATTGCCCTTGGGTACTACAAATACAAGACATACTGAAACCAAATTATATGGTAGATGTACGATGTGGGATAACATATCTTAATGAAAGAAATTGTGGAAGGTAATTTGTCTAAATTTCATGATCAAAAATCTATGATTTGAGGGTTTTTTCTTTTCTCCAAAAAGCGAAACAAACTTTAATTAATTTTTTTTCTTCCACTTGATAATTTTTTCTTGGAAGGAGAAGGTTATCTCTATTACCGTAAGTTTTTTTTTTGTTTCTTTTTAAACTTGCACAGATTCAACGGCATACTTCAAAATGATGGTGTAACATTTCATATTCACATGTTACATTTAAATAAAGTTTATTTAAAAAATTATATTAAATACAGACTAACAGAATATTCATAATATATTTTACAGAGAAAAATAGCCATGTCTTTATTTTAGAAACATGATCCTTTAAAAAGTTCTTTGAGATATTTTTATAAAACATTTTACCCGTGAAGATTTTTTCCCCCATCAGACCTGTTTAAAGAAAAGCTTAAAATTTTAAATTCCTTATTTTTTCTTTTTATAGCTTAAAAAGTGTACACTCTATAAATTTTTTAAAATAACACACAGTATCTTTTGGGATCAAATGGGTCACAGGCTGTTTGTTGTTGTTGTTGTTTTTAAAGTCAGTGGAGACTCCCTGAATCTTTTCTGAAGTGCCTTTTTCTCTGTCTCTGGGGATCAATAGTGCAGATTTACATGGGAATTCAGACCTCCCTCAGTGTTGAAGAGAAGGCAAGGAGGAAGGCAGGTGTAATGGCAGGGCACAGCTGCAGTGTCCATAGAGTCTAAAAAAAATCCCCTAAAAATCATGAAGAGAAGGCGGAACTTGAAACTCCAATGTGGTCCATGCCTTCTCCCAACCACTCCAAAGGTCTCTGATGGATAAATTCTGTTGACCATACAGAGATTCCATAGGAGTTGGCATCTGGCACTTATTTGTTTTCCAAGTTGTAGCAGTGGGCATCTCCTTTCCCTTTGGCATCATATCCAGGGAGTGGTTGTCCATATTTATCCACACACCAGCAGAAACCCCTCTTTCTTCCTTTGGATGGGCGGCACTGTAGAAGAAATCATAGAGGTTAGGAGGGAGGCAGGCTCCTCTTCCTATCACCACGACCTTAGAAGTGTCCGATCAGTCTTGCCCTGAGCAAAGGACACATCAATACTATGGTGAAAGAAATGTAAAGAACTCTGATTCCTGTCTGCAGAGGGCAAGAGTAGGGAGATGTGGGCTCACTATTGATACCTTGAGATCATTAAGCATCTAATTAATGCAGAATAAAAATTATGACTCAGAAGATAACATATACACAAAGGAGAATTTCATAAATTTCATGCCTCTAAGTTGTATGTATAACATAGCACACTGTGCACTCAGAAAAAAAATGAATTTGTATTTTTGGAGAAAAAAATAACTGACTATCTGAAGTTGTTGTATTCCACAAAGGCCTTTTGCTATAATGGTAAGACTACTGGATCTGGAATCAGAGCACATGGTTCCAAAGCCTGGCTCTGCAATTTACTATGTTGGGCAAGTCATTTAATCTCTCTGAAAATTTCTCATTTATTTTCTCGTGTAAAAAAAAAGTAGGGGGTTAGATTAGATAGCTTCTATAGTTCCTTCTAGCTTTAATTCTATGTGGCTGGGAAGCAATAATCCCTTGGCTGGCCTCTAATTACTCATGCACTGATGTGGTAACAAAAAAAAAAGTTCATCCATTATTTTGATTTTGAAAGCTGAGGTTAGGCAGGCATCTGTTTACTCAACATTGTAGCTTATATTTGTTAAAGTATCTTGCCAACCTGTACGTACCTGACCAAAAGTCTCTTACAATTATTGCTAACGAGAAATCAGAATCCACTTGAATTCTTTGGCTAAAGGACAGCATGCTCCCCCCTCAGGCAGTCTATTTCCCTTTTGCTTAGCTCAAACTGTTGGGAAATTTTTCTTTACCAGGATTCTAAAACTCCTTCTCTACACCTTCTACCCATTGATCTTAGGACAAACCACTGGACAGCCCTAGTCCCCTTTTCTAAGATGTCAGTCTTTCACATACTTCTCTGAGAACCACTTTCATGTTCCCTTGGAATCTCTTCTCCTCCTAGTTAAACATGCTCCATACCTTGTAACAGTTCTCTTTTGAAGGATAAAAACCTTAGATTTATCTCTTTTCCAACTGCTAGCCCATTAGATCATTCCACATATAATTTCCCTTAAATAATGTAGCCCATGCTATGATGATATAAGGATGTCTAATCAAAATCGTTCTGAAGGGAGTATATCTTTGTTGCTATTAGTTTCTAATGCGATTTTACCTAAAATTTTAGATAGATGCAAAATTTGGCCTTTTATCAAAATAAAATATCCAAGAAAAGAGAGGAAATGGAAAAGAAAATATGGTTTCACACCAAGAAGGGTGAGACCACAGTGCAGATAGCAAGATCCCTTTCATGACTAATCCATGTATTCTGTTTTGTCTTAGATTGTTTAAGTATTTAGAAAATATGGACCGTTTCACTTACTTTGTTGTAGATGATGCTGATACCTCTGCATACAAATACATTAAATTCAATAAAATGCTTCCCTGCCTCAACCTCCCCAGCCCCAATAATATTAGCTGTTCTATTGTGTTTTTTTTTTTAGTTGTATCTGACTCTTTGTGACCCCATTTGGAGTTTTCTTGGCAAAGATACTAAAGATATTTGCCATTTTCTTCTCCAGTTCATTTTACAGATGAAGAAACTGCGGCAACTGGCGTTAAGTGACTTGCCCAGCGTCACAAAGCTAGTGTCTGAAGTCACCTTTGAACTCAGGAAGATGAGTTCTCCCGACTCCAGGCCCAACACTGTACCCACTGCGCCACCTAGCTGCCTGTTTTATTAATAATGACAACTTAGCAAGAGTTCATATTTGAAAACTGATGACATTTTTCCCCCAAAGAAAAAATGTATACTGGATCTCAGGGGCTTGAACCTGTCTTTTTTAGTCAAACTGCCAAAGTCTTGCTTGGAAAGCCTAATGTTTAGAACCAACTGGGACTGTAAAGATCCAACTCTCTAAATTCAAAATTAAAAAAAAAATGCTGAATGATTTCCAAAGTCACACAAGTGCTAACATTTCCTGATTTTAAAACCAATCCCAGGGAATTATTTTTCCACTATGACAGGAAATACTTCCACATCATTGGAAAGCTCTGAAGGAGTACCAAGATGCATGAAGACCAGTCTAAACCAACAATTAAAGGGAAGTAAAGTATTTCCATATACACATACTTATTCATGATTCTACTCTTGATGCAATTAGGAAAATCAGTCTGTTTCCTTTTGCCAAAAAATGATTTGTACAGTTAAGAATACATGCTTTTTACTCATCTGTCTTGGGCATCGTCTAGACAGTCAAGAAATATTTCTAAATGAATGACTGACTCATAGTCTTTTGATAGTAATAATGGAAATACATCAAACATTATTTTTTCTTATATGATCGTGAATTTCTAGACTGGGAGTAACCTTAGAGATTATTTAGTCCAGCCCTCTGTCAAATAACTTTAATATGGCTCAAATGGATTCTATTGAGAGGTCTCTTATATAGATTTACAAAAGAGCAAATTCCTACTGCAGATGTATGGAGATTGCTTCCTTCTGTTCCATGGGACAAAATAAGCTAGCAATGCTTTGGAAAATGGAGCTATTTTTCAACACTGGTATTTGAAATTGTAGTCAACTCACATGTAAACAGGGATGGCATTTCTCAAGGGAGTCAGGTATCCTTAGTAATGCAAATTAAAATTAGTCAGTGGTCATTAGTCAATGACCTTGCTCTCCACTCCAGACACTAATATTTTGGCCTTATCCTAGGTGATATGAACTGTTTATTGACCCAAATGAGTGTAATATACAAACTAGAAGTGAGACTAGAACAGTATCTGAAATGAATTGGAGATATCATTGTGATGTCAGGCTTTCCTGAATATTAGTGACAAAATGGGGTGAGGGTAGGGAGGAGGAGGAATGGGAAGCAAAATTTCCTTAAAACTATCACTTACTTGCTTCTTCTTATAGAATCCTTTCTTGTCACAGTTTGGAATATGAATCCCTCTTGGGCTCAAAACATTCAGAAACTTCAGGTGGTTCAATGTGTCTTCCATTTCTCTGCGGCAAGGACCCTGTTGGTTAATTGATAAATAGAACAAAAAAATGTAGTTTCTTTCCCTCTAATACCTTAAAACAAGTTACTAATTTTAAGAGAGCAAAAACCCAGATAGACAATATTTTCACTGATGTAATACTTTAAATTTCTGTGAGGGCAGGTACTATACTGAATTCCTTCTGCCTCATCTTCTCTTCCCTTTTGCCTATCCTGCATTTAGCAGAATGCCTTTCATGTAGGAGACACTCAAATGTTGGCTAAGTGAATGTAAGAGGTTATACAGAGGACTGTTGCTCCTGAGTCCCTATGGATTTGATCTTGGAACACTTTCTAGTGGGCTCAGGGGTCTCCACTTAAGGATTAGTTATGGATGCCATCTGGTATGTAAGCACCCTAAATTGGAACTTTATATTCACACCCTTGTATAAACACATACACTTCCACTATTTCATCTACTTCCCACCTCTGAGAAGAAATTCATTATTTGTGGTGTTATAATAATAAATAGTAATATACATACTATCTCCAAGTTTGCAAAGTGTTTCTAGGTGCATCATTTCTTTTTAGCCTGACAACAACTCTGGAAGGAGTTTGTTAACATGATTATTTATATTATTGATTATTATTAATTGATAGTAATATTAATAAGCAGGTGATTACTATTATTCCCATTTTAAAGATGAGGAAACTGATTAGAATGGAATTCCAATTAGAATTGTTCTTCCCTTGCCTCTTCCTGTCCACATTCTTCCAGTTCTTCAAAGTCTAGCTTGAAAGCCAAGTCCTATGACTTAAAGATATCCACCAAAGATATCCCTGAACCTCGAAGCTAGAAAAAGTCTCTTTCTCTGATCCCTCTGATTCTTATGATGGTCTATGTTGTCCCTCAAAGAGAAAATTTACATGTTATTGATCCTTGTATACTTATTTTCATGTCTTGTATCCTGCAGGTTCTCAATATGCATTTCCTGGATAAATTAGTATCATACTAATGCCCAGTCAAAAGGGGTCCATGCTAGCTTTCAAAAGACATCACCTTCTTAAGTAGTATCATCATCTAGTAAATCTGTCATGGTAATAATTAGTGTACCACAGGCTTCCCACTCTGCTTTTGCATAGATTACAGATGATAGCCTTCCATTTTTATAGATTTCAAATGTAGCTTTTTGATCAGAAATGGGCATGATACTCTTTAACAAGTAATACCAAAGCTCAATTACAAAGTGTTTATTTTTTTCACACTATTAAACACTTCAAATGTTAAGGTCCAATGTAACTAGTAACTGAAAAAATATTTGGTAATGAACATTTTGGATGATATACGTCAAGAGCCAATATACAAATTTTCACTACCTGTTGCCCCCTGAGTGGGGGAGGGGAGAAGTATATAGGAGGAAAGAGGACAAAGTAAACTCAGAATCCTTACATATTCAGTCTCCTGTTTGGATTCAGAAGAGAAATTCTGTGTGTCTGTGCTTTGTGATTCATACTCCATTTTGTAGCGCTGAGTGTCTTTGGCTTGTCCTTTCCTGATGATGTCGAGTTTGGTGTGGTGTGGATGGAATTTGGAATCAGGCACCCGGGGGACACTGGGGATTGCCTGGTTCTCCATGCTGCTGGTGTTTCGGTCTTCTTCTTCATCACTGGCATTTCCTTGAAAGAGACCAAACAGAAAAATGGAATAATACAATCTCCATGATTAACCCTAGAGCAAAACTTACAACAATAGAATTTCCATTTCATAAGGAGAGCTTACTGTTTAAATAAATAGAGAAAAAAATAACTACAGGTATTTTTGAGACTATTGGTTGCTGAGGTATTTAAGAGGCTATATGGCTTAATAGACAGAAAACTGGCATTGAAGCCATTAAGACCTGAGTTTCAGTTCTGTCTCCAACCCTTGTTGGTGCCCTGCCCTGGGCAAGTCATTTAAACTCTCAGTACTCTAGACCAGTGGTGTCAAACTCAAATAGAAATAGATCTCAGAAACTACATATTGACTTAGAAAACCACAAATTAGCATTATCTATGTTGTATTATATTTTTATTTATTTTGTTAAACATTTCCCAATTTCGTTTAAATACAGTTTGCTACACTGATGAGTTGAAAATTTGATGCCTCTGGTCTAGGCTATTGTTGAAGACCATGAGTTGAAAATAAAAGTTTCAATTTAAATTGGTAGGAGCTTCCTATGTCAAAGAAATTATATGCTTAGATCCTATCCTTATTCTTGAGACTTTTAAAATTTCTTTAAAAATTCCCTAGGACTACTAGTAATTCCACTTTTAGAAACTATTAAAACTCACATTTTAAAGGTATTTATTTGTTAATTGTAATCTAATTATAATTAAAGATAGAGGTTATTTTAAAAGCTTGCTTTGGAAAAAAAATTCTCTTTACACAGCCAGGGGAATTTGTTTTGTCATTTTCCACCAGAAGGGGGCAGATATCATCTGGGTCAGGATGTGATCATTTCTAGAATCTGGAGCCAAATCAGAAATCTTTTAGCAACACTACCAACACAAGTTACTTAAGTAACTAGAAAAAGAAAGCTGTTTCAGAGACCTATTCAATCATCAAATGGATTAGGTGAACTGAATTACCATCTACAAAATATGATACTTCAAGTATCTCTTGGTATTTCCAAGGTTATAAAAAAAACAGCAGGTATTAGAGAGAGGCTGGGGCTTTCAGTCAGAGGGCCTGAGTTCAAATCCTAATTCTACTCTATTCATCACCTGGGTGAGAGTGGGCTGGACATTTAACTTCTTTTAAGACTTCCATTTTTTAGCAGTTTAAATGAGTGGAATGGCCTAGAGTCCTCTAAGATTCTCTCTCATTCAAAAATCTTATGATGTCTCAGCTCTTTAATGGGGAATATTAAATGTCTGATCTCTATATTTTGAAAGAAATACTCAAAATAAGTTCTGATTTAAAATATGATATAAATTCCAGGATGTATATATGCACATTATACCATTGTGATTTACGGGATCACTACTGCAGGCACCGTGGTCTAAAGGGAAATCTGTCAGAACTTCCTACTTGTAGCTTCTGGGCAGACACCCAGCACTGAAACCTCTTTGGGGGCCAAAAATAATAACAATATAAAAGAATGACATTCTTTAGACTCAGTGTGTTTTTACCACAGGGACCTAATCTGCAAAAAAAAAAAAAAAAACCCACAAAAAAACCCAGGACACAAGGTGCCTAGTAATGGAGAGAGTTGTCTTTGCTCCAGAAGACAAAGGTTTAAGCTTCTGTTTTTTTCTTTAGCAGCCTTGTGAAGGTAGGTCACTCTTAGCTTCTTTGGGCTTCATATTCTTAATCTGTGAAATGGGGTTAACATCTATCATACCTAGCTCATAGGCTTACCAGAGTTATTGTAAACTGAAAAGTGCTATATAAACGTGGAGCATTATTACACAATATTATAATCTATTACTAAGACTTTTAAGACAACTTTGAACAATCTTGCTCTCTGATCAATGGTATATAAATCTTTGATTATGTTGTTTGTGGCTTAAGGAGATTTCCTGTGAACTACCATAGGAATTATTAATCACATTCTGCATCTCTTAAGTACTTGATTATAATTGTTATCTGTTTTCAATTGTTATTTAATTTTTTTTACATGTTTTCTCTCCCTAGGAACGCATAGACCTTAGGCTACTTGGAGGGAGGGACTACTCTGAATCCTTTATTTTATTATATGAGTGTCCTTAATATTTAACACGGTGCTTTGCACAGAGCAGATATCCAATAGATATTTTGTTTGACTTCATGCCCTTTCCCCTTACAAGAGGCTAAAAAAAATTTAAGGATGGAAAAATGGATTTAGTGGACATGTGAAACCTTGTAAAAAAAGAATTTCCCACCTCTCCCAAGATCACAAGGCTTCATTGGTTGGCATATTCCTAACATGTAAGCTAACTGTCAATAAGAAGTTAGTTTCTAAGCCCCAATGACCACTATAATACCTTACCTTGAAGGATTGTGATAAGAATCAAAATGAGAGAAGGCATGTGAAATGCTGTGTAAACCTTTATGGATTATTTAAACCAGTTATTGTTACTCTTATTTTGTCTAGATTGATGATTTCATCTATCGAGGGCACTCCCAGTGAGTAAATTCCCTTCACCAACACGGATCAGCCAGAGGGCAACTGCAAGCCTTAGGGAGTTGCTGGGGCTGTGACAAGTGACTTGCCCACTCCCTATGTGTCGTAGGAGGGACTTGGACCTAGGTTTTCCTGACTTGGAAGTCAGCCCTCTATCCACTACTGCCTCTCCATCTATTATTACCGAATGTAAATCTTCTGTCTTTGTAATCACAAAAAGTTGCAATTCCCCAATCCCCCCCCCCCCCCCCCCCCCGCACACTTTGGTAATTCAATTACCAAAGAACATTTTTAAGTCACACTGATGTTGATGGTGAGTACTACTGATGTCTGGCTTCATAGGGACAATAATGACAGTAAGGAGAATTATGATCTAGGGCTTGGAATTCAGCAAAAAATCTGCCAGCTCCATTAAAAAAAATTAAATAATCAAATAAATAAAGACAAGCTACTCCCAACAGCTCCACTGCTGTTCGCAGGGGCTCAGAGACCTGCCAGCAGTACATCTTTCTTAGCCTTCTCTTCAGTGCCTTCTTCAAGTTCACCCGGATTCTCCCCCTCCCCCAATACTCCCCCTCCCGCACACCCGTCTTCCCCGCCCCCACCCGTGCAGCAAATTGCAGAATGGAAACGCTTATTGAGCTGCTTCTCACTCGCCTCTCTCTACCTCGCCCTTCCCCCCCACCAAAGGTAGTGTAATTGGTTTTGCAGCTAAACCAGGCAGGAGGAGCATATTTTAAGTCTCCGGCTTTCCTGAGCCAGGGCCGTTTCCACCCCCCCCCCCGCCCCCCTCCCCCACCTTATGCTACCCGGAGGATCCTCCAGCACGCGCCTCACTCCCCTTTCTCCCATTCATTTGCACCCACATCAGCCTGAACCGAGCAGAGATCAGGCTTCCCTGAAAGTTGGAGGTTTTCGGGTGACTACTGTGAATCTCCTCCGGGGATTTATCATCAAATTCACCCCAGGTACCTGAACTCTCAGACGCCCCAATAATTTGCCCTTTTATTCCGCTCTCCTTGGTTTGAGAGTGTTTCTTCCCCGCCCCCCATTTCCCCTTTCCTCCCCCCTTCATCCTTTTCTCCTGGTGAGCAGCTTCTAAGAATATTGTTGGCGTTGATCATGAGCCCCCTCTCCCGAAAAAATAGTAGCTCGTTTCATGCTCAGATCTCCCCCCAGCAAGCAGGAGGACAGCCTGGCATCATCAGAACCCTGACTTGAGATTCCCAACCTCTGAATATAGTTCTCTACCGAAACTTGAGCCAAGTTCATTACTCAGTTTCCTCTTCTGTAAATCCAGGAGGTTGGACAGGACAGTCTTAAGGTCTCTTTAAGGTCTATCTACTTAGATATCGCCATACTTTTGCAGACACAAGGTAAAGCCTCTTGCCCCAAGTTCACGTTCCTCCATCCCACCTCTGCCCCTCTCACGGGTTCTTACCTGTAGCATGAGGTCCTTGCATCAGGAACGCCTTCAGTTTGCTGGCGGTCGCATTGGTACAGAGGCCCCGGCCGTCTAAGAGCGCCTGTAAGGGTCTGGGCTCTCCAGGCTGGGGCTGGCAACTAAGACCGGCTCCACAGCGTTCGGTGTACACGCCGCACGGGTTGCCCTCTTGCAGGGCGCAGGTCAGGCAGCATCCGCAGCCCGGCTCGCGCACCAGCTCAGCGCAGTCTGGCACCAGCGGCTTGCACTGCTCCAGAGCCCGCGTGTCGCATGGCTCGCAGCGGACCACCGGCCCCACGGCCACCGCCAGCCGGCTCAGCAGCGCCAGTGCAGCTGCTGCCGCTGCCCAGAGCAAGTAAAGTTTGGACACCATAGCAACCAGCAGAGGGGAGGGCTAAAGGCAGCGTTGTAGAGGCGGCAACGAGAGAGGGAGCGAGGGAAAGAGAGAGAAAGAGAGAGAGGGGGGACAAGGGGGAGGATGGGGAATAGACGGACACACAATACACCCCCTAAACCTGGGAGAGAGCAAGGGTCTCTTTGCAGGAACTCCTCCGCAACTCTTCCTCTATAATAATAGTGTTATTATAAACTGATACAATAAGACCAGTAGTAAAGAGCTAATTTTGGTTTCCAACTTCCCAAGTTACAATCAGCTCTTTAAACCTCTTACTAAATCTATTCTACTACTACCTCCTTCCCACTCTGTTTCCCTCCCCAATAGGGGGGAATTAAAAAAAAAACAAACTCAAGAAATATATAATCTCGAGTCTGAAGATCTGCTACGAAACTGAGTGCTGATCAAAGAAAAAGGTGCTATTTTAAAAGGAAATAAAATAAAACAAGGAAACAATGTTCCCTATTTTATTCTCTTTGTAGGCTCCTGCTCCTGTAACTCTTTCCTCCCATCTGTTCTCTCATTCAGCTGAAGTCTTGCCTATATAGAGATCCAGCCTAGGACACGCCCCGGAACATGAATAATGAATAACTTGAAGCTCATGCTAAAGGGGAGTGACTAAGAAACTCAGGTTTTGGTTCAGAAAGTCCTGCAGCCCAGGGCTGGGCGCTTCATTTGAGTTCAAGTGCGTTTCTTAGAAACTCTCCTTTGAGGAGATGCACGGGATAAATCTTTTAAAGATGCATCATGTGTCTCTTGTTTCAAGGGAAAAGTTTCTCAATATTTCTTCTTTTTTGGCACCGTGAGGTATATTACACGAGGACTTGATGGGAGTTGCCCTTTTAGATTTCCATCTTCCAGCCTATGCACTTTGGCATTCAGTTTTAAAGCACAGGCAACCTGGGAGGCGTATGGCGTGTGCCCTCTCAACACACGCACCCTTGCGCACGCATACACACATACATGCACATACACGCATGGAGTGGGCTTTCCAGCAAATCCTTTGGAAAGAATTCACATTTCACATGACATGCAATTCGTTGACAAAAATTGGAAGAAATCTGACGTCCCCCTCTTTTCCCGCACCACACCCCTCTTCCCATGTTTCCAGCTCTCTCTGTGTCCCCAGCACTTCCACATGGCACCGTGGTTCTAACTGACACATTCGCCTTCCCTCCTAGCTTTCCTTAGCTCTAAGACAGAACTCTTTGTTAAACTGAACGGACAGAGGAGCAGCTAGGCAAAGGAAGGTACCAGCGACAGACCCGAAGCGTACCCCGGCGAATAATTAGAAAATTATTATTTATTATTATTTGCATACTTGACATTTTGGATGAATATAAGTTTACTTTAAAATCCTCTAACTAGAAAAAGAATTTTTAAAAAGTCTCCTAATTTGAATGAATAATACGTATTTTTGCTACTGTTACTTTAAAAAAAAACACACTGAGCATGTGAAGGAAGGAGGCAAGGGTCTTCTGCAGGGTCCTAATGATCTAATGCAACTCTTGATTAAATCAACATTAATTAATGTTGACAATTTTAGACATGCAGAGAAATCATTTGAATATGCATATATGGTCTGCTTTCACATCGAGAAATATGTAAATAAATGAAAATATTCTTTTCTCACTTTTTTTGCTCCCAAATCTCAAGGAAATGATTGATTATTTTTAATGCTAGGAAGGGAAAATAGAAGTCAATTGAACTTAGTTTGCAAGCATTTTCTTATATGCACAAATCAGATCCTCTTTGTTACATCACGTAAGTGGTGCTTCATTTATTTTTTAAAAAGAAAAGGACATTAATTATACTAGGTAATTAACAATTAAATAGTTCTAATTCTAGCCTTTTAAATCAGATTATTTTTTGAAATCGTAATTTCTAAATGCCACTTTCTTGTTCTTTACTGATTCTTTTCTAACGTTTTGAAATAAAACCCATTTGTAATTCAAGTTTGTCAGCAAATTTTTTTAAATGCCATCTATAAATGTTTCAAACGAGAAAACCCATTTTTAAACTGTTTAGATAACTCACAACTAATTTCTTTCCTGGCATAAAGGATGATTTACTGACTTCTTTGTCTTCTTATTCATTTCCCCAATTCGCCAAGAGAGGTCGCTGACTGTCCAGGATTAAATTTGCAAATTTAAGATTTGATGGAGTTCATTTACAAAGAGGTTATTGATCTATGGTTCAAGACTAAGTGAATTTTATGTAGAAACTGTTGTGGGAAGACTTTTTATTACTATTTCAATACCTTACACATTATTATTTTTAAATATGTTGGGGGCTAAATTGGATATTTTAGATAGAAAGGATAACCAGAAATTTGGTCCTTAGGAAATATGAAATCATTTTAATTTTTCTGCTTTATCTTTCTTTAAAATACATAGAACGGGGTGGTGGGTGGTGGACCTAACTTTATTTCTAGTATCTATAACACTATTATCATCACCTAGCATATTTTCCCCAATATTAACCTGAAGTTCTTTCAAGTTGGGAAATCTTCACATTTCTATACCTGTCTCTCCATTTCATGTGAAAAAGAATGGACAAAGCAAACCTTTCCAGTTAGATCTGGCTCTTAAAATAGTCATAATGACCTTGAGACTTAAAAATAACTTAGTGGGTATGTATTCAAAATAAAATTGTTAATATCATATTTCTGCCACTCACTTAAGAAAATGTGAGACCTTGACTGATAAGTATTCTCAAATATGTGTGTATACTGAGCCAGATTTAGACTTTCTTTTTTCACTTATGTCCTTGTGAAATGTAAGTCTCAGAAAATGAGAAAAATTAAATTAAAAAAAGTCACTTTATTACTGTTTCCATTCCCTTTAAAAGAAAAATGCTATTTCTTTTGCAGTTTTTACAGTGTTGAAGAAATATATATTGGGAACATTAGTGCTCTAGGGGACTTAGGGGGAGCCAGAGTACCATTGTTCCTGGATGGCTTAGATTAGCTGTTCTGAATCTCTCTTACAATGCTAGGGAGAATGAAAAAGTGTTTCAGATCAAAACCTAATTGAAAGTTTTCAGAAATTGTTCCAAAATGTTAATTGAATTTTTATACAGATTTCAGCCACTTCGATCAATAAACTTTGTAATAATTTAAGCATATCTCTACCATTTATGTGGCATAAATGAAACTTTACAATCGTTTGCTTAACCTGAAAAAAAATGGAGTACAAAAATAGCAGATAGCATTGCAGGAGCAACTTTTAAAATAACAAGCATTCCTGAATCACTCATTATGCTCTAAGCTTTGTGCTTAGCACTGGGGATCCAGCAAAAGGCAAAAAACAATCCCCGTCCTCAAGGAGCTCACATTCTAATGGAGAAGACAGCACGACAGCAACTATATACAGAGGAGGTAGTATCAGGTGGAAGGTACCACCAGTACGGAGGCTGCCAGGACTTCTTTCAGAAGGTGGGATTTTTAGCTGAGACTTGCAGGAAACTAGGGAAACCAGGAGGCAGAGGTGAGGATGGAGAGCATGGGATTCAGACAACGAAAAGGCATGGAGATGGGGGAGGGAGGTGCTGTGCATGGGGTACAGCAGAGACACCAGATTTGTGGATTGTAGAGCCCAGGAAAGTGAGTAAAGTAGAAGTCGGAAAGGTATGAAAGGACCAGGTTATGAAGGACTTAAAAGGACAAAAAAAGATCATTTTATATCGAAGCCTGGGGACAGATCTGAACTTTAGGAAAATAGCTTTGGCAACTGAATGGTAGATGATCGGGAAGGTGGAGAGACTTTTAGCAGTTACCAACCAGAAAGCTTATTGTAATTGTCTAGGCATGAAGTGATGAGAGCTTGCAATGGGGTTATGGCAGCATCAGAGGAGAGAAGGGGGTATATAGTGTGTGTGTATGTATATGTGTGTATATATAAATTAATGTATATAGATATAGCAATATACATACTCATCTATGTGTGTATATATGTCTCTGTGTATGTGTGTGTATTGCCAGGGTAGAATCTATAGGACTTGGCAACAGATTGGATATGGGGATGAGTGTAAGGGCAGAATTGAAACTGACATGCAGGTTTTTAGCCTAGAGGGGAGAATTATGGTTCTCTAAAATAGCAAATTAGATTGGAATCAAACCCAATTTTCAAGATTTTTTTCTTGGATCAAATCATTTGTACTTGGTTAATTGGAAAGTCAATAATTAGCTGTATATATAATTATAATGTTCAAGTTTGGCCCTAAGGAGGAGATTTAAAAAAATGCAACTCCCCCTTCCCACTTTGTAGAGGTGGGAGACTATGAGTATGGAACACTGCACATAGTGCTAGGCTTGGTCTAACAGGGTGATTAGGGGGAACTCTTTTATCTGCTAACCCTGTCCCCATAGAGATAATTTTAGTTGTTGCTCAGTCCCTTTTGACTCTTTATGACCCCTTTTGGGATTTTCTTGGCAAAGATACTAGAATGGTTTGCCATTTCCATTTCCTTCTCTGGCTCATTTTCCAGATGAGGAAACAGGCAAACAGGGTTAAGTGACTTGCCCAGGGTCACACAGCTAGTAAGTATCTGAGGTCGGATTTGAACTCAGGTCCTCCTGACTCCAGGGCTATCCATTGTGCCAGCTCACCTGTTAGTTCCATGGGAACATCTTGGGCTAGGTCAACTTTGTCTGATCACTCAAATCTTGCTCCTACCCTTAGTTTTGCTAAGCTTCTGCCTCTTTCTGTTTATTTCTCTTTGTTAAAGGAATGCATAAATATCACTGTGTATATATGTATAATATGTATGCATAGATTCATATATAGTATACATAAATGCATATGTAATACATATATTCAGAAATTGATGTGATATAAAAGCAAAATAAACAATGATTCAAAATAAAAAATATAACTGTGGTGATAATTGGTTTTTCTTTTTTTTCAGAGTGGGGCTTCTATTAGAAGTTATCAGTCCTGTATCCCAATACCTATCATAATGTCTTGCTTACCAACCAGCACAGAAGATTGGAAATAAGCCAATGCAGTATTATTCACATAGACAGGATCAGACCCCAACTTTATCAGTATTGATTTCACTAAATGGGATGTGCGCTGTTTGACATGAAAGCCCTTCACAATCTGGCCCCACTCCTACCTTCCCAGACTTCTTACCATTTATTTCCCTCCACACACTCTATAACCTGATATAACAGCCTTGCTCTTCCTCCTATATAACAGGGGTTATTTCCCAGGCCTGGAATGCTCTCCCTCCTTATCTCTGCTTCCTTCAGGACTCATCACAAATCCCTCCCTTCCGCAAGAAGCCTTCCCAATGCTCCATGCTAGTGTTTTGGCTTTGAGATTGCTTTCCATTTACACTGTGGATTGTGGATTGGAGAGCCCAGGAAAAGCAGTAAAGTAGAATTTGTAAAGGTATGAAGGGACCGGGTTATGAAGGTCTTAAAAGGACAAAAAAGACCTTTTTTATTTTTATTTTTTTTTGCATGCTGTGTCTTTCATTAGATTATGAACTTATGGAGAGTAGGGATTGTTTTTGACTTTCTTTTATCCCTAGGGTTTAGCACAGTGCCTAGCATACAATATACACTTAATAAATGCTTGTTGACTGTGTGGCCTCTGGAGACACACAAGCCATGATCTTGGACCCTCATAGACACCTATGAAAGCCAGCTCACTATATTGAATTCACAAAGAGATGGAGCCTCAGAAAATAATACCAAGATGGACTCTAGCATGACTCCTCCTGGATTTAACATCATCTCTGCTTACAATTGTGCTATTTTCCTTATAGAAATAAGAATAACTCACATGTCTATATCACTTTCAAGTTTGCAAACCACTTTCTAAATGACGGCCCCATGAGGTAGGCAAATTGCCACACCTCCCTGCGGTTTGGTTTCCTCCCCTGTAAAATGAGGGGATTGGAATACATGAACTCTGACATTTCTTTTAACTCCCTAGATCAATGATCCAATAAGGAGAGGGTAGAGACATTTCCACTCCCTTTCTTCACAACCTCCCACCCCCATCCTGTGGAAATACCAATTTCTTGCTTATTTTTCTCTATCAAGTAAGTGTCTGCCGTTGTATCTGGCATCACACTACTTTCGGGATCTTATATTTGCACAGTTTAAATGGGTTTATGTCTTACTTGCCAACATTTGGCATGAATTTGATAGGTTAACTACATTTGCATGGTTTGTCAAAATGTCAATTCAAGGAAAGCATAAACATGGGAAAGGAAAAGGAGAATATTGAATTCGATTAAGGATGCCCGTACCACATGGATCTGGGAACAAAATCTAACATGAAGGGAAACATATGTTACAGACTGATATCAAATCACTGTGTTTACAGGGTATTTCCTTCACTAAAATTTGAGTCACAAGCATAAGGCCACACAGAGACTTTACTTTTTAAGTACATGAACCACAGGGGATAGCAAAATGGAACTCAAACCTTCAATAAATACTTAGACCTGGGCACAGCAGACTAGCAGGACTACAATTAATCATAATAATCATACTAGGTAACATTTGTACAGAACTTAAAGGTTTGCTATGACATATATATGAAATCAAATGAGGTAAGATATGCCTTGCATAAATGTATATATATCTACACACATGCATCTTCATATATTGTTCAAAGAGGACCAATGACATCACAAGGATGTCTTGACATGCACATGAATTGGATTTAAGCGAGGCAGAGTTACACAAAGTCGGCAGCCTCATTCTTTATTCCAGAGGGGCAAGACATAAGGTAAGATGACTGGCAAGGGCCCTAAATTTCTTATGTTCTTCTGAAAACAATGGAAAGGCAATTGAGGGAAATGCTGCAGGAGGGATTTTTTTATTTTTTTGCTTTTTTGTTATTTTTTTCTTTCCACTTGATCGAAGTAAAAGGAACAGGCAGCTCTTTGAGAAGACAGGGCAGAGATATAGGCAGAGGTAAACTGATAAAGAGTTCTGAATCAAAGATTCCATTTCATGATGTCTCATTTTATTTGATCTGGAGAGCAATGAGAAGGTCAAAGGAGGTTTTTAAGGAAGAGATAACATGGTCAAAGTGTCTGGTGACAAAGTGGATTCTGGCAGCAAGATTACATTTCCAGTATGTCCATCACCTTTTTCCCATAAGCTAATCTTCCATTGGTGCTGACACATTAAGTCTGTGTGCATACTTTGTTAATAACATGGCCTTTGATGGAATTTGTTTTTAAACAAATATGTATTTGTTCCCACTTTTTTTGTTTTGTTTTCAGAAGGACTCGTTATATTGTTTTTTAGACATGCCTAATAACTTTGATAAAAGACTGATCCATTATAATCTCAGTGCAAATACCACGTATACATATAGAAGTGCATCTTATCTCATTTGATCTCATATACTTATTATGCATAGTAGGTGCAAGGAACAGGGAAAGGCAATGACTATTCCTCTTCTTTACCACTCTCTTTCTCCCAATGAAGTCATCCCTGTTCTCAATGGGTCTGTTTTCTTGCCTTCTATCCAAGACACAGAGAATGCCATGGGATCTTCACAGTGAGATAACTCTGCATCACCACATTAATAACATACTTTTTTTCTTCCCTCAGTCATATCATCGTCAGAGACTGGGGAATCCTGAAACCCCTAAAATTTCCTTGCCCTGAGTTCTAATCAATCAATCAATCAATCAGTATTTATTAAGTGCCTATTGTGCATTAAACACTACACTAGGCTATGTGCATGTGCACACATACGTATGTATGTAGATACAGATAGATCTATATATAGATAGATCTATCTATACCTATATCTACTTACACATACATTATATGTAAACATGTATAATTTGTACACAAGTACAAAATACACAATAGAAAAAATAAATATAAAATAAATGCGAGGTAATTAAGGTCAGAAGGAATTAAATGTAAATAGGGAAAGGGAGTCTAGAAAAGCTTTGAGTAAAAGGTGATGATTAAGTTGAGCCTCGATGGATAAGGAGGAGGTGAGAAAGAAGAGCATTGTAGGCATGGGAAATGGTCAGCGGAAATTCAGAGAGAAAGGAGATGTATGGAATGTAGAGAGGGCCAGGTTGGCTCTATTATATAGTTGTATGAAGGGGATAATTTCCGCTCTTTGTTTGCTTAACAAAAACCTATGCCATATTTCTTGCTACCTTTATTCATAATTCAGTAGCTATCTTTAACCATAATTTGATGGCTTCTGCTGATACCTATATAGGCAAAAGCTCTGGTAACTAAAATTCTACTTTCCCTGATGTGTTTAAAGTGAATATTTAGGAATCCATTTCCTTTAAAAGTGCAGTTGGTTTATATGTTTTTGTCATCGCAGCTTTTCTAGAAAAACTGATTCTGTTCCAAAGTTTGCTTTGTGGGTAGCACCATCCTGGGGATAAACCAAGAGTTTAGAGTTATTCATTATTCATGGTTTTCAGATAGATTTGCCTGGAAATCTTCTCCCAATATGTTTGGATCATTATAGATCTGGAAGTCATTTCAGTCAACTTCCTTCTCCCATTTTATATCAGAGGAGACTGAGGCCCAGAACAGTAACATGACTTTCCCAGGGTCACCCAGGTAGGAAGTAGAAGAGCCCAGCTTTAAGTCCAACTCCTCCAACATCAAATCCGGTATTATTTTCACTGTACTAAGACATCTCCAAATGCTTAGGAAGTATAAACAAAAGTCCCCACATGGCAAGGGGGTATCAGTTAATCAATACACATATAGATTAAGTGCCTACTGTTTGTCAGGTACACTGCTAGACACTGGTAATAGTAGGAAGATCTCTGACCTCAGCTTTTTCTTTTTTTGGAGGGGGGAAGGCAAGGCAATTGGGGTTAGGTGACTTGCCCAAGGTCACATAGCTAGTTAAGTGTCAAGTGTCTGAGGCTAGATTTGAATTCAGGTCCTCCTGACTTCAGGGCCCATGCTCTAGCCCAGGCTGCCCCACTGACTACTTCTTATATAACCTTAGGCAGGTTATTTCACCTTTCCAAGCTGAAATATCCTTAACTGTAAAAAGAAGTGATTTGGTGATTTCTAGCTTCCCTTGTGGTAGTGATTTTATACCTGCAAGGTCTCAGTTGAAACCTACTAGTTATTTCTTCATGAAACAATGACAGGATGGGGAATTTGGGTACACCTCTTTGCACTTGTAACTACTGAGTCAAAAACTACTTCATAATAAGGACCAGAAAATATTTCTAGGGGGGCAGGTAGGTGGCACAGTGAATAGAGCACCATCCCTGGAGTCAGGAGGACTGAGTTCAAATCTGGCCTCAGACACTTAACACTAGCATTGTGACCTTGGGCAAGTCACTTAACCCCAGTTGCCCTCCAAAAAGCAAAAAAAAAAAAAAGGAAAAAGCAAAGAAAAAGAAAATATTTCTAGGGACTGCACTTGGGCACAATGGATAGAGCTTGCTGGATACCTCCACTTGGATTTTTCATAGACATCTTAAAGCTAATATTTTCAAAACTATACTCAATATTTTTGCTCTCTCCCAACATCTCCACTTGCTAATTTCTTTATTTCGGGAACCATCATCCTTCTGGTTACCCAGGTTCATAACCTTGGCATCATCCTACACATCTCCCTTTCCCTCGACTCCCATACCCAGTTAGTTGCTAGTTTCACTGAATCTACTACCTCCACAGTTTCTCCCATTCAGCCCCTACTCTCTGCTCACATCTTCACTATCCTAATTCAGGTCCTTTTCATTTGTCAACTGTACGTTTTAAAAGGCTTTTAAATTGTCTCCCCGTCTCTAGTCTGTCCTCTCTCAATGCAATTTCCGTACAGATGCCAAATTGATATTACTAAAATACAGAAAAGACCCTGTCTCTCCTGTGCTTAAGAAACTTTAATGGTCCCAAATTGCTTCTAAGATAAAATACAACCTACCCTTTTGGGCATTTAAAGCCTTTTATAATCAAGCTGCTTTCTCACATTTAATCCGGCTTTGCTAGGCTTTTTACACATTACTCTCCCTTTGTATTCTATCCTAACTGGTCTATTTGAGGTTTCCAGTACAAAACGTTTTATCTCCCATATCTGTGATTTTATGCAGCACATGCAATTTATTGCCTGCAATTTATTCTCGCTGTATTTCAACTTCATAAAATTGCTAAATATCTTTAACATTTGGCTTTCTAGGAATACCTCAACCTACATGATACCTCTCCCAATGGCTTGTGCCCCTCCCCCCACAACTGGTTGTTGACTGCATATAATTTGTTTTTATTCCTCTGTTCACGTTGCTTTCCTCTAGGAGAACACGAACTCCTTTTGTGCAGAAACTATTTAACGATTGCATTTGTGTGTCCCACACCTAGCACATCCATCTACATTACTCATCCATGGTTCCTGGACACGCTGAGGATACAATGACAAAATGCCCAGAACAATCAGTGCTTAATAAATGCTTGTTAAATTGAACTGAAGATTTAGAAAATATTATGTGGTGGCCCTTTTCCTTGGAGAAACGCGTTGGTTTTCTTATGTATGCATTTAATTTAAGCAAGCTTCATGCTCATTTTTGATACACTAGCACCTATTCGCACAACATACTGAAATAACAGATTTATTCTTTAAATGAAGAATAGCACAGTTGATTCATAAAGAGCTTCATTAGGCAGCCTTCTGTCTGAGGTATTTATGTGCATTAATAATAGCTCTTAGGATCCTTACAAGTCACACAGTGCTTTCTCATGAGATACTTATGGAGCACACATGATAACGTTCTCGTTTTCTGAAGGACAAAACTGAATCACAGAAAAAGTGAAGTGACCCACCCTGTGTCAGACCATTAATAATTCAGGACAGGAAACCAAATCCTTTGACTCCAAATTCAGTGTTTTCACAGAGGTTTCAATTCCCAGAGGTGAATGAGTAGCTGGATTGCCAACTTAATAGGTATCTTTCAGATCATGATTCTGGTTACCTCACCTCAGGAAGAAACATAAGGAGAAAGAGAGAGACAGAGAGACAGAGACAGAGACAGAGAGAGACAGAGACAGACAGAGAGAATGAAGGGGGGGGAGAGACAGAGACAGAGAGAGACAGAGAGAGAGATTGAAGACAGGGTGGGAGAGAGACAGAGAGAGACAGAGACAGAGAAAGACACAGAGAGACAGAGACAGAGAGAGAGACAGAGAGACAGAGGGAGACACAGAGAGAGGCAGAGAGAGAGAGAGAGAGACACAGACATACGGAGACAGAAACAGAGACAGGGAGACACACACACACACACACACACACACACACAGAAGCAGTTACTACAGGGAATTGCTACATTTTAATCTTAGCAGGTATTTCTGCCTGTCATTTCCTGACAAGCATTTATTTTCTGGCATCTATCAAGTACCATTTGTTGTTCTTAATTAACTCAATTGCTTCTTCATAGCAATATGCATTTTTCCTTTCCCTCTGCTTTTGTTAATACAATGACTTTAATTACTTATCACTTTTTGTTCCTTTCCAGCTTCTTTAATTTTTTTTTTTACCTTTCTTGCCTTATTCCTTTTTTTCTGTTCTTTAGTTCTGTTCAGTTATTTGTTCTTCTTGTCTTCTTCCCTTTCTTCACTCTTCATCTTTCTCTTCCTCTATCCCTCTTTCTCATGTCCATGCTTCCCTTTGTTCCCCCCCCCCTTCCGCTTAATCTAATTCATCTCTCATTCATTTCTAGCTGACCTTTTATTTTCTGTTTCCTCGTCTTTTATTGGCCTTTTCTTGAATTCCAGTTACAAGCAGTTCCCAAGTTACAAATGCCTGGCACAGAGTCCCTGATGTCATTGCTTTAGAGTGTGCCAACATTGCCACAGTGGCACTGGGGCTCCTATTTCTTGGAGGACCCATCTGAATAGCTTGGGAGCTGTTGCCAAGAGCTGGGTAGTCCCTGAGGGCATTCATATCACCACTAGAGCCACAATAACTATTCCCGTAAGAGGAAACTTCCCCTTCACTCCCACTTTCCCCATACCAGAGATCTGACTCCACCCCCTCCAGCTCCTCTTTAGTCACTGTCCCACCCCACTCCCACCAATTTGCCATATTCCTTTGTTTGAATTTGTATCCCTTTTCCAGGGCCCAAGGCAGTCAGAGTTCTGATATGTCCCTCCCCAACCAATCCTTCCCTGACACATGAACCTCAGTAGAAATGTCCAATCATCCCCAAACCCTATCCTAAACCTGGGGATCTGCCATTGTGGGGAGTGAGAAAAAATCCCTCTCCCATGGTCAGAGTCCCCTAACTAAGGAAACCACTGCAGTGTCCTCAATAAATATGCCCATGGATTATAAAGGATTTTCTCCACAACATCTTTGAGGAGCACAATTACCCCCTTCATAGAGCTGAGAAAACTGAAACCTAGAGGACTGAAGTAATTTGTCTAAAGCTCCACACCATATTAGATAACTAATAATAAACTAAAGTATAAACTTGGGTCTCTTGATTTCCAAATTCAGAGCTCTTTCTAATATACCATTCAGGTCCTTGTTCTTCCTCTGTCAGAGGTCAAGATGGAATGTGGAAAAGAGTTCATAAAGCCAGAGATAATAGCATTATAGGTTTGTAACTGGATGACACAAAAGGGGGCATCTAGCTCCTTGCCCCCATTGTCCAAATAGGTAAATGAGACCTGGAGAAGTTAAGGGGTTTGAGCAGAGGCAACCAATATCAAGTGAAAAGACCAGAATTTCAACCCTGGTCATGTGACTCTGAAACCAGCACTCTTTCCTCAGTGTCACAATGCCATTCAGCCCTTTTAGGTAGGCCCAGAATTCTCCATTTCTTCAATCAAACTCCTACAAGATTTCTGCTGGGGGTGCTGAGGAAGACTTAATAAATGTTTGTTAAATTTGAATCTGAAAAATATGACTTTACAAATTAATTGGAATTTTTTTTCCCAAAGATTCGTTTGTTAGGGGCTGTCAGTCATTCTACAATGTTTTTGAGAACCTAACATGTACTTAGACTTATGTGAGGTGCTGGAGATTAAAATATATAAATGAGTTAGTCTTTGACTTCAGGAAGTTGTTTTTTTTTTTCTTTTTCCTAGTGTCCAGATTGAATTAGAAATGTAGAGATACCATCAATGTAATATGGAACCTTAGGCAGGCCTTCACACCTAACTAGTGGGCTGATATTACCCTATACTCAGAGTACACTCCTCCAAGGCATGCTCTTTGGGTTTTGTATTGCTTTTGATTCATAAATTCCCATACCACATACTGAAATATGAATAATAAATACATTCTTCTTTCTTCATGATGTCTATATGCTATACAAAAATGCAGATGAACAATAGAATATGGCAAGTGAATACCAGAGTTATAAACAAAGCACTCTAAGACTTTAATGAAGGGAGAGATCACTTCCAACTGAAGAGCTCAGCAAAGGCTACCAACCTTTTTGACAGATATCTAGCACAGAAGTTTTCATGTAGTAGACATTTTCAAAGAGGGCTCAGACATTGACAGGCTTATTACTGGCCACATGTACATAATAAATGAAGGAATTTGGAACAAACCATTGAAGTAGATAGTCATAATTTGGCATATTTCCACCTGGGTTCTTGGCTTGTACCCTTCTCTATAACCTAAGGAGAAGTGGATTGATGGACTTGAGAAAAAGTCTAGGACTTAAGATTCATGTTTTTTCCTTAGGTATGTACTTCTTCACTATTCTTGTGGATGGTGTTTGTATTATGGGGAGTGTACTCCAATTTTATAGGGATAAATATTATATTGCTGCTTTTATTATTGTGCTATTTAATTAAATGCTTTTGATGTGACCTAAGAATATTGTCTGTCTTACTAGTAAATGTAAACACATTGGTGGGGGCTCATACGCTACTTTTTGAGCAAATGTGGTCTTGATGGAATCCTAATAAAGCTGCCCCCAAATCCAATATTCTAACTTCCTTATGGGCCCTGCTGAAGAGCAGGTATGTCCTGATTTAGCCACACAATTTGGTTGTAAGCATACCCCAGGGCCCCAGAATCAATACAGCCAATGCCCATAGCTAGCCACTGCCCCCAGACTCAATTCATATATTTTAATGGGTATGTTCTTGTACTCTACCACAATCACATCATCTATTCAGCCCAAGACAGGACCATAATACCTAACTATCTATCTTGACCACACAGAACCACAATAGCTGACCAATCAGAAAGCAGTGTGACCATAATATTTGACCATGGAACCATAGAATTGACCCCTCCCATAATACCTAATCCCTTGACAAGCCCCTCCTGCCTTTTTAATAGTCATAATTTATGTCATATAATTGCATCTTTACCCTATAAGAATCCATGTTGCTTTCTCTAAAGTTGCTGGTTCCTCTTGGAACTTAGCCCACTTCATGAGAGGCGTCAATCTCAATAAATGCCTATACTTGGATTAGAGATGATCTGACTTTGAATTCTTTGAGATAGTTCCACCAGTTCCAGGTTTGGGGAAAAGTCAACATGAGTACATGGAGTTTGGAAATGGATTGTCATGTGTAAGAAATAATACTTGATAATAGAATATGTATGATGGAGATTAAAGGGTAAGAAGACTGGAAAAATAGAAAGGATCCAAGTTGTAAAAAGTTTTAAATGACAAAGAATTTATTATTTGACCTTGGAAGTAATAAGGAATTCCTGTAATTTATTGAGTGGGGTGAGGGAGGGGGAGGGGAGTGAAATGGTCAGACCTGTGTTTTGGCACAGATCATTCTAACAACTGGGTAGGGGAATGGTCTGGAGTGTGGAGAGACTTGAGGCTGGGTGACCAACTAGAGACCTATTGACATAGTCTAAGTAAGACGTGATAATGGTCTCTACAAAGGCAGTGCCCATGTAAGTGAAGAGAAGAATATACACACACACACAGACACACACAGACACACAGACACACACGCACACACACACACACATACACACACACACACACACACTTTGTGAAGGAAGAAATGACAAGATTTGACAACAGAATGGAAATGTGGGATGACAAGCAAGGAATCAAAGATGATACTAAGGTTGTGAGCCCAGGAAACTGGGAATATTGTGTTGTCCTTGATAGTTATATGGGAGTTAGGGTAAGTTCTCTTTTGGACATGCTGGGTTTTGGATGCCTAAAGGACAGCCCATTTGCAGCAGATATGGGCTATGGCTCAAGAAAAAGATTAGGGCTAGATATATTGATTTGGGAATCATCTGCATAGAGATGAGAATTGAACCCATGAGATTCCTAGATGATATAGCAGTTGGCACAGTGGGTAGAGTGTTGAATCTAGAGTCAGGAAGACCCATCTTCCTAGATTCAAATCTGGCCTCAGACATTTACTAGCTCTATGACCCTTGGTAAATTCCTTAAATCACTTTGTCTCTGTTTCTTCATCTGTAAAATGAGCCAGAAAAGGAAATGGCAAACTACTCCAGTATCTTTGCCAATAAAACCCCAAATGGGGTCACTAAGAGTCAGACACCACTGGAAACCATGGCAGGAAGAGAAAAGAGAAGATAGCCTAGGGTAGAATCTTGAACATTGCCCATTATTGCTGGGAATGACTTCAAGATGCAGTAAAAGGGACTAAGAAGTGGTCAGATAGGAGAACCAAGAGAAAGCAGGAGCAGTGCTAGGAAAACCTAGAGAGGAAAGAGTATGCGGGACAGGATGGTTGACAACATCAAAGGCTGAAAAGAAATTAAGGATGCAAATTGAGAATAGACTATTAGATTTGACTTTTAAAAGAAAATTGGCATCACTGGAAACCATTTGATTTCTTTAGTTAGCTCAAATGGAGCCTCATGCTGTAAGTTTGCTGAGTAGGATTCCTGTTTCAGGACTGAAAGGGACCTCAAAGATCATAAAGACCCTGTATTTTACGAGAGAAGTTTTCAATTTGAATAACGAGCTCAGAAGTCAGATTGCCAAAAGTTGAGAATCAGGAGGAGTAGAAGTTCCAAGCCTCGCATGGTTTTCTCAAGGCATTTAGCTGAGAAGGGGAGAAATATAAAATTGTAGTTATCAGGGATGGTCTTTTTTTGTTGTTGTTTTTGTTTTTAAAATGAAAAAGAAGACATGGGCATGTTTGTAGACAGCAGGGAAGAAGTCAGTAGATGGGGGATAGACTGAAGATTAGAGAGTGAAAGTGAGAGTGAGGGCATCTACTAGGGAAGGTAGGAGGTTGTGGGATCAAGGTTATATGTGGAGGAGTTAGCTTTAATCAAGAGAAGGGCTACCTCTTCATATGAGAGAAGGGTAAAGAAGGAAAAGTGATGTGGCAGATCCTGGACTCAGTTTTAAGTCTGACTCTAAATAAAATGCTTTACCATTCTACTGTACTGCTTTATGTTAGTCATACATTAGTAACCTCAATTATTGCTTACTAGTATGAGGTCCTTCCAAGTGTTTCTAATTAGTACTTGACTCCAGAAAGGTCAATTAAGGGGAGAAAGGTTTTTTCAGTAAACAATACTTGGGTGTGGGATGTTGCCAGTCAAAAAAAAATGAAATACTGACCATGTGCCTGCTAAAATTACATCAGAATATTTATGTCTATACCTTGTGCAAGTTATTTACATATAGATGGATATGGATATATGTATGTATACATGTATGCCCATATACAGAAATATGTTTATATTACAAAGTTCAAAATTTTACCCCCTTTCAAATACAATAGCAAATTACCCAACACCCATGTCAAACAAAATGGATAAAGACAAACTCCTGAGTGAAATCTTGCTACTCCAACCCTTCAGTAACCAATAGGCACTGTGGAAAGTATTTCACCACTGTCCTCTTCTGTGTCCACACAGGCTGGTTGTTGTGCAAGACTGGTTCCTTTTGAGAGGATGCTATACAGGTGTTCTTCCTACATGATTAACCATGTGACAAATGTTTGTGTCACCAAAAAAATTACAACATCCTGGGAGTTTTGAAACTAGTGGGTGGTCATTTTGTGTAATAGAAAGAGGAGTCAGGTATGCCATTAACTTCTTCTGTGAGCTTTGGTAAATTATTCTCTTCTCTAAGACTTCTCATCTGTAAAATGTGGGGATAGGACTGGTCCTTTTCCTAGATCCCTTTTGACTATTACATTCTATGACTCTATTTGGGTTAAAACAGCAACAAAGTCCATTTGGTTCCTTTGGTAAGCACAAATGGACTCTCATGCTTTAAGTTTGTTGAGCAGGATTCATGTTTCATGGGTTTCAGGGCCAAAAGGGAACTTAAACATCTTAAAGATCATAAACATCCTATAGTTGAGGAAATGGAGACCGCAAAAGAAAGTGATTTGCCTAAAGTCACACCTGAAGTAAGTAACAGAGACAGGATTTGAACCCAAGTCTTTGGCTTAAAGTATTGAATAACCCTTAAAAAAGCATATTCTTACCTGTGATACACACACATAAAAACATATATAAGCATAGGCTCTCTTATGGAACCACTGTCACTGTTCTCCGTGCCTGGAATGATTTCTCTCTTCACTTGAAACTTTTTGCCACCTTCTTCAGGAAAGCTTTGTTGATCCCTCCAGCTGGTGCCTTTCTCTCCAGCTGGTTGCCTTCCATCTGTGCACTTCAATGTACCTCTTCATGTTCATGTTGGCTCCCCTTTTGGTATGTAAGCCCCCCAGTGGCAAAGTTTTTGGTTTTTTTTCTATAGGGATTTAAGATCTTCCCTGTCCATTAGTAGGCGTCATGTGGAGCCCATTAAGGGAAGCTTGCTTAGAGGAGGCTTGCCTGTATGAAGGCTTTCACACTTTTTGTTCATTTCTAATTAGGCACTGAGTCACAAGGGTTATGATGCTTTCTGGCTCTGAGAAGTGTATATATATTCTGAGTTGGTATTTTGCTTTGGGGGCTTGCTTATGAAAAAGATCTTGTGATTCCCTGGTAGAGATTCTGAGTGGTCACATATTCAGACCTCTTTACCTGCTCAGATGTAAAGGTTCTCTTGATCCAGGGATGTATGTAAAATAAATAGCAATATTGCTTTGATTCAGGTAGTCAGAGCCCTGTCTGTTGGTCTTTATTTCTCTGTTTGTATTTTCTCTGACGTTCAGGGTACTAACTTTTCCCCTGAACTAGTGAATATAATTTAAAAAGATTGTTTACCTCTCAAACAGCTATCTTTCCTAGTAAAGCAGATCTAAGAACCATGCTAGCAGTCATCCTGGATATGCCAGTGTGGTTGCTGCCACAGCTGGGCACACTGTCACTATTCAGTCATGTCTCTCTTTGTGACCCTGTGGACCATATGGTCCATGTGGCTTTATTGGCAAACATACCACAGTGATTTGCCATTTCCTTCTCCAATTCATTTTACAGATGAGGAAACTGAGTCAAATAGGATCAAATGACTTGCCTTGGGCCATATAGTTAGTAAATGTCTGAGGCCAAATTTGAACTCAGGTGTTCCTGACTAAAAGAATCAGTCCTCTATCTATTGAGCCACCTAGCTGCCTGGAATATAGTTCGTACTTAATTAATGATGTTTTATTTATTGTATATAGAAATTTATGTCACAGCATATAGCATCTTACATACACATCACTGCTTCTTGACCACGAAATTGAATAAATTATAAAAAAAACTGATGGCTAATACAAAATAAATTAAAGATAAGAAGTAGATGTGATAGAAATAGAGATATTAACTGAGGCAGATTTACTCATGGAACACAAAAGTGTTAGATAGAGGTGCTTGAGGTTGGTGGTTTCCATTTCCAGCTAATAATATGTATCAGTTTAGAAAAAAATAATTTTCCCTGTTTATTAAAGAATAAAATTTATTTCCTCAATGTCACTAAGTGTTTCATGATAACATTACATTTTAAAGTTTCCAGTGATTTCAAGGGCCCTGGGGATCTTTCCTTGGCCTTGTGCTACTTTTTTTCCCTTCTTTTAAATCAGTAACTTGGATCAAGAGATAGAAGTTTTGTTTGTCAAACTTTCAAATGACACAAAGCCAAGGAGGATAGCAAACACAATGGTTGACAAAGTCAAGATTGAAAAGGATCTGGCCAACTCAAACTATGAGACAAATTTAATTTAATTTGAGTTTTAACAGGAAAAAATATAAAGTTCTACACTTAGAGTAAAAAATAAATCAGTTTTAAAAGGGGAGGCCTGGCAAAGCAATTCATGTGAAAGAAATCTGGGGGTTTAAGTATGAGCTCAGTTTATGTCAATTGCATTGGGTGGTGTATGTGTTGGTAATGAAAGACTGGGTTCAATGGATTGACAAATTGTGTATAGTTGTGCTGATTTGCTTATATAGGCTTTCTTGAAAGACATGTCAGCATAGAAGTTAACAGTCTCTAGATGAATCTAAGCAACAACTTCTCAAGGCCCTTTTTATCACAAAATAACCTAAAGCATGGGGATACAAAGTGCTAGCCAGGAATCTTTTTCCCATAGGCGGTAGAAATCTGTTAGAGCTAAGAAACCTACCCCTTTAAAGTAGGCTGTGGCTAAATAGAGATTCTAAGGATCATATGCAATGAGAACTTCTCTCAAGTCTTAGCCACTCCAGATAATTTTTACTTCTCAGAGTTTCCCCCCCACCTCCCCCATTCCTGGGCATGTACCAGGCTTGAGTGATATGGATAAGCTGGGGGAATGTGTAAGTTGGTTCTCGTAAGAAGGTTCTTGGCCTATCCCTACTTTCCCAACAAAAGACAGTGGGGGAAAAAAAGACAATGCTATCCTGGGCTATATTAAGAGAGAGATGGTACAAAGAACAGGGGAAATTTTAATCACATGGTCACACAGCATTTGAGCAATCTGTTGAGAACCACGTTTTTAGGCAGCATGTGCTAGAGTACAGGGTATTTGGAGTGAGGGTTGGGTTGGACTAAATGGCTATTGATTTATGTGGAAAATATTCTGCCTTGGGGGGCTATACAGCCAAATGATCAAATTCCCTTGACCAGCAGCTTGTGGGCTAATTCTAGTCTTATAATCTCTCTCTCTCCCTCTCTCCTCCCCTCCCTTTCACTCCCCTTCTGCTCTCCCTCTCTCTTCCTTCTCTCTTCCTTTTCTTCATAGAAGCTTTGGCTTGCTATGTTTCTTTTAAAAATTTTAAAAAAAACATTTTCAGTTAAAGTTTTGCATTCCAAATTCTATCCCTCTCTCCCCGCCCCTTACCTCTCCCTGAGACAGTAAGCAATCAGATATAGGTTATACATGTGCAATTATGTAAAACATTTCCATATTAGTAATTTTGTACAAGAAGAATAAAAAAAACATGAAAGAAAGAAAATGAAAATTAGCATGCTTTAGTTTATATTCAATCAATATCAATTCTTTTTCTGGAGGTGGATAGTATGCTTCATCATTAGTCCTTTCAGATTGTCTTGGATCACTGTATTGCTGAGAACAGCTAAGTCATTCACAATTCTTCATTGAACTATACTGCTTTTTACTCTGTACAACATTCTCCTGGTTCTGTTCACTTCACCGTGTATCAGTTCATGTAAGTCTTTCCAGGTTTTTCTAAAATCATCCTGCTGTCATTTCTTTGCTGTTGCTTTTTTTTTTGGAGGGGGGAAGGTAGGGCAATTGGGGTTAAATGACTTGCCCAAGGTCACACAGTTAGTTTTTTGTGTGTGTGTTAAGTGTCTGAGGTGGCATTTGAACTCAGGTCCTCCTGCCTCCAGGGCTGGTGCTCTATTCACTGAGCCACCCAGCCACCCCTGCTCATCATTTTTTATAGCACAATAATATTCCATCATAATTATGTACCACAGTTTGTTTAACCATTTCCTAATTGATGGATATCCCCTCAATTTCCAATTCTTACCCACCACAAAAAGAGCTGCTATAGTTTTGTACAAATAGGTCCTTTTCCCTTTTGGATGTCTTTGGGGTATAAACCTAGCAGTGGTATTGCTAGATCAAAGGGTATCACAGTTTTATAGCCTTTTGGGCATAGTTCCAAATTGCTCTCCACAATGCTTGGATCAATCCACAACTTCGCCAATAGAGCATTAGTGCTCCCGTTTTCCCTTATCCCCTCAAATATCCAACATTTTCCTTTTTTTTTGTCATATTAGCCAATCTGATAGGCATGAAGTGGTATCTCAGAGTTGTTTTAATTTGGTTTGCTCTGTTTCTAACCTGCGCCAATTGATCTCCTCCTTAACCAACTTGATGGCCCCAATTTCTCCCTTCCAGGGTTTTACTACATTGTTGCCGGATTTAGAGCACATACCTGACCAGAACTCCCAAGCTTAATCAAACTGCCAGGCTTAGTCTCTTCAGTAGCTGGGTCTACAGGCATGTAGCACCATAGGCCACAACTACATCTCATTTCAAGGTTTTCTTGTCTGACTTGTCTCTGGTCAGTTGCTGTGCTCATTTTTGGTTGAGACTTATAGCTCTTCCAAAGTGAATCAAATCACATTGCTTTCTGCTGCTTTCTCTCTAAGAGCTCCTTGATCACTTGGTTGTCTCTTTTGTTAATTAGGTCACCAGCCCACATGGATGACAGGGAAGTTGTTTTCAAAACTCCGGACTTCAGTGGATTACTGGATGAGAAGATCATCCAAATGGAACTACAAAGGACCTTAGAAACAAATGTTCTCTAGAACCTATGTATCTATGTAACTATGTCTTTCTGTCTCTGTCTCTTTGTCTGTCTGTGTCTATTTTCAGAACTAAAAAAGGTATTAGGCATAATTTAGTCTAGCCCTTTCACATTGACTTAGCTCATAGCCAGGGATATGCTGGACCCAGCCAATACTAGCTTATGAGAGCTGTTTATTAAATTTTCATCAGCAACTGCTACAAATCTGGGATTGATTCATTGTTTTGTTGATTGTCTAGACTCAAAGTGATGAAAACATGTTAATAATGCAGATTAAACTGAAAAGCATTTTGTGCCATACATTTTTAAAAAATAAAGTCAATTGTAAACATTTCCCAGCATACCACTGCTCAGAGCTGACATTTCTATTACACTTCAAGGTTTACAAAAGACAGCCTTCACATTAACCATCTGAACAGGTAGTGCTTATATTATTATCTTTATTTTACAGATGAGGGAACTGAGTTTTACAGAGGAAAAGTGATTTGTCTGAGGTCACACAGATATAGATGAAATTAAGACTTAAGTATAAGCGCTTCCTGTCTAGTCTCCTTTTCACCATACAATTCAGATTCATAATTTTCATAGTCATTTTGAGTCCTATACATAATTACTCTCTCAGTAATTAAAATTCAGCCAAGAGCAGGGTTAGTCTAGACTTGAGTACTCATGATTCCTAGTATAGAGATCTGAAATAAACTGCTATGAAGTCTCTTAGCCACATTAACTGTTATATTCCATGTAGCTCTCTGGGATAATTCCAAATTGCAATTGTGTGTAACTGGAAAAATATTTTTAATTCTCTATGAAAGTTATTGGAGTTCAGAAACTAACTCTATTCTTTTAAATTTAGAGGATTGGTTCAGCACTGTAAAAAGACATTATAGATTATATTAGTCATCTTTTTTTCTCTTCCAAAAGAATAATATGTGGGTGAATGTTTTATTTGATTCATGAATGATTTTCAAACTTATTTGTTTCAATTAGCAAGCATTTGTTATATGACAGGTACTGAGCTGGGCACTGGAGATATAGCTGCAGCAATGAAATAGTCTCTACTCTCAAGGAGCAAACTACTTAGTCTGGTCCAATCATTCTCTCCTACTTCATTTTTTAGGTGCCATTTTCCTTCATCATATACCAGATTAGGTATAGATTTAGAATACAAATGGGCTAGTACTATTACCAGACAGCTAGGTGGGGCAGTGGACAGAGCACTGGCCTAGAGGTAGAAAAATTTGAGTGGAAATCTGGCCTCAGATACTTACTAGCTATGTGACCCTGGGTAAATCACTTAGCCTTGTTTGCCTCAGTTTCTTCATCTGTAAAATGTGCTGTTGAAGAAAATGGCAAACCACTTCAGTACCTTTGCCGAGAAAACTACAAATGGGATCACAAGGAGTTAAACATGATTGAAATGACACAACAGCAAAAGTACTATTGCCACTGGTGATGGGAATCGATCAACACGAAATTACTGGAAAACATGATCCATTTCAAGTACATTATTTTGTCATTCTTCAAGTTTCACAGGCATATGTGGGTTGGTATGGCTGAATATTCTCTCTCTTCCTCTACTTCTCACTGTTTTTCATGATGATATTGCCCATAACTTTCTGCCATTCTCCATGTTGTTCGGCTGTTTCAGTCATTGACCTGTTGATCTGGTCACCCTCTGATTTTCCTGGAAACAGAGGTTTCTAAGTTAACAGTTTTTGTAAATATACAGTCCACTAACCATATGGCTATTGCAGTGGAATTTTACTTAGCTCCTAGTCACAGCTCTGGAGCCCAGATCCACAGGGTCACCACCATCAGCACGTAAGCTTTTAATGGGGAGCTTTATTCTATGGCCAACCCCAAATCACCAAGTTTTAAAGTGCCCACTGAGGAGCAGTTTGGAGGTCTTTAGATACTGGTGAAGGAGCCAGTGGTCATGAAGATGCTTTACTCTTCACAGAAGCTGAATCATCAGTTTTCACTTCCCCTGGCAGGAAGGGCTGCTTCATTGTCTCCATGAGGCTCTTGAGGTCATGTTTCACATAATTAATCATGATATAGATCTTGTCCATGTTGCTGCCCACCATGATCTCCCAGACAGTGATAATGTCTGGGTGCTGAGCTTTCAGGATGGTATTGATTTCCCTGAGAGAGATAATCAGAAAGCCTTCTTTCTCCTTTTCCATTTTCAACCATTTCAGAGACACAATTTCACCCGTCTTTATATCCTTTTATTCCTGTTCAGACTCTGGAATTCTTCTACACTCTGACAACTGCAGGGCAGAGAGATATTTGAGGAGCTCCTGCTTCAGCTCAATGGGAAATAAGGCTGGAGAGTTGGGATGTAATCTCCTTCTACCACGGTGCTGGAGATTGCAGCATCCCCTCACCCTCTTCTTTATCTCTCCCAAATCTCAATCAAACCTTGACTCTATAACAATTAAGATGTGGATTCCATTCTCTTGCTCTTCCACTTCACTTATTTTTTTCTTCATTCACTTCTTTAGCAGACCATTCACATACTTCCTCAGAATTACTTCCTGTCTCATCCTCTTCTGATTCCTCACTGTTGCTCTCTTCTTTCTCCTCAGAACCAGCTCTGCTGATGAAGACTCAGCTGAGCTGGTCTTCTTTTTCTTGTTGCTGATATTTAACAAAATAAAAAAAGTTCAATGGAACACACATAATGTTAATAAGTGGTTTTCTAAGTTAATAGGTGGTCTGTAGCAATCCTTATATATGGTGTAGTGGCTCCCATTTCTATTTGAGTTTGACATCACTGCTCTACACCTTTGCAAAGTGTCTCTAGATTGCAAACATAAGTTGCAAAAATCATCAGGAGACAGAGAGGGTTTAGTCAGTGTTTACTGCAAAGGAAATGTTATTCAGTGATGGTGGCAGAGCAAAGATTTGTGAAAATGGTCATAGGGATGATAGATGATAGAGTACTGACATCAGTTTCTAGTTATAAAGTGGAGAGAAAAAAAGAATAGCCCTAAATAGGGCAGCTAAAAATGTAAAGTTTGTAGAGAAAAGGTAGATCTCTGTTAATGGTAGGCAAAATGATTGTAATAAACCAACAGTATGAAAAAAGGAGGGAAAGAAGGCCCTGTGAAGCCAAAATGGAGCATAAATATTACTCTTTGAAAAACTACTCAAGCTCTCATTCATAGCCTATTTGTTCTTATTGAGACATGATATTTGAGGCTCAACATATAGTAGGTTCATTATAAATATTTATTGAGTTGACAGGACAGAATCAGAAAAAAAAACTATAACAAGCAGACAGAATTAAAACAATAAGAATTAATTATATCACTACAATAGTTAGCTTTCTGAGTCTATTTAGTACACTAAATTCCTTACAAGGAAGATCAGGGTCTTCCTACAGTGTTTCTACATTAGTCTTCAAGGTAACACAATTCTCTTGCATTGAAATTATTAGGTCATTACCTTGAGTCAGTAAGAGACAATTTATCACTTTCAGTGTCAGGTTTGAAAAGATATTGAAGTACAACAAATTAAAAAAAATATTCAAGTATCAATTGTGTAATAACCAATGCTTGGTTAAAATAATTTAATCAAAAAAACCCATAAGTTGCCCAAATTTTGTAAATTTTAGCTTCAATACCACTGACAAGGAGATGGTAGTAGTAAGGGGAGATTAAAATTATGAATGACAGTATGTTTCATATCTATATCTATATCTATGTCAATGCTGAGCTGTGGATCAAAAACTCTTACATCATTTGATTTAGTTTTAAGTTTTATTGATGCTCTTTCTCTTAGAGATCAGCCATTTCTAGAAATATATTCCATCTCTCTCATAATTGAAAATTCCCTTGTAGTAAACAAATCAACAAGAGCAAAAAAACCCATATAACAAAAATACCTGACATAATGACCTTATCGGACAAAATATAAAATGGTCTGGCCTATTACTTCCTGCCTCTCTTCTCTGCCATGAGGTTGGTAGTCTATTTCACTCTCTCTTCTCTGAGGTCATTATGGTGGCATCAGTGTTTGGCTTCCTTTCAGTGATCTTTCCAATGATGCTGTTGGAGTCATTACATATATGTATTGTTCTTTTGGTTCTGCTTACTTCACTCTGTATAAGTTCATACAAATTTTCCCTGAATTCTTTAGTACACTTTTAAATGTATGTACCTATCTCTACAAAGTAGGGAGAACAGAGAAGAGTAATAAGGGAAAGGAGAGAGGGAGGAATTATTTTGGCAACCAAATCTTAGAAAAAGGGAGGGGAAAGCTATAAGTTTGAGGGTTATGGTTCAAAGATATCAAATGGGATTTAAAATAAAATCTCACTTGAAGCTGACATCCCAGTGAATTTAGAATAGAATTAATGAAATAGTCTTTCTACATAGCTTGTCTCTGGGAATTTAGCCCAGTCAAGAAAGACCACAGAAAATCAGAGCTGAAAAGGACCTCGGAGGCCATCTAGTCCACTTATTTTACAAATAGGAATACACAGGCAAGGAGAAGTTGAGTGGTTTCCCCAAGGTTGCAGAAATATTAGTATCAGAAGTATAGTTTGAACCCAGGTGCCACGGACTCTAGAGTCAGTGCTCCTTCCACTGCCTTATGATGGCCCCCAGGTTACTACTCATAAAGCTGTAACACTCTGAAGTTCCCATTTAATCCTCCCATCACCCTGTGAGGAATGGCAGAGCAAGGGAAATTATCCCCATTTTACAGATGAAGAAACCAAGGCTTAGAGAGGTAGAGTCAACTTGCCCAAGGCTGCCCAGTAGGTAGCAGAGTCAACACTGGAACTGCTGTATTCAGTCCTGTAGCTAGGACTCTTTCCACTCTATGGTGTTGTATAACTCGCTATTAAAGAGTAATAAAAAGTTAGGGATGTTCTTTTGCTAATTCCACTAAATTTTAGTTGACAGTGTAAACTGAAGCATAGGTAAAAGAATCAGGTACTTTTTAAAAAATTTAGTTGAATGATTATAATATTTAGAGTTCTGAAATCATCTAATCCGACATCTCCTACAGATGAGGAAACTGAGGCACAGTGTTAGGTGACTTGCTCAAGATTTCACAGGTGGCAGATCTGGAGCTGAGCTCCTGGTCAGTCACCGCCTTTTCAATGGACCATTATGATTTAAACTTCTTATTTTGGGATGCCACTCTCAAACTCTTTTCATTATCTTCCGTCATTACACAGTGATATTTCCAAAGACGTGCTCAATATGCAAATAGACATATGGGTTGTATATTGTGTGTGTGTGTGTGTGTGGGGAGAGAGGGGTGGAATTTGTTCATTAAAGAAAAAAATAAAAAGACTAACATTTTTTTCCCCTACACTCCCTAAGAATTGGCTCCAGTTTGCACGTTTCCCACACAGTCCTGCTCCCAGAGCTGATAGCGAGTACTATGGCAAGCAAAGAAAACACAATCAGCTTGTGTGTGTGTGCGTGTGTGTGCGCACGCCTGCGTGCAGCTACGTGGGGCTTGGCTGTGGAGGGAATTTGAGTAATGCGAGTAATACAAGGAAGGAAGGAACTGAAAAGTGGAGGGTGCCGAAGGGGCCACTAATATCTAAGTCACCTTCCTGTTACATCTTTCCACCTACTTGTTCTGGGAGTTTTTTATAGTCGGCAAATCTTTGCAGAACAGGAAACAGGTTTTAGTATCTGCAATCGTTCCTTCCCCTCCCCTCTCTGGTTCCTTTCTGCTTTCATTATTTCTGTTGTGCCTTTGTCAGAAATCTGATTCATGCAGGTCAGCTTAGGGTTGGATTGACCTTTTCAAGGGTTCAGGGTTTCCCCCCGCCCCACCTCCAGGGACTGTACTAAGACTCACGTGTGAGTGTGCATGCATGCAGAGTCTGGGGGTGGATGGGGAAATAGAGCTCTAGTGCTGCACGTTCCTCTCCTACCCCGTAGTGAGTGCCCTTCTATTACTGCTAGAGCTTCCTTCCTGGAGCCTGTGCTATTACCCTGCTCTAGACCAAAGCAGGTGTTCATGTGTTCTGAAAGAACGTGGTGCTTGCTGGTGAAGCCTGCTATTGGGGAGACAGAGGCTGCTGGATCTCTTGAGTTCTGGAGTTCTGCACAGCAGTGGTGCTGAAGCTAGTTGGATATGCACATTAAGTCTTGCATCAATATCGTGAGCTCCTCTGCAGCAGGGAATTACCAGGATGTCTAAGGGGTAGCTAGCAAACAAAAAATAAGGAAGATTCATTTAAAGTTTTGGATTCAGCATTAACAACTGCCTCATCAAAATAGGGAAACCTACTCTCAGATAGAGGGGAAAGCCCTCAATTAGAAAAAAGTCAGGAGATCTGAATTTTAATACTGGCTGTTTCATTAACCAGCAGTTAAAGATGAGATTTTGCTAATTGCACTAAATTTGAACTTGTGAAGGCTTATGTGTAGCTCTAGCAAGTCCCATTTTCTGTAAGACTCAATTTCCTTATTTATAAAATCAAGTCACTGGATTCTATGTCTGACATAACCACTGCCAGCTTCCAATATTCATGTTTCTGAGTCAAGGCTATAGTGGAGGGATTCTTTAAGTCAAGTCAGCAAGCATTTATTTAAACGCCAGCAGTGTCAGGCACTGGAGATAAAAAGAAAGGCAAAAACAGTCCTTGCCCTCATGTGGCTCATGTTCTTAAGGAGGAGGCGGCGTGCAAACAGTTATACCGTGCCAACTGGAAGTGATCTCTGAGCAAAGGCACTAGTATTTTTCATTTATTTTTAATTTATGGAATAAAACAAACATTTTCCATAATTTATGGAATAAAACAATAAAACAATTATGGAATAAATTATTCCATAATTTATGGAATAAAACAAACATAACATAGTATAATAAAAAAAGATTGCAAATGAAACTGCAAATCTATTATGTACAACTTGCTATTCCTTTTAAATATGTAATAGTTATCATGTAAATTTCTTTTTTTTCTTCCCTCTCCCTCCCCCTTGCCCTAGAGGTGGCTACCATTAGACATAAATAGACATATATAGGTGTGTGTGTGTGTGTGTTTATCATACATATAAATATATATTCATATATACACACAGATATACATATATCTGTGAGGATAAACACACACAAGGTACACATATATACATATACACAGATATTATATGTATATAAAATTATTCTATGCATCAATTTACCAGTTTTTTCTCTGGATGCAGATAGCACCATTTTTCATATGTCCTTTATTGTTAATTTGGGTATTTATAATAGTCAAAATGACTTACAGTCATTCTTAAAACAATGTTGCAATATTGCTGTTACTGTATACAATGTTCTCTTGGGTCTGCTCATTTTGCTCTTCGCTATCTCATACAAGTCTTTCCATGTTTTTCTAAGACCATTGAACTCATCATTTCTTATAGCACAGTAGTATTTCATCACAATCACACCAGAAGTTGTTCAGTCAATTAAATTGCTATAGTCTTTTACCCAGAAATACCAGTACTAAGTCTATTTCCAAAGATGATTAGGGGAAAAGGAAAAGAACCTAATGTATATAGCAGATGTCTTTGTGGTGGCAAAGAACCGGAAACTGGAAGGCACTAGTATTGAAGGAGAAAAGTTTCTTGTAGACTGGCTTCTTAGCTGAGATTTCAAGGATGTGAGTGAAGCCAGGAGGCTGAAGTGAGGAGGGAAAGTATTTGAAGCATGGGATATAAGGAGGTAAAAGGTCCTGAGTTGGGGAATGGAGGGTCTTATGTTGGAAGCAATAATGTCAATGTCACTGAGTCAGTGGCTAAGTGGAGGGGAGTGAGGTGTAATTAGACTGGAAAGGTAGGGAAGGGCCAGCTTATAAAGGGCTTTAAAGCCAAACAGTATTTTATATTTGATCCTGGAGTCAAAGGGAGTATAGGGAATAAATGCAGTTGAGGGAGAGAGGGAGAAAGGAAAAGAGGAAGAGAAAGAGAGAGAGAGAGAGAGAGAGAGAGAGAGAGAGAGTGTGTGTGTGTGTGTGTATGTGTGTGATCTGCACCATAGGAGGGACTTTTCATTGAGTCTACTCCCTGTCTCTGCTGACAGTAAAACAGCTCCCGGGGAAACGAATTGACAGTATGTCTTACTTTGAATATTGATCATAGTAGGGACTGGTTCCATGCAGGTCTAGCTTGGGCTACAATAGGTATTTTGTGCTGAGCTCCTGAAATAGTTGCATGAGCTGCACCTCTGGAGATACCAGAACATTAGAGAATATGGTGCAATTCTCAGATAACAACTTCATGTCACCATTTACTTAATGTGTAGGTTATTGAGAAACTCTGAAGTATAGCTCAGACATCCACGAATGGGGATTGTACCTTAATGTATCTATGGAACTGAGCTAACATGTTAGAATTGGCTCTTCCTGACTATTTAAAATAACTTCCCATGAAAAGAATTTACAAACAAATTACCTGAATGCATTCAAGACTTAAAGAGTGATTTAAGAAATAAACATATTAACATCTCTAAAATATCACATCCCTTCATATAATTTAAGAGCATGAATGAACATTTGGGGTCAGAAGAAACTTGGGTTTGAGCTCTAGTTCAACTATTTTAATAGTGGGGTAACCTTGTACATTATATTTATGTTCCTCAGTTTCTTCATCTGTAAAATGAGTATTATTGATTAGATGACTTCTAAATCCTCCTTAGGCTTAAGTTTCTTATATATAAAATGAGAGCGTTGGATTAGATTGTGTCTGAGGGACTCTTATTTTTAAATCTATGGTACTAAGTTCATTCTGCATTTTAATCTTTTCTGTAAAATGTCTAGAGTCTTTTCTTCTTTCTTCTATCTCTTTGTGGTAGTAAAACAACAACAACCAAGCAAAACCCTGAAAACTAATGGAGTGCTCTTCAGTTTGGGAAAGCCTGAACAAACTGTGGCAAGTGAATGGGATTAAATAGTATTGTGCTCTAAAAAATGAAGAAAAAGACAATTTCAAAGAGACATGGAAAAACGTATCTACATGCATGATTACAAAGTAAGGAGAAACAGAAGAACAATTAATACTATGGTATCAGTATTATAAAAAATGAATAATTTTGAAAGACTTAAGAAGTTCAATCCATTAAATGATCAACCATGATTCCAGAAGACTGACAAAAAAGAGTGCTACTGACACCGTAACAGAGAGATGATGGATTAATATACAAAAGAAGATATGTATTTTTGGGTGTGACCGATGTAGGAATATGTTTTGCCTTACTGTATTTATTTGATACAAGAGTTCTTTTTGTCCCCCTTCCCTTTCCCTCCTCTTTCTGTCCCACTTTTCAGTGGGTGAGAAAAAAAGTGCTTATTCTTTATTGAATAATTGAAAAATTATTTATTCAATAATTTATTGAATAATTGAAAAATTATTAAGTAAAATAAAAGCTTAGTATGCAAGTGGACAATAAAGAAACAGATTGAAATGAAATGATTGGATAAGAAAAATTTCGGTTGATTGAGGCATCAAAGTGAAGAGGAAAGAACATTACTGTTATTAAGAGGTTAAGAGACAGACAGAAGACAAGGTCATGGATTCTGGGGGAGAGCTCAGAAACCATGTTACGATTGGAGAAATTGAGGCCCCAATGTAGCAGATGTAGTCAATGTCAGAATTTGCTATTCTATTCATTGATCCGCTACTAATTAGTAACATGACTTTTGGCAAGTCACTTATTCTTTACATCTAGGAGTCCTCCCTTTTCTTCTCTGTGAATTGAAGGGGCAGGGTTAGATGATATCTTGTGCTTTCAACTTCTAAGTTCTCATGTCTTTTATGGCTCTTGCTACAGAGAGAATAGCATTATCTTTGTGACTTGCAGCAAGTTGGCCAATTTCTCCGAGTTTCTATTATGCTATTGTGGGAGGGACAAAAGCAATGACAAAGACATTGATGTTATCCCAACAGTTCCTTTGCAGAAGAATGTGAGACATACCAAAAGGAATGAATAAACAGATAAACACAGACAGGTTACCAACAGAAGAAATGTGAGATCAAGTGAAAGATTCCAGAAAGATTTGGGTTCGGTGGAGTCTTGAGACTAGCAGGAAGACAGTCTTCTCAGGCAGCCAGCTGCCTAAGGGAAGACTCAACCTAGTGTAATTCAATTAAGTGAGAATGGATATGGAAAAGGACTCTCTGGTAGTCAAATGAAAAACAAAAAAAAGAGTTTATGTCAGACTAAGATAGAATACAGACTTTTTGGGAAGCAGTGCCCAGGGATCCTAGTTTGTACTTCAGGGTTTGGAGTGAGGGAAAATGAGAGAATTCTCAGTTAAGGTTATTTCACCTAGTTCTTCAAGGTATGGAGAGCCTCAGAAGAACACACTTAGACATTAGCCTGGAAAGACTAATTTAGGAACAGTTTGAATCCATAGGCATCCTATCCAGAATCTTGCTCAGCCCAGCCTCAACCCCTCCACTTTATTCTCTTACCTGCTACCAACAAACATATGCAGACTAATAGGCTCCAGGAGAAACCCCCTGTTCTCCTGGGGAAACTGAAGATAAGACTAAACTCCCTAAAGCCAATTCCTAAGGTGCTAAACCAGAAAAGACACAGAAAGACAGGCATTATTGATCAAATCTCTGTCTGGACCCTGAAAGGTCATGGCTCCTTTGGAATACTAATATTATTTTATTGTCCTCTCCCTGAAAGCAAACATAACCCCACACTCTATAGCAATTTATCACAAGCTGAGATACAGCTTGTTGGATCACCAGCAATGGAATAGCCTCTGATGCTGGCTGACACAGCTGACACACCCAACTGCTTCTGGGTATGGCAGTAGCTAAGGAATCTTGTGGCTCCAGCTGTATTCCTTGTAAGAATTCTGAGGCCTTATTTAGAGGACTTTGAACTTCTGGGTGTTTCAGTCCTGATGGTCTGAACCTCGGACAATTGCTGATTGTTGGCTCTGGCCCTAATAGGAGTTACTCATATAAAAGATGGGTGGCCCAAGCACCTCCATGTCAATTAACATAAGGAATAAGATGCTCTTTACTCAGATAATTTTATCAAATGAGAATTGATAGAATTAAAGAATTGATCATCCACAAATGAAGAATTCCTTCATACCACCACTGAACCAATCAATGCAAGGTGGGAACTAGCCCTTAATCTGGTAGGGAGAAGGAAGTACTTGAGTCAATTTAATGAAAACAAGTAAAGCCATGTGGCTATGACTTGTGCTGAGTTGAAGAGAATCAGGCTTTCCCTGTTGGACTTAGTTACAACTGATAGTTTGAAATCTGGAATTCCAACAAGCAGGTCGGCCTAGCAGTGGAGCAGTTCCAGTCAAGCTCCTGAGTGGAAACCTCCTGACCCCAATCGCTTCCCCTCCCTCCCCCAGCCCTCCACCCTCCTAGGGACAATCTTGTGAACTTCATTTTTTTATTTTTTTAACTCAATTCTCCTGTCAGCATTTATTGAGCTTCTGCTGTGTGCAGACCCCAGGGCTGGGGATGGATGAAGTGCTGGTCACACAAATATACAGACATCTGATGAAAAGACTGAGAGAAGGGGAAAAAGAGAGGCCGGCCAGGTGATGAGGGGGAAAGAAGGGGCCCTAGAGGATGCAGCCTCTGAGCAGGTGGCCAAGGTTGGGGATGGAGGTGGGGAAGCCATTTTATACCTATGGAACATGGAGTGAGGGTACAGAGATGAAAATGGGGGCAGAGTGACCAAGGCACTCAGCATGCTGGAGATGGAGGTCTTGAATGCCATGGTCAAGAATTCAGGTTTTATTGTGTAGGCACCAGAGAGTCAATGAGGGTGGGTGAGGAAGATGATAAAGTAGAAAGCTTTGAATGCCATGGTCAGAAATTTAGGTTTCATTGTGTAGGCACTGGGGAGTCACTGAAGGTTGGGGAGGGGGGTGAGCTATGCTTTAGGAGGATGCCTCTACATCAGATGGGTCTGTGAAGTAGAGGCTGGTGTCAGAGGCAAGTTAGAGAAGGCAGTGGGCCTGACCCCCACTGGGGTCCATTGGTGTGGAAAGAAGGCAACATGTGAGAGAGGTGCAGAGGCAGAGTCTATAGGCCTTGGTAGTGGACTGATGGAGGGGGTGTAGGAGAGGACATCAGCAGAGGACACCTTTCTTCCTGATAATTGAAGGGCTCATGTAAGTCTGCCTCTCTGGTTTCCTAGGAGGGCAGTTAGTTGCTGGATCCTCCCAGAAGTGATGGGGAAGGAGACCATGTGTCCCAGGGTCATGGGGAGCTCCTTCTCAGAAGTCCTCAGCTCAACCTCCAGGGAAGGGGCCCTTCCCTACCCTGAGGCTGTCACTATAATCCTCACCATCTCCTCTGACAAGGAGAAACAGATCTTGTTCCCTAGGTATGAGGCCCCAGTGACCCTCATGGACAGGATGAACATGTAGGGCCAAAGATCAGTCCAGCCCTGGTGATTCTGAACCCAGCCTCCCATCCCCTTCAAGAAGTTCAGGGCACCAGAGCCACTGAGTTCTCTGTCCACACTTTAAAGGGCTCTGAGATGCTGGAGAAGCATTTCCTGGGCTGTGCCTGGGTCTTTTGCATCTCCTTCAGCTCCATCCAGCCCACAGCAAACATGCTCCCGGACATTGCAGGGCCCTCAGAGGATGTCACAGCTTCCTAGATCTTCGGGATTTTTCTCTGAATATCTAGGCTCAGGAGGTAGGACACTGGGTAGCCCAGGAAGATTTCATCAGCTCGCTTTACAGTCTCTCCAGGCTCACAGCCATCAAATTCTGGGTGATAATTTCTCTCAGGATCAAAAAGCACCTTGATTTTTTTTTGGCAACCTTTGCCCTCTGTTCAGACTGGCTGGCCCAGGTCTCTAGCCAGATCTGCTGCAGAGTGCAGGTTGGTCAGAGCGATGGCATTGGTGTAGATGGGGTTATGGACACCTGAGTGGTACTCATCTGGGGGCATCACTCTTTGGAGGTGGTGATTCTGCTCCTCAGCACACAAGGTGACTGGACTACACCAGAAATGGGCCACAGTCCTGACCACATCCCAGCTACCGGCCTCTTGGAGTAGCTGCAGATCCTGGGTGGCCTGGCAGTGAAGCTGAAAGGCCAGTATCACTGTCCCACTGACACAGATCTCTGGGGTCCTGTATATATCCTAGGGTCAGAGTCCACGCCAGAACTAGCACTTTCTGGCCAAACTTGGCACCCTGGAAGCCCAGATCTTCCGCGTAGAGCAATCGCCGTCCAGTGTCTGGGCTCGATACGCCAGGATGCTCCTGGCCGCTTCTGGGTCGGACAACAGATGCTGGGAAAGATGCAGAGGTCCTGGTCCCAGCAACACTCCCCCTGGCGGCCACTGGGTAGGTCTCCCGGGGCTGAGCCAGTGGAAAGGCGCCCGCGGCAGGGTGCTTAGTGTGTAGTACAGACACCCTGGAAGAGCCTAGCGGAGGGGAAAAGACCCCACAGGTCCAGGGCACAGGCCTACCAGAGCATCCCCCGGCATCAGCATGGCTTCTATATAAGACCTCCGGCCCCTGCAGGGAGGCAGCCCCCAAGAACTGGCCTTCGGTCTCCTCATTGCTGCTTCCCACCACCGTGAGGAGGTCCGACGTCTGCTCCTCTTTCTCTGACAGCGTCAGTGACGGAGGAGCTGAGGTCCAGGGCATACGCTCTGGAGTCTCCCCGCCTCCTCCGAGACCAGGGTGCGGCCATAGAAGTACTGAGCACCCCGGAAGTCCTGGCCCAGATGCAAGGCCTGACAGAAACGGGGGGGAGGGGGGGGAGAAGAGTCATCAGGGAGGCGCACACTGATTGGCTGGCTGGTGGAGCCCAACAGGCCAATGGACACGCTGCAGACCAGCGCGGGGCAGGACTCGGTGGGCTCAAATTCTGTGGGCCTCGGAGGTTGACCAGAGCAAGGGCCTCGTCTGTGGAAACCCCCTGGCAGGCTGGAGCCAGCTGGTGGACGCTGAGAGGTCTTGGAAGGCCTGCTTGGTGTGTGTCCCCTCCAGCCCCGTAGTACACGCCACTCACATACAAGATGTGATGGTACAGCCCAGGTACACAGCCCAGGTGCGAATTTGTCATCGCGGCCAGGCGGCGGGGGTCTTAATGCAGGGAGTGGGTGGAGAACACGGCGGGGTCATCCGCCATCGCAGGGCCTGGCTTCAGCAGGGCCTGGCAGTCTCTGTGGGGCGCCTTCCTGGGTGTCGGGCGGGTTAAGGGACAGGGCCAGGGCCTCGGGAGCTTTAAAAGATAGGAGGATTTTGGTTTCCTATTGGCAGGAAGTTTCCTGGAACAGCATTGCCTGGTAGTACACGGGGAGCCGTAGACTTGCTAGAGACGGCGAGGCTTCCACGAGAGCATTGGCTCTCCGAAGCCGAAGCCCGCAGAGAGCTACACACCCCAAAGGTGTGATCCCAAGGGAGAAGTCCACAAAGAGATCAATAAAAAGGGGCTGCCCGAAATCCCTTCACCTGGACCCACTCTCCCCAGAGAACTTTTGTGTATCAGGGGACAGTGTGATCCAGACGTTGGGGGGTATATTTCTAAGCCAGCCGTTCTTATTACATAACATTAATAAATGCCTCTTTCTAAAAACTTACTTTGTCTACCTAATTGACATTAACTAGTTAATTGACATTGGGGAGTATGCACTGGATAGCACTCAAGAGCATAGTACAGTGTTCTAAAATTCTTAATACAGTTTTAAGCTATTAGTATTTAATTATGCACAAATTAAGTTCTAATTAATAATTATAGCTATTCAGTACAGAGATCTAAGACAATTCCAAAATAGGCATAATGGAAAATGCTATCCACATCTATGAAAAGAACTATGGAGTTTGAATGCAGATCAAAGCATACTATTTTCTCTCTCTTTTTGTTTCTTCTTTCTCGTGGTTTTTTCCTTTGGTTCTAATTCTTCTTTATGGCATGATTAATGTGGAAATATGTTTAATATGATTATACAAGTATAGCCTATGTCAGATTGCATGCTGTGGGGTGGGGGAGTGGAGGGAAGGGGAAAAATTTAGAACTCAGAATCTTTTAATAGAAGTACATGTTGAAAACTAAAAAAAAGAATTAAATAAGATGTTTTTAAAAAAGAAAAAATATTTAAAGCTATTATGATGCTCTACTAGCTTAAAATTTGCACTAAGAATTTTGGGATATTCTGTATCAGAAATTTTTTTCCCCACACCTTCAGGGTTACCCCTAGTACTCTGGGGGGAGAAGAAGATGGTTCTAATCTATGACCCCAGCCTACCAAAGCTGGGAAGGAAACTCAGAGAGGGGGTGATTCAAAGTTATTAACAGCTTTTCCTGGGCCTCTCTTCTTGATGTACAAAAGTCTCTTCTAGGAGCATCTGCCTAAAGTTTTCCAGTTTTTTCTTTTCTCTTTTTTTCCCCAGATAATCCTACTGCTAGAATAAACTCCCTTGAATGCATTTTTTTTTTGCCATGTTATTTCTTTGCTTAAGAATTTCCTTACATTGTGAAGATCCAAGATTTCTGGTCTTCTCTCAATTCAATATGCACACCTCACTAACTTCATTGATTATTCCTCTACAGGAACTCTTCTATTCACCTGAGAAGATCTCCTTGATACATGGTGAACCTGTTTTGGTTTATCTCTATCTTGACCATGCTGTTTTCTGATGCTGGCTGACATGGATTTGTTTCCCTTTCATATCTGTCAATTTCTACACAACAGCCTTTAGCTCCACTTAAAAAATGCGCCCCCACATTATCACATCCAAAATGCTTCTTTTCTATGCATTCTTTAAACTATGGCTACATTTTCTTAGTTTGTACACTTGTTGAGTTGCAGTATTAGTATTGAGTTTCTGATGTTTTGATATTTTGTACTCTACAACATGGTCTAGTGAAAAGCTTGCTGGATTTGGAATCCAAATGTTTTGGGGATTTATTTTGCATAGGGTTAGATCAGATGGTTGCTGTAGATCCTTCCAACTCTTAAATAATTTGACTTCATGAATTTGTGATTCACAGGAACTGGATTCATGTCTCATCTCTGGCATTTACTTCTTGTGTGACCTTGATCAAGTTACTTAACTTCTCTGACTCATTTTCCTCACCTGTAAAAATGAGAGGATTAAACTGGATAGACATGGAGATTCCTTCCAGCTATAAATTTATGGTCCTGTGAATAAGAGTATAAGGTCCTTGAGGGCAGGTAATACTTTTTTCTTTAATACTATTTCATATATTGTTTTACATTCAATTTCTTAATAGCCATTGCAGACTCCTAATACCGACTGACAGGAAAGTTTCCAGAAAATGTACAAATATAAAATAAAGTACAATAAATATTGATCATCTTGCTGTTTGTGGCTTAAAAGACAAAGCAAAAAAAGTAGATAAAAAGTGCTAGAACTGTGACATCTACTACCTGTTTGACTATGGGCAAACCCCTTAACCTTTATGAGTATTGAGAAAGTATCTGAGACTATAAATTATAACTAGATTGCAATCTGCATATTTGAAGGAGGTTCCCAGTACTAGGAGTATTGACATGTTGATGTGTGCCAAATACTTCAATATATATAGGATGTGTAAAATGAGATATTATCCAAATATTCCATTACTCTGCTGAGTCCTGGATCAGGCCTCCTTGGCTTTAAATTTTCTTACATCATAAGAATATCAGTTGTAATGTGACTACGGTGTTCAGGGATGCTTCCTGTCTATGGTATGGAATGACTCAGTCACAAATTAGGCAGTGGGTCTTGGGGGAAATGAGGTTCAGTAGGTCTCTGCTGACTAACATGTCATTTAATGCCCTGGCCAAATGAAATAAAAATTGCTTTGTTCAGTGAGAATTCATTTCAGTCGTGAGATGTTAGAAATTCTGAGACCATTAACAATTTATTAGCTTGTGAGCCTCTAGGGACTCTCTTCATTCTAGGTCTTGGCACGCTGAAGAAGGTACTTATAAATCTTTGAAGAGTTTGAATTGAATTCAGTACTTAAAAAATTTGTTTGGCTTTGAAATCTCTTCATAACCTGGTTTCTTCTTACCTGTCCAGTCTTCTTTGACCTCGATGCCCTACATATACTTAACAGACCTGGTATCATTGGCCTTTTTTCTTTTTCTAAATCATGGAGCCAGTTGAAGTTTCTTTGTCTTTGGCACATAGTTTCTGTTTTGGAGATGTTTGAGAGGTCAAGGGATCAGAAAATATATCTAGTGCTCCATCTTGTTGATCATATAACTCCTTTGACTATCATAATGCATTAGAAGGAAGAATAAGGAAGTCTTAAACAATCCAAGGCTAAGCAAATTCTGATTCTGGCTCAAAATGATGCTAAGAGACAGTCTTGGATGATCAGAGAGAGATGGTACCTTGAATATTTGACCACTATATACCAGTTATCTCAGTGGCAACTTTTAATAGACCTCCAAAAGTCAAAAGAAGCAAGGTCTGTTGCTTCCATGGTCTGTATTCCTACTCGATATCAATATCAATTAAACTTTGATGTTTTGGTCTTTGAAAAATTCTGTCCTTCTTGAAGTGGCCTGAGGAAGTTTGTGTTACAATTTGATAAATAGTCACACTGTGCCATTCCAAATTCCTGACAAGTTCCTCTGAAAAGGACATATCTATGGTCCCTCAGAGCTTATCTCTTTGAGATCTAGTTTAGTGAAAATACGACAAGTTAACAGGGACATTCTCCGCCCCCCCCTTTGGTAATTGAAATATTCAGATTGATTTGTATGATCAAAATAATGCTTCACTGAGGCAATGGGGTGCAGTAGGAAAAATGCTAGATTTGGAGTTCTCTGAGATTGGTTCCCATTTACACTCTCTCTCTCTATATCTTATATATATTGGTTTTTTTTGCATGTTGTCCCACATTAGAATGTGAGCTCCTTGAGGACAGGGATTTTTTTTTTCTTTACCTTTTTTTTCCTTTACCCTTTTCTTTACTTTTCTTTATTACTTTTTCTTATTACAGTGTCTAGTACATAGTAGATTCTTAATAAAGCCTGTTGATTGAGTTGGAATATTTGCTGCTTTCTACTCATCTAACTTTGGGCAAGTCTCTTGACTGTTCTGTAATTTGAATCTTGAACGAGATAATTCATCTGGTCCCTTCTAGCCTGAAATCTCTGCCCCTTGAACAGGTGGATTATGCATCTTTATGCATGGAACAAACACTACAGATATTCTAGACATCCTAACATTAATATAGAGTTTTAGTCTTCATCTGTTCATCATTCTATCTATTTATTGTTATTAATTTATTATCATTACCATATTTATTATTATCATTCACCAGGCATATTGTGTAAACAATGGATTTTTTTATGTCATACAGTAACTCTTGCCCCCAAAATGATTCATTTTCTACCTAAATATACTTATGGAATGTAGTGAGAGGTGACCCCAGAAGTTCTCCATGGCTACATTCTAAATGCTTGATTCTAACTTGTTTGTAGAGCTAGTGATGAATTTTGTTTTGGAGAATTTTTTACTTACATTTTATTCTGATGTCAATATTCTCTGTGACTTAGGCATGATGAAGTAGAAAAAAAGCCCACATTTCCCAATTTTAAAAAATTCTGCTTTTTCCCACTGAAAAATGTTAACTGAAGCTATAATTGTCAAATTTGGCAGAGAATAAGAACCTTGATTTCAAGGTGAAGTCAACTTCAATGTGAAGAAAATTGGTTCAAAAATAGGTTGTACTACAGGAAACAATCCATTCTTTATTTTTAGGACAGTCAGTTAAAAATATTTATTTAAGGATATCTGATTATGTTGCCTTTGTTAGGGCCACTAGGGTCATTATTTATTAGATTTCTTAAAAATGCACTCATTATACACTAGTCCAGTACAAAGGCCTCTGAGTACAAAAAGAAATCCATTCAGATATGTAAATTAAATAAAATAGTAATTAATTCCACATTAAAAAAGTAACCCAGAAGGTTGAGGCCAGATGGAAACACAAACACATGCAACTTAATATAGCTTGGGCTTCCCTACCTTAAAAAGAAGTTGTCTCAGAATACTAAGAAATGTGCCTCAGTAGCAAAGATACTTTATCTCTACTCCAAATGTTATCTCTGATACCTCAGAATTCAGGAAATATTTTTAAAAAATATTCTAGGATTATAGAGAGAGAAAAAGGAAAGCTGTCCCTTCTCCCTCCTTAGATCAATTCTTTTTTTTTTTTTGGCTTTTTGGAAGGCAATTGGGTTAAGTGACTTGCCCAAAGTCTCTCACATTTGAACTCAGGTCCTCTTGACTCCTGGGCCACTGCTGTATTCACTGCACCACCTAGCGACCCCAACCTTTAGGTCAATTCTTAATCTTCAAAAGTAGGGTTTCCTTACCTTTTCTATGTTAATAATGCTTTTGGTAATCTAGTGAAAGCTATGAACCCCCTTTTTAAAAAATACAGTGGATTACAAAGGAAACCAATTATATTGAAATATAGTTATCAAAATATGAAAAAATAAGTAAAATTCAATTTAACCCAGTTTAAGAACCCCTTATCTTTTTTTTTAAATTTTATTATAGTTTGCATCATTCATTTCCACAAGACTTTGAGTTACATATTTTCTCCCTGTCTTTCCCCCACCTACCGCCCCAAAACAGCCATCCCAGTGTGTCCCCCCTCCCCCAGTCTATTCTCT